>OY735268.1:8797033-9386806 GCA_963457715.1 Argyresthia albistria | reverse complement strand
AGTTTATTTTTATACTAGATGAAAACCCGGCTTCGCTCGGGCTCGGGTAAAATGTGAATGTGGGTACAAAATGAAGGTAGATATTTCTGTAGTTATCGGTTCTCAAGGAATATTAAAGGCAAAGCAAGGCATAGATTCGTTTAGCATCGTTCATTGTGTTTAATAAATATTGTAAATTAAAACTACAAATGTTTTTACTTAAATAACTTTAATTTAAAATCAACCTTAAAATAAACGAACTTTAATTAACAAAACAAATAGTTTTTAAGGTTTACTCTCGGTAAACCTCTCTGTTATAAAGCACCCAGTCTTTTTATTTACTTTGGAAGGTAAGTATGGTTAATTACACAATAAAGAACAACATTTTTACTACAACAACAACATTAGAACAACATTATCATACAATTTATCTATACAGGGTAACATTTAATTAGCTGACCATATTTTGGGGAATGATAGTACCCATCATTATGAACAACTTTCCCCAAGGAACGTATGGTCGCAAAATACAATTTTTTTGGGTCTTTTTTGGGTCTCCCATAGTAACTTGAATTCAGCTGATCGGGGCAATGTACTGGAAGACGAAAAATTTTTTTCATTTGCGACTATATGTTTCATGGGGAAAGTTGTTCATAATGATGGGTACTACCATTCCCCAAAATATAATTAAATGTCACCCTGTATGTATACATTTTTCGTTAAATATTTATCACCTTATTATGGTATGGTATTAATCAGTCTTTTTATTTACTTTGGAAGGTAAGTATTGAGAAGTAAGTAAGTATTCATAAGTTTACAGAAATTGCATGCCACTGGAAGTAAATAAGTACTTATTGAGTCTTACTTACAATCCACAGAAGAAAACATACAACCAAATTCACACAGTTACTCACCATCTTTACGAAGAGCCCTTCGTTGCATCCATTTTCCACAATTGTGGCAATGTTTGCCAAATGCAAGGAGATTCGGCTGCAAATGCAAAATGTTATGAAAGACCACGCTGAAAGAATGCGATCTTGCCTGGCACAAATGAAATACTTACGATTTTCGGCATAATATTATGTTTCTTGCACTCAATTCAATTTTTCACTGGCTTCCTCAATGATACAGAAATGTGATTACTTTCTCTGTGACAGAAATGAATGGCACGGTATTTTGTCTGTGAACTATGAATCGGCATTTTCTTCTATTAAAGCTACATCCACACTATCGTTCCGCACGTTTTTGTTGGGATACCATGCTTAAAACGACCATTATAGCTACATCCACATTTCCTTCGGCATGTTTTTGTTGGGAAACTACGCCTAAAACTACCATTAAGCTACATCTACACTATGTACTAATCGTATACAGAAAAGGAACATGAATGCAACCGCAAATAAACGCAGTTTACCGGTTTCTAACCCTAGAAGACATGTGTGAAGAGACCATTGTCTATGGCTCTAAGTTACGTGGCCAATATGGCGCCTGCGGTTTGTCTGTTCAGTAACATTAGAATTTAACAAAATACTCGACAATCCGAATTTTGCGGATATATGTTGTCGACTCGAAATCTATATTTTTTTATGTTTTATTATTCAGGTAAGGTTTTGATTGAGTCTACCGTACCCCTCGACGGAATTATTAATATAGATTATCCTCTGCATTGGAAATAAATCTGTCAAAGCACTCACTTTCAATTTTTTTTTGCATCCGACGTAGCGCTGAAAAAAATTCATAATCAGAAAGCCTGCCGTAAATTTTCCATTTTTTATGTTTTTTTTTTTTTATTAATTAGGCTAATTAATGGCTTTGAGTACCATCTAGGATATTTTAACTCATTATGATCAACACGACTAGGAATGAATCTATCTATAATTTCATTAATCACAGAATAAAAGTTATCTACGGCAACCTCTATACAATCTACAGATAAATGCTGATCCCAGTCTACTGACGCAAGAGCTAAGTTGACAGAGTCATAGTCCGCAGCATGGAACCGACGCACGATACGTGGCGCAGGCCGGAGCTCGGGCTCGGCGGACCCCACCAGCACCCGCACGCACAGCGGGGGGTGGTGGCGGTCCACCGGGACCAAGCCCTCCGCGCCCAGCACCTCACATGACATGTTAGATATGATTAAATCGAGCATTCTGCTGTTATGATTCAATAAATAGTTATGTTGTGACATACTACTAAATGACATAAAGGCCGAGACGTTGTAAGTTAAAGAATCCTCCGATGGATTTTCTAAAACAAAACAATTAGAATTTTGGGGGCATGGATGCCATTTACCTTGTGAAATATTAAAATCACCAACAATCAAGATCTTATCATGAGGAAATTCGATAATTAAGTCAGAAATAAATTCAAAAAATGTTAATTCCGAATTAATTTGTGTGTCATCAACTGAATGAGGAAAGTAGCAACAGTAAATACGCAACTTTTTATGTTGTGGTGATTCTGATAACGAAATATTGACGCAAGTTATATCAGCATCGGGTAAAATAGGGGGTAGGCGCAAATCTCGCATGTCCACTTTGAGTTCACGATGCACGGCTACGAAGGTGCCACCGCCTAACAACATATTCCTACTAACATAATCACGGTCCGTTCGGTATAAACTATATCGCGAGTCTACTAATTCGTTATCAAAAATGCCCGGTAATAGCCACGATTCACTAACGCAAATCAAATCGTATGTTACACTTAAAATGTTTTTCAAAAATACGTTTGTTTTTGTACGTAAACCACGAACATTCTGGTAGAAAACACTAAACATAGTCAGTATGCAAAACTAAAAAACACTTAAAAAATATACGTAATATCATTAAAGACCAGAAGCCTCCACACAAAACCGTCACAACCACATCAAAGCAAAAACCTAGTAGGCATTTACAGTGAATAACTCTTTTAATTACCAACAAACAATAGGGAAGGTATTTAATCATTTTTGCTAAATAGCTCGGTGTTTGTGAATGAAAGTTAGTTAATATGTACAAATTATAGTGAAACAAGGCTCTTATGGCCAAAGTCGGGTCCAAATCATAATAAAAAATGAAAACAAGCTCAATCAATGAAAGGGAAGGAGATCGTAGCGGGTGACCGCTCGCTGCGACAAAACAAGTTAATCTGTTGAGTGAATAGAACAAAATAATGCAATCAGTTATCAGCTTTAAAACATGCTGTGTAAAGATTAAAATAACCTGGAGCGCGCCATCATTAGCAAAGATATTGCCCGCACATAAAGCAGGGGTATGAAACCTTTTGTATAAGTTATGGTTATTACTTATGTAATTTTTTTTAAAGCTTCATCAGACGTGATATGAATGATCGGAGATTTGTCGTTGCGCCGAACCATCACTGTGCAATTACGTACCCAGCAGAATGCATAATTCTTGGCTTTAGATTTTGCTTTAGCTTGCTGTAGAAGGTATCTATTCTTCGCTGATAGATGGTCATTTGCGTAGATCCTGTCATCGATCCCCGCAAAACCAATATCCGAACATTTGATGTTCTTCATTTTCCGGATAGCAGCCAGAAAGTCGTCTTTTTTATATCTTGCTTGAAACTTCATGATTATTGGCTTCGGACGCTTTCCCTCACTATCGTTTTTGGTCGCAATTCGGGTAACAAAGTCGATATCTGTGTCAGGTTTCAAAGGAAAGTTGCAATGGACTGCCAATCTGCTTATTATGGCAAAAAGGTTTTCGCCATTCTTCTGAGGCACACCATTGATTTGGATGTTAGATTTCCTCACCCACTGCTCATTTCTGCTGTTATCGTCGGTCAGGTCAGCGATGGTTATCTTTAGGTCGTTCACCTCGCTCCGTAGCTGTTCCACCTCTGTGAGGCGGTCCTCCACTTCAGAAACCCTATGCGATAAGTCTTCAATACTCTTATTGAGGTTATCGTTAAGGACCGTAATATCGTTCTTCATTTGTTTTATGTCCGCTTCAATGGAAGTGATTGAATTAAGTTTCTTGAGGATTGTATCCATCTGTTGAGACATCAGCACGAGTAGATCTTCTTTTGCAGCAACTTGATCCGTCTTTCCGCCAGAATTCGAATGCGAGGTAGACATCTTGGCTACATCTAGATCACCAGAGGGAGCTGCAGGCAGAAACTTCGCCTGATTATCCCGGCACGTAGAACAGATCCATGTTGATTTCCCAGTACCTAGTCGGTCATATCCTCGCTCACTTATACCTGCGCAGGAGAAATGGTATCTCGATTTGCAGCTGGAACACTCCGGACCATGGCCAACATTTTCAGCACATGAAGCACAGTTTGCAGGTATGCAGGATTTAGGCGGCATATCCGCGCACAGTAAGATCACGCACGGTGGTAGACGCAATGTTGATAACCTCTGACGCAGGAAATATGCCCCGAGGCAAGCGGTGCTGCTGCTCTGAGAATACGTGCAAACGACACGAAAGCACGATCGCGACTGGCATATGGCTAGTGGTAGTTAATATAACGTAAAGCCGTTTAAAGCAGCACGTTATTCACTTGTAACGAAAAGCGTGTGCTATTAATCGAATCAGATAGAGCTACGTTATCATAACGAAACGGACCGACGCTGTACGCGCTGCGCTGCTAGCGCCAGCGGACTTTTTGTAGCATTACGTTAAAAAAAGCACAGCGCACTGCGCTGCTAGCGCCAGCGGACTTTTTGTAGCATTACGTTATAAAAAGCACAGCGCAGCGTGATCAGTCGACCGGTAACTCGCGACCGCGCTGGACGTTGAGTGATTTCGCGCGCATTGACGTAACATTATCAATGCGTTCGACGCGTTCGTTTCGATAACGTAGCGTGTAAATAAGCAGGCTACAAAAAAATAGCATATTCCATGTAGCCTGTTATCAAAAAGTAGCCGTTATGACCACCACTACATATGGCATAGTTGCTCTGTACTTTTTTAAAATTCAATCAGCAGGTAAATCAAGAAATAAAAGATAGTCGAGTACATTAGTATGAGCAAATCCAAGGCTTCAAATATGAATGTACATGGAAGGGTATATAAATATCTGACCAGATTCATATGTTTTATTGATGAATCTGCTCTTGTATCTTTTGTTCCTTATTTATTTGAAATAAATGGCGACCTAACAGTTTTGATTTTTTTCACATATCACTGGTCCAGATGAATAAACCTGATGAATTAACAAATGTACCAACCACCTGACATTTTAAGGAAGCGGAAATGTTTCATTTTTGACGTTCGCTCATACAATTTAATTATTTATTGAACATTACAATTCGAATTCCGTTTTTCATTGGTCCCATTGACTCTAGGTAGAGCCAGAAAGAGACCTTATCTCAGTAAGGTCAGAGAAAAAGGGAGATGTGATGAATGATGTGGTGAAGACATTATAAATTACCCAGTCATTATCGACACAAAAAAGGCAAACATCGCAAATGCGCATGTATCGGTTTTTTGTGGTTCTTGCAAATGAACATGTATTATATTATGGTTTATAATTAAATTAAAAAAAAAAAAAACTACGATTTTAATAAATATGGAAAGGTCTTCAAATTTGAATATATTTTTTTGTCGTCGACGCGAAATTTTGTCTTCTATGACTTACTTATACGTGTCTTTGAACAAATATGTACGGTTTTCGTATTAAAATAAAAATAAAACTGAAACAAGAGCCAGAATTTCGCAGATTTTCGAGCACCATGGGAGTAGCACAAGGTTTTCGGGGTTGCAATTTTCGGTATAAATTACTCTCAAGGAACCTAACAACATAAAACAATCGTAGCGCTTTTACAATGCTAGATGTTGACTGACTGGCGTAAATATTGCTACAATTCTTGTAGAAAACTGTACTGTGTATACAATATACATACATACCTACTTTTAATAAAAATCGAATAACCTCAACCATCTCTAGAGACGTACTATATAAAAATCAGAATCATTATGCTTTTAAATTGATTACGTCCTACTTTTTACCCAGATTATGTCATTCATTACTTTGAGGTAAAAAGTTTCAAACTTCAAAGGGAGTAAGGTACAATAAAATATAAAGTTATTTTGCACAAAGCATTTCGCTTGTAAAAAGGTTTTGTGTTATATTAATAATCATATTCAGAATAAAACGAGTTGTCGTGCGTGTAAATCAAACATTTTTTTTTTTTTAGATGAATCCGATGTTGACGAAAAGACTGTCTTCTTCCATTCTTGTTGTTCGCCATCGTGAATGTTTTTCACAAACTCGATGCAAATTATACGTTTCTTTTTCAAAAACAAATCAGAAACAAAATGTGAACAAGTCAAAAAGGTTTGAAGGTGCGAAAACAACTCTGCAATCTCTCGGACAAGCAAGACACCACCGTCAAAAGGTGTAGTCGCGTTGTCCCCATGATTTTTGGACATCGGAATTGTGGTAGGTAAAATACTTACTTTTAGTTCCGTCGTCCCCATCGCCTCTGTCCTCATTGAATGGGGACAGAGGCAATGGGTACAACGGGACTAAAAGTTAAGGCCCGGTAGTTCAGCTAAGGCCGAGCTTTTGAATTGTTTAAACCGTCCGAGACTAGAAAATAGTGTTTTTAACTCTGAAAAAAAGATATGACTTAGATAAGGATCTAGTCTAGTCAAAGTCGTATTTAGTAACGTGATCTAGTGAATTTCACTCGATAAAAAAAAATCACAAAGCTACCCCTTTTTTTTACTTTTTTCAATATTATGACTAAATACTGATTTTTTACGTTATATTTTTGTACTTAACTAAAGCTACTGAAGATTTATAGACATTTTCATAGAGTTTGACTTGACCGACTTATTACTATTGTGGAAAAACACACATTTTTGCAGTTTTCTGCTGCAGAGACGAACGTAACAGCCATGTTGCAGTGTGAGCTGTTAACCATGTTGTAATAAACTTTATTACAACAGGGTCGTGTCCATATTTATACCACCACAAATTGAGTTACCAATTTACGGCCCACCTGGCCTTAATTATTTTACCACAATGTCGTTGTCCAAAAATCATGGGAACACGGGCTATGGGGACAACGGGACTACACCAGTCGAGATAACTTCTGCCAGAACTGGACAAACCGTGTAGTCTTACGTAACGTAGGTAACAACAATGTAAACAAACGAAAGCTGTACGGCAAAATTCGAAAATCATTACTGCGTTTGCTGTTTAACTCGTAATTGGTGACTATTTAATTTATCAGGTTGACGGAATGTGCCTAAAATTCTGCCATCTTTGATTGAACTGACTACTGCTTATGTCATCGGCGTGTTTGATTAAATTATCACCTAGGTGTCAAATCTGGTGAATATATTAATTAGTAACAAACTCGTAAAAAGGTACGTTAAAAAGGTACTGGGGCTATCATTAGACAATTAGACAGCAGTGGTATAGCTTTGAGGAAACTTCGAGTCTTAGAGATGAAATAGTGCATCTACCTACATAATGAAGGCAAAAACAATAATGCGAATCTCATGCAAATGTGAAATCCACGGAAACGCTCGGAAACGCGCAGAAATTCTCGAAAATAAACGTTTGTTGAACATTAATTTAATGGTTAGTTACTTCTACTACTACTATGTTCTGGCAACTTCGTATTAATCCACTTGTGAAAATTTCCACCACCACAAACCCAGTATTTTAGCATTACCATTTAAATAATTAAAATAATTAGGTAAGTGTATCCTAGTTCATTCTGAATTTTCGGTCACCTTACAAAAAAAAACTTTTTATAATTAACTGTCATGCCTAGGTTTGCTGGTAGAAATCTCTCTTAAGAGAGAAGCTCGCCTTTGCGCACTATTTTGTTATTTAAGTTTAATTATTAAGTTACTGTGCAATAAAGAATAAAGAATAAAGAAAGAATAATCAGACGAGTAAGTGTCAAAACCAATAGCCGTAAACAATTTATGATAAAGTCAAAAGTCAGTTGCCCTAGTAGTGTGTGTAGGGGTAGAGGGGTAGGGTGAGGGGACCAACTGACTATGTCCCAAATTAGGATATAATATAATTATTTTTACACCGCAAAAAATGATGACTCAGCGTGCTCTCGGCTATCTTCAGCTTTACATTCCTAATTATAGGTAAATCTAAGTTTACTTTGTTGCTACATGACCCCGCAGTCACCCTGTATACTTATTTCAATCATATATTCATCAAGAAAGCGTTATTTAGTAAAAGTAATAAACATTTTTTGTAAATTAATTTATAGATTCGCGCGAAAACAGCCGGCCACGTGACTGTGACGTCGTAGCGCGACAAATAATGTAAAACTCGACCCTCACCAAAAAGTTTGATGCTCAGATTAATGAAACTCATTGTTACTTGATCTGTGGTTGAATGAACAGTGATGAAACTCACGAGCAAGCGATATATTTGTGTGTATAGTAGTGACGTCACACGATGGCCGCCCGCGTTTTGAATCTTGTTATCCAAACAAAAAAAGGGAATATGTTGTATAATAAATATTATCGTATAAGCTACCTCATCTAATAAATATCATGATTTATCTTTACAACTGCCTAGTACCCAAATTGAGACTCACGCGTTAAACTGTATATACTGCATCTGAATATGTATGTACGCATCGAAAAGTAAATATGACCTTTAGGGTAACTACCTACCTACAAACAAATAGATGACATTTCAATTCCAATCTTTTCCAATGGGTGATCGTGGGTTCAGAAACAAATCGACGACCCAGTGGGGCTATCAGTTACGTTAGTTTGTATCAAGGACTAACCTTGTGGGAATACTTGGCCTAAAAGATTTCATCGTTTCATGATATTTCACGGTTGGCCATTTCGGAATATGGCCGATTCGACGATATGGCTACGACACATACTTAAACCACTGATCAAAACTTAATTTTCTACAAACACACTTTAAAGCTTTTTCATCTGACTGTACATAACGTGTGGTCCCAAACGTCATTGGAAAAAATAATTGAAATGTGTCATTAAAATTTGGCCAGGAAGCACTTTATCCAGTGGAGAGCGCATAGATACATTTTCCTTTGAAACACAACTCACCAATTTACGGGCGGCGCACATAAGGCCCGATAGCCAATTTACGATGACAAAAATAGAATTTCATAATGACGTTAAACTTAACGAAAGTACTCGCTACAGGTAGTCGGTTAACCGGTCCATAAAACTACACTCACAAAAAACCTGGAAATGAACACAATATAGCCCGTAATAGCGCCTTATCTCTATTGTTTTCGCGCCGCAAACATAATCAGTTGCACCCAACATTTCAAGGAGTAACTACGTCTGTTTTCTTATACAGTGCTTAAAAGTTGTGAAGTTTTTGACATGGAAACTGAATCGTCAGGTATGTACCTCTAAAATTTGAATACCTATATGTCTATTCTCCTAATAAATCAAACAGAACAAAAGTAAAACGTGGAGGACTTTTTTCACAAAAAAAATATATATATAGTTATTTTTCATAGATTCAAAAAAAGTTCCGTCGAGTACGGCTACATTTTATAATTCCTTAGAGACTACAACCCCTAAGGAATGCAAGCAACCATAAATCAACTCCCCATATTTCCCCCTTTGTTAACGCGAGGCACTTCTTTCCAGGTAGTCGCCCTGACCCCATTTTGCAGGAGAAGAAGTTTCACAGAAATGAACTGTTTTTAGTGTTAAAAGATGAACGTTTTTTTAAATTATCGTCATCGTCGTATCGTCAAAATAAATATTTAAGGGGGCTCCCATACAATAAACGTGTATTTTTTGCTCATTTTTGTTCGATATTGATAATGGTAATAGGTAGACGCTTAAAATATTCACAAAATATTGAGTTATATTATTTACTTTAAAAATTAATAAATAAATTAAAATAAATATAATATTTAAGGGGGCTTCCATACAACAAACGTGTTTTTTTTCGTTTTTTTTTTAAATAATTGTACGGAACCCTTCGTGCGCGAGTCCGACTCGCACTTGGCCGGTTATTTTTTTCAATAATAAGCCTCTACTAGTTAATTTTCAGCAACTCCAGTCAAAAACTTATGCTAGTACTCAAATTGCATTTTTGTCATCGTAAACTGGCCATCGGGCCTTATGTGCGGCGGCGGGGGACGAGGTAAGAGAGCTTGTGATTGGTCAGCCGCTGCGAAACTGTCCGACGATTTATTAATCTGTGCCGACGACATCGACACGGCCCGTCATCGTACATAGGTTACGTATGCGAACGTTTGTTGAACAACAAACGTTTGGCGAGCCGCATTCCTCCGCAGGAGCAGTCAATTGGAGATAATTATAGTCTCTGCATTGGCCCTCGCCCACAGCGACTTTTTGCAGCGATGCAGTCGCGCGTTTCGTAAGCGCGTGACAGCATCGCTACTAACGCGCGTTAGTCGCTTCAGAATACGTACGTGGGCAAAGGCCCTAAGGGTATGACAATAATTGAAGTCTACTCTATCATACCAAACCCAAACTCAATTCTAAGGCTGGCTTTTACCAACAAAAAGTTCTATGGAGAATAACTATCCCGGGGTTAACCTGTAACTTTTTCAGTGACACCTAGATCCAGATCACCTCATTTTGAACTGTCATTCATTTGTCATACAAGTTATCCCCGGGATAGTTACTGTTATTCTCCGTATAACTTTGCTGGTAGAAATCGCTCTTTAGAGATAAGCTCGGCTTTGCGTATAATATTTCTTGTAAAAATGTATTTTTTAAGTTTGTGCAATAAATATGAATATGAACTTTTCGTTGGTAAAATCCGGGCAGTCTAATAGCAAATCAAAGCTCAGACAAGGTTCTTCAGACTCTAGAGCAATCCACAGTTCATTTACTGACCGTTTATGTCCACTTTATGACACTGCTATACAAAGGGTAACGAGACGATACTGCCATAGCAAGAAGTAATACGGGACGTATTTTTCAGCGCATGTCTTTCGCAATATGAAAATAATTTGTACCGAATGTAACAGGAAGCTGTGGGATGTATGTAGGATGTAGGAGTCCATAGATCGTGTTTTAAGATTATTTATTTGAAAGCCTAAATAAGTATGCATCGTTCTTGTTATCTAATATATAATAGATGTTTCCTTTTACCACTCAACCGTCCAGCGTCCCCAAAAGACCCAAATGGAGTGGTTATAACTATAGGATAGGTTTAAGATAATATTCACATGGACGTGCTGTGTGATGTGTACTACGTGTGAGATTATTACCTGTGCAACCTGCATCAATGAGTGAGAGTCGGGGACTGAAATAATTTTATCGATGATATCATGACACGCTAGTAAAGGGGGTCGAACATTCTTATATGGGGCCTGGCATACTTAAATATTGCAAGTACCCTATTTTGCTTTTTCGTCTACACCTATAGAACCTATGCTTTGCATATCGATATTATCGATTGTGAATTCATATGTGTACACGAATAAGCGACATTTCAGGGAATTTTCAACTTTAGGCAGGTACCTACCCCAGAGAGGTTCCTTTCGCAATTAGAAGGATAGGCGTCAGGAAATTAAGACTAATCCGTTAGAAAGAAAATAAAGCAAAAGAAGGCGCTTAATGGTGTCGTAAAATTAATTACACTATTCCGAGCTAACGCTGGTAAGCTAAGCCATTCCGCTCTGAAACCTGAAATAAAAAGAAGAAATCTGCTAACTTTCTGTGTATCTTTATTATGAGGGCGAGGCGTAGATTTAGTTTAGATTGAGATTAGCAACATTGATAATAAAATACAAAATGCCTCAAAACACCCTCAGGATTTTGGATGTTTCTATGCGTGTCTTTGCTGTTTTTAGTTTTTACGACAAAGGTTATTTTTCCTTATTTTAAAGATACGTACCTAATTAAATTAATTTACTACACCAAGTAGGTAGGTACTTAAATTTTGTTAAACAGTATTCATCGTGCCGCGCCGACTACAAACTAACCAGTATTTTGCGCCCTTGCCATAAAGCCCATGTGATTTGCGTAGAATCTGGCCCCAGTTCTTCATTGCTTCATTTTGCGCGACTTGGGGCTAGTCCATCGCCACAGCTACGGAGACATGCAGGCTACCTCACGATGTTTTCCATCACCGTTAGAACTTCCGATTAATCTACCTAAATAAATGAATGTAAATAAATCATCCTTATTGCAAATAAATTAAAAGTAAAAAAACATTTTTAAACAAAGCTTTTATTTAATGCCCTAAAAAGAAGAAAATAAAATTTCAATTCAATCAAATGCGTCATTTTATTACATTACACAATTTATACGATATAAAAGCTTGTTGCGGGATTTATCTCCAAGTCTGTGCAAATAGGTGCCTACCCACCTAATTAAGTCTACACAAGTAAATCTCGCAACAAGCTTTTATATCGTATAAATTGTGTAATGTAATAAAATGACGCATTTGATTGAATTGAAATTTTATTTTCTTCTTTTTAGGGCATTAAATAAAAGCTTTGTTTAAAAATGTTTTTTTACTTTTAATTTATTTTTAACTTTTTAGTCTCAGCATCAGCTCAGCTCCATGTCATAAAAAATATTCTAGGACTAAAGTATTCGTCAAGACGAATCGAACGAGCCCAAATTCGACGGGCTTGCGATGTTTTATGACAGAGTTCCCATGACCGTCTTCCGTCTCCAGCATCAGATCAGCTCCATGTCATAAAAAAATATTCTAGGACCAAAGTATTCGTCAAGACGAATCGAATGAGCCCAAATTCGACGGGCTTGCGATGTTTTATGACAGAGTTCCCATGACCGTCTTCCGTCTCCAGCATCAGATCAGCTCCATGTCATAAAAAAATATTCTAGGACCAAAGTATTCGTCAAGACGAATCGAACGAGCCCAAATTCGACGGGCTTGCGATGTTTTATGACAGAGTTCCCATGACCGTCTTCCGTCTCCAGCATCAGATCAGCTCCATGTCATAAAAAAATATTCTAGGACCAAAGTATTCGTCAAGACGAATCGAACGAGCCCAAATTCGACGGGCTTGTGATGTTTTATGACAGAGTTCCCATGACCGTCTTCCGTCTCCATCATCAGATCAGCTTTAAGTCAGAAATATATTGCATTGTCATCCGACTTATACACGTATGCAAAATTTCAGCTCAATCCGATAACGGGAAGTGGGTCAAATTCAAGCCGACATTTTTGACGCGAACCGTGATACCCACAAACAAACAAACAAACAAACATACATACAGTGCAAGTTTAATAAAAGCTTTTAAAAAGAAGAACGTAGTCTAATTAATATTAAATTGACTGCTACCCTTAGCAAATTTTATTTTTACTCCAAATCAGTAAAGATTTCCCTAGGTATTAAATTATATCATGGAGCTATGAAGGACCCCAACCACAGATTACTAAATAGTTACTACGTAACAGATACTTCACTCAGTAGGAAATTTCCAATACCTACTGCTATAATAGCCTACTCCGTCGCGTCAGCAACCGCTGCATGCTAAAATGTGCCTAAATGCTCAAGCGTACAGTTGTGATCGCCTCGCACCGCGCGATCTCACACTAATCGCAGGGCTGGCAGACATCGCAGATACTCGTACGATACGAACACAGTTCAAAACGTGCGTGCGCTTGGCTTGCGACAACCATACTGACGTTGAGCGCAGGGCCATAGCCGTGAGCTCCGAGAGCTCGGGCGGGCGGTAGGTAATTATAGCGCGCGAGTACATTCAGTGACGGAGGCCTGCCCCAACTGTGACCCCAATTTCCTTTCCAATATCTAAATATGTACATGGGTGTCTGTACAAAAGCCTTTGTGATCATTGCCAAATTGGTGCAAATTATAGGCTTTTCAGGGAATTACATAGGCGCCGTAGCGACAAATATATTCTTACACATTATATTATAGCATAGATGTTTTGTGACATTGCTGATTCTGGTTCCCACGACACAGGATAGTCTAGTATGGTGCCAGAATCATGTTTTGTGCCTGTATGTAAATAATACGTTATGTTTTAATATTAACAGATTTAGTATAATTGAAACAAAAAGTAAACTTTAGAAAAAACCGACTTCCACAAACCCTATTTGATTAGATTGAGTTTAATACAAACTGTAACCCCTTATCCCCCCCCCTTGGGGAATTAATTTAGTAAAATCCCATATCAGTGCTAGCTACCCCACGCTACTAAGGAACCCCTGTACAAAGTTTCATGGCTCTAGGTCTAGGTAGGTTTAGGCACAGTATTATTATACTGTGGTTTAGGCTATGCGTTGCCTGCCCGTCAGCCACGCATTGTATTTGTACCTAGTATTGAGCAGATCTGGTGGCCATATGTGGTCTTCATCAGCAGTTCCGCATCACAATATTATGCTTACCATGTGCATTTGCACGAGTTATTATGAAAAACACAAAAATCACTATAGGTCAGCCTATAATATTTGAAGAGTTCCCTCGATTTCTCCAGGATCCCATCATCAGATCCTGACCTGGTGTCAATGGGACCAATGGGAAGGTAAACCCTTTCAAACAAAAAAATAATTTTCCAAATTGGTCCACCCGTTTAGGCGCTATCGGGGAACATACATAAAAAAAAAAAAAAAACAAACATCCGGACGAATTGTAAATCTCCTCCTTTGGGAAGTCGGTTAAAAAGAGCAATTGAGACGTACCTACCCTTACTACCCGTAACCGGCGAGGCATGTATGCAGAGACTTATGAATATTGAGGAAGCAAAAATGTATTCCAGGATCGTAGCAAGTGGAGGTATTTAGTCTCTGCTTATGCCTCGTTTCGGGAAATAGGCGTGAGCATATGTATTATATCATTAGAACGAAAGGGCCTGTTCTATACCTATTCAAAACTTTCAGGGGTATTATGTTTTAGGATTGGGACACTGTGCAACGTATATTATCCTAAGATCCGAACAGAGCTCGGCCTTCACCCATCTGCTACTGCTTTGATACTTGGTTTTTATCAAATGTATGCTAGTAAAAACATTGTGAGTGGGTTGCCTAGTAAAATCCTGGCAAGGCTATGATTAGTTTTACATTAAATGATTAAAGGCCTTTTATATAGAGAACACGTAAACATATCAAGCTGAAAACACCAATTAGGTACTCAAGTCTATAGTCCCTTAAAGCTGTGAAAAAATCAACCTTCTAGGTCAACGCAATCGGACGCTACGACCGTTTATGCCGTAATTTTGTTTACGTGGATGAGATCATGCTTGTATTTTTATTAGTAACTTAATTGCACCAGTTACGAAAGGTAGCGATCTACAAGTGTGATCATAACCCTTGGCGCGCGAGTCTTACTCGCACTTGACAGTTAATTAATTCATCATAGCCTTGCCAGGATTTTGCTAGGCAACCCAATCGCGATGTATTTTCTAGCATACAAAACTTGATAAAAACCAAGTTTCATCGCAGTAACAGATGGGTGAAGGTCAAGCTCTCTTCGGATCATAGACCATACCATAAGTCACGTTGAGGAATATTTGGCCCTCAGTGTTACTAAGGTTAATGTTACGTTACGTATTGTGTCTGAAAGCATTTAGTTTTATGAGGCTGTCCTCATTCATAGTTGATACGTTATACGACTGGCAACAATGAAACGGTATCCGGCACAAGCACAACCGAGAATAGTAGAAATAGAGCTCGTCTAAGCTGTAATGACGCGCCCCACTCCTTGGTTTTGTATGACAAGTAAATACAAAACCAAGGAGTGCGGCGCGTCATTTCAGCTTAGACGAGCTCTAACAGACGTTTTCTTAATAGGTACTCGTGTGAACTTATGATGAAACCACATAGTGCCTAACCTTTATCGAACCTTTTTACCCAGCTTTAGCCAGTATAAAGACGAATATTGCGTTTACCCTTAATAATCAGTGGATTTCCAAGAAGTCATTATGATCAGTCAGGAGTCAATTCCAGAATGTAGATCAGGTACTTAGGAGCCCTGAAAGGATTCGATGAGTGGGAAGCAACAACGATAGTAGAAATTATTTAGTTTCCAAGAACCACGAGGTTTCAATGACAAATAAACGGTCAAGTGCGAGTCGGACCAGCGCACCAAGGGTTCCGATCACACTTAGAGAGTGTAACATGTGTATTTAAGTTTCCACATATTACACTAAAGTATTGCTGGCTGTCATCTATGTAAACCAAATTAAATATTTTTATTTAATATTTTATGTTATGTTTCTCATTTACAAACGAAACGAAGACGAAAATACTCTTAAGAGACCCTATTAACATAACACCCAACGCCCACAAGTAATCGTATTGGAAAAAGTTCCAATACGACCCGTGAACGAAATAAAATATCTCGGCACCTATATTACGACAGGACATAGTCTGCGAGACACAATAAAGAAAAGGTGCCGACAAGCCATATGCAATTCTAAGGCCCTAATACCCTTTATAAAGAAAACCGAAATGGTCGGAAAATAGTTCGCCTGATATACAAAATGGTTATTTCACCATTGGTATTATGTCATACGGACTAAAAGCCGCAGCCCTAAAAAAAGCTGACCGGTCAGGACTAAGAAAATATGAAGCTATCCAAGACACCAAAAAGTCCACGACATACTACAGGGCTAAATGATTACAAAACAGATAAAAAACCACATGATACTATACACATATTATAAGACACCCGCAACAACACCTTCTTCACGCCGATTTAAAGTACGATGCAACAGGGAAGAAACCAGGCCGACCCACATGGAAAGACTTCCTTAGCCATGATATTGACTGCTAAGGTAAAGGACATAGTTACTGGAGAGAATCGGCGCATAACAGGGACGAAGTTAGGAAGACGTCAAGTCAAATTTACAGAATCCCTGAAACAGATAGCGAAACCGAGAGCTTACTGTATAACCCAACCGACTAGGACTCAAGAAACTCAACCAATGATAGCTGAAGATCTAATTAAAACTAAAACTTGAAGAAACAACAGCTGCTCTCCATATCCTACATCCTACCCATTCCACACCCACACATCCTATATTGGCTACAGGCTGAAGAGTCGGTCGATAAATCACTCTCCCTTTCATCCTAACGAGCAGGTCTCTCCCCCTCCTTACAACACTTGTGCCCTCTGGTATGCCGGCCGAAAGACCGGATCAGGATTAGAACCCTGGGTGGCTGGCTGGAGAAGCACCATTCATTCATTCATTCATTCATTCATTCATTCATTCATTCATTCATTCATTCATTCATTCATTCATTCATTCATTCATTAACCCCTTCACTCGCAGAAGCACAACACTCGAACGGCCGAACAATGGCGAACTATTGTTATATAAGATGTGTCGGCGAACCAGTAAAGGATCGGAAGGAACCCTAAAAACGCAATAAACGTTAGGCACCTATTTCCTCGTGAGATACTCTGTTACAAAGATTAAATTGCAATACCCGCTTCACCTGGAAATGAACACGTTGTCTGGAATAGAGCAATCAACGCCTAATCATAGGTCTTACTTACCCACCACTAGTTCATTTACAGCTTAATGTCCTGTCAGACTTCGATGGAAGTACTGCCTAGCTTTATTGTTCACATTTCCTAGAGAAACTCGATTTTGCGGGGCAGAGCTGCACTCGATAAGGCACGCCACTCACGGATGTCGCGCATTTTACCAGAAATAAATATCAAAATCAATGATCGCAAGTGTTGGAAACGTCATTTCGTCATGAAATTTGACATTTTAATGTCAGATTACATATAAGGTGATGTCAGTCACTGCGCTGTCACTTGCTTACAGAATTAAGCCCCAGCGGGGCTACCATGAGGCAGAGCCACTCACCTCGCGTCGCGTATAAATGTCAAATTTTGCGACATAATGTTTCTCCATACTTGCGAGCATTGATTTTGACATTAAATTGTGTCAAAGTGCGCGACTGAGGTGACTGGCTTGCCACATGGTAGCCCTGCTGGTATGGTGCTTCCTAGCGTCTTTGAATTTGACACTCACTCCGCTACTGCCTGCCAACCGACCCGCCGCCGCCGCCGCCGCCGCCACCGCACCGGTGATGTGCCCAAGGATCAAAAACGTAGAATGCTGTAAGGATTATAAAAAATGTTTCTGTTAAATGCTTAAATATAAAATATTATAGATACGAAGACCATACACATATATTTTGGACAGTAAGTACACAGCGCCAGGTACATACTTACGTTGTGTGTTGTTACAGACCGAATACACTTATTGCTAAAGTTAAAGACAGTAGAACTGAAATCCAGATCGCAATCGAATATGTAGAAATACTTCGAGCTGCCTTCAGATGCAGTCAACTAGATTATTTAAAGTGATCCAGCAGCAACAGAGGTAAAGATAGAAGTAGAAGTAGTGGAGCGTTTTTTACAATACCGTTTCAACATCTAAGACATCTAAGACCGATTCGCGATTTCAGCTTAGAGAGCAGACACTCAGATCTCAATCGAATATGTAGAAATACTTCGCGCTGCCTTCAGATTCAACTAGACAATTCAAAAAACTGAGATAAAGATGGTGCTATCTGGAAGTAGAAGTAGCTGTATGCACAGATTAATAAACTGTATGTAGTGAGCTATAATTATGCACCGTCTTTTAACACCGTTTCAAAGACGCTAAAGATCGTTTTGCGATTTCAGCATTAAAATGGTCTCGTTTAATGATACGCATCTACATAACTTTTCTTTCAGCATTTATACATAACTACAAATGATAAACGGATGATGGACGTTGAACGTTGTATCAAGCATTTAATTAAATCCAGTCACGGACTGCACCGCTTTCAAGATATCGTTTCAAATCTCGTCACTAAAAATACGAGAAGATCCATTCTCCTATCTCAAAGTGCCTGTACCTGCTGAAGGGATTATTCAAATTCACCCCTAGGATTTCTAGAACGCTTTACAATGCGACATTTTATCCTCAACTGGAATAACTATGACAGAATGATAAATATTTCAGCGGAGAGTGCTCGGCCATTTCCTTAAATACTTGGGGCAAAAATGTCAACATAAACAAATATTTTAAAAATACTTATACTCCGTTGTAGAAGATTTAATCAGAGTTCCGAACTCGCTGACGGTGACATTTTGCAAATACCGATCGGCAAACAGTCGAGGGATTGCTGTAACTTGGAATTCCAAGGTTGCCCAACTTTTCTTTTCAACCGCAGCAGCTGAATTATTAAATTTCATAATTTCATAATTTCTTTATTGCACGGAAAACAATGTGATACATAGTCTTAAAACAAAGGTAAATAGGCAAAGGCGAGCTTATCTCTAAAAAGAGATTTCTTCCAGCAAACCTAGGCAAGATAGGACAGATTGTTCTGAGAGAATAGTCCTGGTGCACAATAAATAAATGAAGATAAATGAATCTACATATATCTACAATAATATATCTACACAATTAATAAATTTAATCGCGACCCATAATATATTGATATATATCAATATCAATGGGATTAGTTGGCAAAAATCAACATCCTTCATAGCGTGACGTCGATTCCCATACGGGGCAGCTAAGACACAGTAGCTCCTACTTTCAGCTCCTTTTATTGGGTTTTTAACCGACTTCGAAAAAGGAGGGGTTAACCAATTTGGTTGTATGTTAATTTTATAGGGTTCCGTACCCGAAGGGTGCCAAACGGGACCCTATTACTGAGACTTCGCTGTCTGTCCGTCCGGCCGTCCGTCCGTCCGCCCGTCCGTCTGTCTGTCACCAGGCTGTATCTCATGAACCGTGGTAGCTAGACAGTTGAAATTTTCACAGATGATGTATTTCATGATGTAATCAAAAGAAATTTAATATAAAGGGGGGCTCCCATACAACAAACGTTATTATTTTGCTCATTTTTGCTCGATATTGATAATGGTAGCAGGTAGACGCTTAAAATGTTCACAATATATTTAGTATATTATTTACTTAAAAAATAAATAATTAAATTAAAATTAAATTAATATTTAGGGGGGGCTCCGATACAAATATATATATTTTTTTGCGGTTTTTATAAATAATGGTACGGAACCCTTCGTGCGCAAGTCCGACTCGCACTTGGCCAGTTTATTTTTATGTTTGTTACATCGAAATTGGTACTAATTATGAACCGATTTCAAAAAATATTTCTTGTTTCAAATGGTCAATTCAATTGTTTGGTCCCATTTTGTGAAAATTAGGAATCATAATCATAATCATTTATTCATTAAACAACATAGTTGTATGTGAACATCAATACACCAAAGTCTTAACTACTACTTACAACACATTTAATCTATTAGTAGAAGTAAAATTATTATGTTAAAAAGTCTAGTGATTGATATACACATATTTAAAATGTTCAAAAATTAAAATTAAAAGCCATCAAGGTCCACGACTTCGAAAATCCTAATTAATGTCGATAATAAAATTCATTCACAGAATAAAAGCAGTTTTCTAATAAATATTTTTTTAGTTCAGTCTTTGTGCTCTAGTCAATTGATTTATAAGACAGGCCCAGTAGTTAGGTTCCTACGTGTAAAAACTGTGAAGTTTAATTTGATTTTACCTCAATTACTTTGTGGTACTACATTCAGACTTTTTGTGACTTTTCGGTATTTATAGTCAAAGTCACGAGATAAATACTGGCCGTTAGGATTGTATATTCATAATTCATAATTTCTTTATTGCACACAAACAGTTACATATAGGACAATAAAAAACATAGAAAACATGTACAAAGGCGAGCTTATTCGTTTATATTATGTAAATACGTTTGGACTTCACCGTTAGGAGACAGATTTTGTAGGTCGTTTTCGGGTTCATTCATTCATAGACGAAATTTATGTACAGAGCGGGGAGGATTAAGTAATAGGTCATGAAGTCGGTTTTTTTAAGTTTTCAACTTGATGAATTATGTAGGCTTGCGGTGGGACCTATGTCCAACATGGAGAGGCCCATTTCAGACTCACTGACATGATGATTACATCAATGCACAGTCCTAGAGACATGAAACTTTGTACAGAGGTTCATATATAGCACAAAGGCGCACTAAGAAGGCATTTAGCGCGTGCGAAGCCGCGGGCAACTCCTCGTCCAATATAATGTATAAAGAGAAAAATCTGATTATTGGTATAAACAAGAAATAATCCGCATAATCCGGCTGTACGAACACCGTGTGAAACAGTCATTTCGTTTGTGATAAAACGTAAAAGCTGACTCGTAACTTCGAGGCTCCATTTGCAAAGTTATTTTCCGTTCCCGTAATATAAGCGCCAATAAAATGAGGTCAAGAGCGAATCCAACTTATGTTAGGAGGGTTCCGCAAAGCTTGTTATTATCGTTTGCTGTCATGATCTTACTTAATTTCATATCAAATAACTTTAATACAAAGCTCCAGGGAGCTATGTGTTAAGTTAAGACCATGGTACAGATTACATCGCCTTGAATAGAATATAATTATATATAAGATTACACAGATTCTCTTCCGATGCATGTATGCCCTGCATTTGCCTTAACTAACCTAACAATTTTATCTAGGTTTAAGTGTAACAACCTTTTGATTTTACACAATATTTTATTCAAGTGAAATCCAAGCTTCAAAAGTAAAAGGTGATAAAACATTGCGTGTTTTCCTTTTGAACTTTTTTCAGACGAGGACCATTTCATCGTTATAAATAAGTGTTCCTTTTAAACCTTTGCACTCCGAACATAATGGCACTTTATGTACATTTCATAGCCGTACTTTTATGAGTGTACGATTGTGGCGATTTAAAAAATTTAAACATTTTCGACATAAAGGGATCATTAGACGTCCTTTGTTTGTCGCACTTCCACGCAAACTTTTATTTCCTAAATTGCTATTATTTAACCTGAAAAAATATATAGGTAACTAATAACAACAACATAGCGACGCGACACGACTTTTCCCATACGGCGCAGCGGAGACACAATAAAATTGTACCCACAAAAAAATCACATTTAATGATAGTAGATAACTTAACGCCCTATTTTTATTTAATAAATGTTTAAGATTTAAGAAAGTATCTCTACCCTATGAAATTCGAATGATGTCCCCATAAACGGTAAATTTTGATAAGAAATTCAACAATACAAAAATTCAGACACCACCGTTTCTCCAGGATAAGGCCAATTTGGAATTAAATTCCTCTTCCTTTAATTCCAAGCGTGTTAGTTCATTCGCAACTTCAAAGCATTGTGCAAGCTTCATAATTTTGTGCTAAAATCCTGACTGAGCATACCTACATACATTATTTACTAAATTAGTTAACCCGGGAGTGTCAATTGATGTCATTTCCGTAACATTTTTGATGTATTTCCTAATTATTATAATAACGAAGTAAAATGACAGTTCCGATGTTACGCTTTTTGGTAGTGATAGTTCAAGAATGATTTAGTTCATTCTAATGTGTCAATATAGAATGATATTGATAAGAGAGCTAGTGCTAGTGCTAGTGTTCAAACTGAAATGACGCGCCCCCTCCTTCGTTTGCGAATAATAAGTAAGAAAAATTAAGCATTTGCAATAGAATAACTCACAAAAAGTGGGCACAATTTGCTTCTGCCACCTCAAATGGGAAAAAGCGTAATGCTTTCAATGTAATGCTTTAAATTGTGACAAATATTTATAACAAATCTTAATTGTATTGTATAAATGAGAACATCACTATCAAACTGAACATGGCAACATTCTTTCAAGAAGTGACGTTTGATGTTGTCAGTTTACTTCGTTTTATAGTTTTTCTATCGTGTGCTTTACTTTTATGTTTTTAAGACTAAAAAACATAAACCCCAAATCATATCGTATTCGTTCCGCGCCCGCCGCTCGGTATGTCAAATACCGCTCTTTGGCCGGTCGGAATTTGGCGCCGAAATATTTGATATTGCCCGCCGTTCGTCGGCACGCGCCGACCAGGCGGCTATTACAGTTTGCCCTAGCTAGACTACTGACACAGAAGAGATCTCCGTACAGAAGGCCATTCCCTTCCCCCCCGCGCTGATTCAGATACCGCACCCCACCCCTGGCGTCAAAGGATTGGTTAAAGGATCAATAGACAGGGCTGAACGCCTGACGAGTGACGACGCGTATAGGTACTTAATATCGCTGCATTTGCCGCGCCACCAGCCCTAGCAAAGTTTACGCACACATTTGCACGTATACAAACATCATTTGGTTATGTAGTAGTAATAGGTGATTACTTTACGAGCGTTCTATGGAGTGTCCGAGGTGTGCTACTGACGTAGTAGCAGTAGTAGTACTGGCAGTCCAGAACTTTATTCTGTACATGTTCTATGTTGTTTCGTTTTTTGATTGTAATCCGTTTTATGTACCTAATTAAATAAATAAAGAAATATATTAATGAGCGTTTTAAACACTTGTACAAACTTGTACAAAAAAACATCGTATAATACAGTTGGTGCGTGAGTGACGTTTGCAGAAGGGCGCCAGTTCAACGCAACTTAATACTACGAACCTGTCAAAAAGCGTTAGTTTTACCTGTCACCGCAAGCCCAAAGTTTGTTGGAAAGCTATTTACAGCTGTCCAACAATCTTTTGGCGTGCGGTGACCGGTGAAACTGTCGATTTTTGACAGGATCATTGCATGAGGTGGCGTAGAAGTGACGCCCCCCTGTAAACGTAACTCATACGCCACAAGATGGTTGGATGAGTATTATACTAGTTGGAGCAGAAAGTTACATACTATTATTAAATATTCTGTAGTTACATACAATAGGACAAAATACCAAATTGACCCTGTGATGCGAGAGACAGCGTCATGCATGACTCATGTCATGAGTTCATGACATGATTTTGAGTTTGTGCGTGTGCGCCACGGAATATAACTGTTTTTATTATTCCGTGGTGTTCGCGGACACCGACCAAGCGGTCGGTAGCTAGCTGCAACTATTTACCCTGTCGCTTGCAGTGCCATAAATTGCCTGCGTTGACTGTAGTGAAGGGAGAAAGGGATGGGTGTTGGATTATTCGATTGAGAATCGATTGTACAAAAACTAATCTGTGAAACCGCCACACTTGATGTTTGGTTGGCTACACTGTATTTAAAAAGTTAGTTCATAGCTGTGTTATAAAAGGCGTTGCAACCGCCCAGACCCTCCTTGTTTCTGGTGTGTTCTCAAGCTGATAGGACATAGTCGTATAGCCTTCCAAGTACGTAAATTCCCGCCAATATAAGGAATTCAGTTAAACTACTAAACCGTCGTTTCTCTAAATCTTAACTCTGCAAATAGGCTCATACCCAATAGGTTATGGGCCCAGTGCCGCGAAATGAATCTACTGTGCAAATATTAACTAAATTTCAAAAATGGAAACGAAAAGACCAAAACGTAAAATCCAACCTTTTGCTGGTGAAAAAAAATACGCAGCATGGAAGTTTCGAATTCGCGAGATGAACTTAATGAAAGTGATTGACGAAGAACCCCCAAAATGATAATAAAAGTCTCGACGCGCTGTACGAGCGAAAAAGTATTGCAACGCAGTTAGCATTACGTAAGACGTTACTTGCGCTGAAACTTCAAAGTGATATTCCCCTCGTGAGCCACTTCACCACATTCGACGAGCTGATTTCGGAGTTGTTGGCGGCCGGCGCAAAACTTGATGAGACTGACAAGTTCATGCGGCGGCGCAGCTGAACGAAGAATCGACGCCCGCGCCAGATGAGTTCTCAGGCTTCGCATTCATGACGGGCGACTACCAACAAGAGGACGAGCGATTGGAGAACAGGATAACGTTCCTGTTGGACTCTGGAGCGTCCGACCACATCATAAACAGGGAAGTTTTCTTCTACATCTGTTCAAACCTAACCACACCATGTATAGTCTAACCCGTAGTTTACGAGATTATCCCACACACTCGAAGTAGTTGTTGAAGTTATGAGTTAAACCAGAATTATTGCTGGATTACTATTTATTGATGTTACTAGGTATACAGTTGTATAAAGACTCGGCTAAGCTATAGTTAAATATCATACAAGTAAGTTCGCATGACGCGTGACTTAAACTAGGTTGCTGATCACAATATTGTGCGGCGTGACCGTACACACCAGTTAAATTTTAATTGCTAAAACTGGACAATTTATTTCAGCTACGAAGAAGGGATCAATTCAAGTTGTGAGCGACACAGGTGCTTTTCTGCCCCGAAGTGCTGTACAACGGCTGCTGTCGGTGTCCAAAATGCAGCGAGCCAGCCTGAACGTTGTTTTCGACCAACATGGAGCCCACATCACTGACTGAGGTGGTAAGAAGCTCATGAATGGTATGTGTTGAAACAACTTATTTGCTATAATGTTATCTGTGATAGTGCATCGCTCTGTTTCCCAAATATGCACGAACAACAGTGACTATGAATTATGGCATCAACGATTAAGTAAAAATAAATTCCAGGAAATAAAAGGCATTGATATGATGGACGATATAAAACTAATTGAATCAGTGGTTCCTAACGAAAAATTGTGTGAACCGTGCATTACTGGAAAACAGACGATCGGTAGTAACAGAGAGTAAGGATAAATAGCCAGTAAAGCGACCATTGTATAGCGCCATTCAGATGTGTGCGCGCCTATCACTCCTCCAACAATTGATAACAAAAATTACTTTATATTGTTTGTCGATCAATTCACACACTATTGCGTAACTTACCTGATAAATAACTTATAAATCAGATGTGTTCGCTTGTTTCAAAGACTTTTTGCAAAGTGTGAAGCTAAATTCAATTCAAAATTAGTAAATCTCTACTGTGATAACGGTGGCGAGTATTTATCCACCGAGGTAAAAAAATAAAATAAAAAATTGCGTGCATAAAGGTATATATATCATTAAACGGTTCCACGAACGCCTCAACTCAATGGTGTTTCAGAGCGTATGGTAAAAACGATAACTGAGAAAGCCCGCGCTATGATTCATGAGGAAAAGTTAGATAAAGTATTTTGGGGCGAAGCAGTTTTAACTGCAGTGCATTTAATAAATCTAACACCAAACGAGGGCATTGAAACAATCTCAGACACCATATGAGTTATGGCATGGTAAAAGCCGGTTCTAAAATACCTAAGGGTTTTTGGTACTACAGTCTATGTCCATAATAAAACCAGTAAGGCAAAGTTTGACGACAAATCGATAAAAAAAAAAAAAAAAAACTGGTGGGCTATGAACCAAACGGATATAAAGTTTGGAGTGTAGAATGCGAAAGGTTTGTGACTGTGATAAAAGTTATAATAAATGAGACAAATTTCCAACCAAGGAATCCAGGCCTAAGTTTAAGCCTGAAGAGAATGTTCAAAATTCTCATGACAAAACTGATAATAATGATGGTCTATCTAAATCAGTGTCAAAGTCTCAGTGTAGAAATAACTCTGATGCAGATCAGGTGAAATCTGACCACAGTCCCAACACAATTCGTAAATTATGTAGTGACCCAGACCCAAAAACGCAAAACAATGACATACCTATTAAAATCACAGATGAGAGTAAAAGCACAGATTAATAAAAAGGTAAAAGTAATTAATTGAGGAGGAGCGATAGAATCAGAGGTCGGTGTATGTCATGATCTTATGATGAAACTGATGATGAATATTTACCAGTGTGCTCAATCATTGATTTGTAAAGTACCTAGTTCATTTGAAAAGATAAAAACTAGAGATAATAGAATTCATTGGGATAGCGCAATAAAATATGAATTAAACTCCCTTAAGAAAAATAATACTTGGTCAATACAATACCAATTGTAAATGGATTTTCACTATCAAACATAACGAATATGAAAAACCTTTAAGATATAAAGCTCGACTTATAGCTAGAGGCTTTAGTCAAGAATATCTAGTAGACTACAATGAAACATTTGCGCCTGTAGCTAGGATTGCTAGTTTATAACTTACTGGTTCATCATTTAGATGTTAAAACTGCCTTTTAAATGGTAAGTTAAAAGAAAAAAATCTACATGGAAATTCCTGAAGGGTAATTTATACAGGCAACAAAGTATGCAAGCAGGCTGCAAGATGTTGGTTTGAAGTCTTTGAGCAATCCCTAAAAGAGAAAGGTTTCAAAATTCGGATGTTGATAAGTGTATACATGTATTAGATAAAGGAGAAATTCATAAAAACATTTATATAGTACTATACGTCGATGATTTAGTCGTTGCGTGTGCGATGTCCAAACAATGAATAATTTTAAAATGTATGTAATGAGCAAATTTAAAATGACTCATATGAATGAGATAAAATTATTTCTAGGTATAAGAAATAAGAATTACTAAAAAAAAAAAAAAATGTACACTAACATTAGATCAAAGTTAGTATATAAAACCAATACTGTGTAAATATAATATGCAGGACTGCAATCCAGCAAGTACTCCTCTAGAAAGTAAACCTAATTATGAGGCCCTGAATTCAGACGTTAAATATGATGCGCCCTGTAAAATCCTTATAGGCTGTTTGATGTATGTTATGCTATGTACTCGGCCAGATCTAAGTGCGAGTGTCAATATATTGAGCAGATACACAAATAAGAATAATAAGGAGTTGTGGCAATGTCTTAAAGGAATGCTTAGATACCTGAAGGGCACAATTGATTTAAAATTAGTGTGTATAAAAGAGGTAATTTTGAGAATGTACTGTCTGGGTATGCAGATTCCGATTGAGGTGGAGATAAAAGTGATAGACGTAGTACAACAGGATATATATTTTAGTCTTTCCATAATTGTACAATAACATGGTGTACAGAAAGTGTACAGAATGTCTAAGAAACAGTCCTCCGTTGCAGCTTCTTCGACAGAAGCGGAATATATGGCACTGTATGAGGCTGTAAAGGAAGCTTTACGGTTAAAATCACTAATGTTAAGCATTAACATACAAATTGTAACACCCATTACCATTTTTGAAGCAATAACGGCTGTATCAGTGTTGCGAAGAATCCTACAAGCCACAAAAGGTCCAAGCATATAGATATTAAATATTACTTGACCCGTGAAAAAGTAGAGAAAAATGTAATTAAATTAAATTACATACCAACAGGTGCACAACTGGCACATCTGATGACGAAGCCGCTACAATCAGTTTTCAAAAATTAAGAGTGGACATGGGTCTACAATAAATGTTTATTGTGTTACAAATATGTACATTAACAAAATCATTGTTTAAAAATGATAATATTAAGTTAAATTTTTATGACATGATCTGACTAGGTTTTTCTGGGTTTTCCCTAGTCCTTGCAACGAATGTTGGATCATAACAATATATAATTACTCCCAGCAGTTACTTGGAAGGAAATATGTTCTGTGTAGGTATTGCAATATGTATACCTTAATTATAAAATGATTTCAAAATCATGAATACCTTAATTATAAAATGATTTCAAAATCATGATCAGTTTTTGAGGGGGCGTGTTGGATTATTCGATTGAGAATCGATTGTACAAAAACTAATCTGTGAAACCGCCACACTTGATGTTTGGTTGGCTACACTGTATTTAAAAAGTTAGTTCATAGCTGTGTTATAAAAGGCGTTGCAACCGCCCAGACCCTCCTTGTTTCTGGTGTGTTCTCAAGCTGATAGGACATAGTCGTATAGCCTTCCAAGTACGTAAATTCCCGCCAATATAAGGAATTCAGTTAAACTACTAAACCGTCGTTTCTCTAAATCTTAACTCTGCAAATAGGCTCATACCCAATAATGGGTTTATCGCACAAGTGACGTATTTCAGCGTTTTGTTGCGCCACAACACATGAAGCAAGCATTAGCAATTTGAAGCGTGTGGTGGCCACCAGTGCTAACCATATGCGGCGAGTCCATATAGGAGGTAGTGTTGTGATCCGCGCCATAGAAAGAATATTTTGAATTAAGCAGCAACTCTCATTGTGTTGTTATAACCGAAAATTCGATTAAATTGTCTGTACCTAAAAGGGTTCGAAGAAATCCGATACTTAGAGGCCAAACAACTGATGAACTGAATTAAAATTGTCTGGCAGGCTGATTTTTTATAGGTACCCAATTTGTAAGTCAAATGAGGGTTGGTTGAAAAATTTACTGAGAAATTCTTGACATTAATTTTAAACCACTTTGTAACATCTTGTTTACATATTTAAGCCTCCAGCTAATTGAACATTTGATTTTAAAGCGAAATATAAAAAAATACCCCGTGCGCACAAAACACGTATAGCTGTTTTTTCCTACCTCAGGCTAAGATGTTATTTACGGCGTAAAATATACAGAAAAGAAATCCAAATACAAAATAAATAAATACATGATTTGCCTCTATGTTTGGAAGACTTTTGCCTGCGTAACAACCTTTAAAAATATGTCTGACACCTCTTTCTGTTACTTTACCGCACTGTCACTGAAACCTACGAAATTATGCACTACGTTAAAAAGTACTTACTTATACCTTAGAGCTTTCATAGTAGACATCGTCCAGGAATAATCACGGGTATTCAAACCAGCGTTCTTTGTGACTTGGGCTAAGTTACTCGGAAGCACTTTTCATATTCATTCGCCAATTCAACCTCTTTTTGTGAAGCCCTGTAAAGTTGAACACCTAAACTCTCTTTGAGTTGTATCTAAAAGTCTATACATATGTGTAGTGGCTGACAGAAACTATGGTACCATACATGACTAGTTGAGTGGAGTTGCGAATCGCTTTGGCCTCACTGATGAGGCATCCCTGCATGAAAAATGGTTAAGCATTATCTTTCTGGCAACATCAAGCACTTTGATCTTGGAAATAAACAGAAAACTGGTGGAATTTTCAAGGCGACAATCTTCTGGCCCTATGGATAGAAATGGATTATTTCCGGATAAAAACTTGTTCCCTATTTACACGTCGTTATTTTTATGCCCATCTATATTTGTAACAACTCTGCGATTGGTCTCGTTGTCTGTCTCAAAAACAAAGAAAGGAAATATCTAGAACCACTACCAAATATTCATTGCAGAAATTATGGTAATAAAAATTTATCGTCGACCCCAACAGTCGAATTTCGGGGGGACACTATTGAAAGTTTACCTATTACACTCGAGATAGGGCCAATAGAGTCCTCGGAGGCTCACAACTGGGGTATATCTACCTACTTTCTAACGACTCTGACACCGGTATACTTTGTCGTTAATTTCCCGATTTACCCCCTCGACTGAGCTCTAGAGAAGGTCAAAAAATGCATTCAAGTTAAATTCTTTGAGGATGCCAGACTAACATCAATTTAAACTTCTAAAGCATACGAGTGTATGAGACTGGTGGTTTAAATTTTTATTTTCATGTTCAACGGCATTTCATGAACCTTTTTGGCAACGTGACTTTTCCGAAGTAAAAAGCCTGCTGAATTCGATTCTGAATGTTGCTAAGCAGAATTTTGCCAAAATATAAGATGGCAGACTAACGGAGTTTCTAAAACTTGCTTGTCTCAACTCGGGAATCGAACCAGCAAAAAAAAAAAAAAAAACAAACACTCGCTATTTTTATAAGTATACTATTTGATGCAGTGAATGATACAGACAACATTTCTCCAAGAAACATTAGGTCTTACACCCCAGTGTTTACTTTTTTATTTTTAGTTGGTTCGATTTCCGGGTGAGACAAGCATAATTTCGAAAATCTTTGAATGCAGATACGTTTATTTTTAAAATTATAACAGTTTTTTCTATAAGCAAAATTAGCTATCTTAAGGATTTAAGGTAGTAGCTATCCCTCCAGGGCCCATAGATTTTTTCCACCTCGGTTAGCTCCGAAATTGTCATGTTACGGGGATTGGACAAATAATTTATTTTTTGTGTTTTTAATACGTTTTACTATCGATTGAAACCAGTGTCATGCATGAGTGACGGCGATTTTATGATTTTTTCAAGGTGGCGGATGGTAGGTATGCCAAACTCCATTCTAAAATGCCCTTTTCTACAAGTCTAGATACTCGGTGTTTGATTTGGCATGGGGCCGCCTAGGATAGTCAAGAAAAACAGATCGGTTGGAATCACATCGGAATGGACAAGTGTGTCGATTGGAAAAATTTACCACTAGGCACAGATTACCGATTCATCCGAAATCTTGACAGTATAAGACACAAGACATAATTTATTGCCACGTTACAAAAAAACTATATACACTACCATAGGGAAAGGTCTTCAAGTTATAAATAGTAAAATCGACACCCGTTATTTGCTCGAAGTTCGTCCAGCGGTGGTTAGGTGAAATATTTTTTATGAGCCCCCATAACACTATCCTCAGCACTCTGGCTGGGAAGGTGGACAGCCCTATGTTGAAGTACTAGGTGGATGCACCTTCGCAGTAATAAACCATAATTATAATGATATTTTAGGATGATGTTTTGTGTGTGTGAGAGGGTGTGTGTGTGGCTGTGTGAGGAGGGTATGAGTGTGGGTGTTATTTCAAGGATGTTTTTAATTGATGTATTTAATTTAATTTTAAACAATTTTATAATTATAAAATAATACCTATGGATGTATGTCAAAATGTATGCCATCTGAAATAAATATTTTGAATTGAATTGAATAACGACCTATAATGTCCATACTGTACATAATTAATTAAGTTTTAGGACCAATTTTTAACGCCTTAATGACCTGGAAACGCTTATTTAAGCGCGACCCAAAAATATTAATGTCATGAAGTTGAGTGGAGAACTTTTTATTTTGAGATACTGGCATTACCGAGGATGATAATTGAGTTTCGGTATATAAAATTCGGAATGATAAATCCTATTCACATCTCCTAGCGATCATAATCACAATCACTTGATGATGAAGCCGAGACGGTGGTAGATGGAACCCTGGGATTCATACTTGTAAGCTCATCGGGATTTTGGGCTCATCTGATCTCGAAAGGGTGCTTTTAGTTTTAAATCTTCTATAAATTATTAACTTTCACCTTCGCGTCGATCTACGTCGACCTTATGTTAAGGCGCCTCATGAATAAATTAGGGACGTGCTTTTATCATGTGTAATCAATTTGTGGTATATACTACCATGTAATGTATGTAATTTGATTATTAATCTAGGGGTTTCATGAAGGAAAACGTGTTTAGATACAATTTTCTCTAAATAACTAAGTAGTAAATATGATCTTTCTATTAATATGTGGGGAATGGTTGTTACTAGCGATTTGAAGATTGAAATGTAAATCCCTGAAATAGCTTAATTTTTATGTTTTTTTTTTCCGTTTTGGCGCTTACGTTGATTCAGATCAGGCGCGAGCGCACAATTGCCATCCCACTTGTTCCTATTCCCGAGTTATATTCGCTTCTCACTTCCGCAATCTTCGTTGACCTTTATTTGTAATTATTCATACCTCGCCTTAAACTACGGCTCTCCCGGGTCAACGCAAAGGTTGACTTTACGGCGGACGAGCTATAGTGAAGTAGTAACTTGCAATATGCCACTATAATAAAATTGCTCTCGACATCCGCAATGTAATTTCCAACTTAGCGACGACGCCGACGCAAAACACAGCGCGCAAACTATGTTTACTATTATTGAAACTTCAGAGCTAACTATGCTGATGATGTTTGGCGCAAGCTTACACCAGTGTGAACAATTTCTTCCAGTTCACAGCTTATTGACGTGACATCCGCCATGTTAAATCTCAATAGACGCGTTTAGAACATGTCACGTCAATATAATTTAGGTTACGCATCGGTCGCAGATCCCATTCATCAAAATCCATCAACCAGATATTTCACGGCAGAATAATCTTATTCACTTTAGTGGCGCTAAAGCTGTGAAGGATCAAGGGAGGGATGTGGATCCTACGAATTGTAAATGTAAATGTAGCCCATTAATGTCCCCACCGAGAGGCACAGGCCTTTACCCGGATACGAGTAATATTGAGCCATACTCCACCACGCTGGTTCAGTGCGGGTTGGTGGAATGGTTTTACGACTACTACCAAGTAGCGTTGGTTAGCCGGGACCTACAGCGAAACACGGAGGGTCCGATAACTATTTATCCCATTGGTCAACACCAGGATTCGAACCTTCATCTACTGCGTGAGAAGCAAGCGTGAGAGAAAACCCACTAGACCACTGCTCTTATGGATTATGGAAGTAAAGAGTTAATTAATTAAATTAAATTAAAATATTCGTTAGAGGTGGTTCCAATCCAAGACATTAATATTGTAAACATTGTACTGTACTAACTACATACCTAGCGCGAGACTTCAGTGCTGGGGTCGGCATGGCATTGTGATAGTGATGAGATGACACAATGCACTGAAAAAAATGTATAGTCTAACTATTGGACGGATTATAAAAATTGGGTATTTGACCCGCTATATGACACTACGGAATTTTACTACAGTCTATTCGTGATAAGAATGCAGTAAAGTCATCACTGCCCCGTAACCAATCAAATCGTTTCCAATTATCAAGCCAAGTTCACAGTGACCAGTTGAAGGCAAACTTTCGAACGCGAAGGTTGTGTCCTGTCCTGTGAGTGTGTGTTAACAGATTTATTTATTTATTTTATTTATTTATTTAGGTAATCAACAGCGTTACAAAACAGATATATCCTTAAAAATTAACACCAATTACATAGCCAATAATAGATTACCCCAATTTAAATTTAAATTTAAAAATTCACTGCATTCTTATCACGAATAGACTGTAGTAAAATTCCGTAGTGTCAAATAGCAGGGTCAAATACCCAATTTTTATAATCCGTCCAATAGTTAGACTTATAGGACTAGAAATTGAGTAAGTCCATATGTAAACTGAGTTACAGGAAGGCAACTCAACATTTTGGTAACTTGTGATATAACAAACCAGACCTCAATCAGTAGTATCGTGTTCAATTCGATCAAACATAAAGTGGCTCATTGGCTCAGATTATTTTCAGTGTTCCTTGTGGACTTTAACTGGCTAATCGGAAAACGGCATTACTATACTGAAGCGGTATTCTATTTTATCATCGACGTTATTAAAATGAACAAACGACTCTTTCCGAAGTCAAACTGGGGGTGGATGGAGTATCCATTATTATTTTAAGATTGCCCCGTAAAACATACTATTACGGTCATATTATTTTTATCGGTCGAATTAAAGTCGTGTGCTCGCATGTGGATTACCTATGTAGCCAGATCTTCTATGCGTAGGAGTCACGATAAAAACAAACTAACATAAAATAGTCTAATTACATAACATTACATAGCGTCACGCTTTTTCCCATACGGGGTGGCAGAGGCAAAATAGTGCCGATTTAACCAGTACTCCATTTTTCGTGACGGGGAGCTTCATCTTCGCAACTATGGAGTAATTAAGGTTTCCTCACGATGTTTTTCATCACCTCATATGCGATAAATTACTTGTCTCATTGGTTAGCACCGGGTTTCGGACCTGCATCTTCCATGAAAACTGCAAGTGTGGAAACTGCTCGAAGAGAGCTCTCTTTTGAAAATAAACTATATATAGTTCTTCTATATCTATTCTGTACACTCAAAATCTCTCTAAACCATACTTTCTGGCTAGGATCATGTACATGAAGCCTTTTATGGCATTGTTGTACATATTCTGCCGCGAAATTACTGTTTACGGAGCTCTGTTCGTCTGGTGACTATCAACAATGCTTGTTTTCGCAATATTTGCTCTCACAAGTCACGTTTTGGGCTCAGATGCAAAACGTTTTCCTATCGTGTTAAGAAAATAAACTGTCTTCAGTTCTAGTTCCTGTTTTGATTTGAAGAGGTACAATTTAATGCGATACGTATTTGGGAATGTGGGTTGTAATTTTTCTAAGTTCAGTTTCCCCAGTTGTCCCCTCCTTTTTTAAAGTCGCTTAAAAAATACTACTCGATACTCGTTCGCCTTGCTATTTGTATTAAGTTAGAAATCCATTAGTATTTCCAAACCGACGACCGTACTCGATTCATTGAGGTGAGGTGACGTTCTAAAATGGAATCCTTATCGAAGCGAAGGAATTTAAACAAATGATGAAAATCGTATTCGGTCAATTTGTCGAATTATTTGATCTCCGAGATAAGACCCTTTGTGATTAAGTGTTTGCTCCCTGAAACTTTGCAGATTAATTTTATTTCGACATTGTTCTCGTGTATTGTTGAAATACAAATAATTGAACTACGGAATCAGAAAAGACCAAATGTTCGTCCTATATTAAATTGGCTTTACATAGTATTTCATAATAGTAATATTTTATTATTTGCCTATATAATCCCACTGCTGAACAAAAGCCTCTCTTCCCCTCTTCCACACATCACGCGGGCCGATTACCACCAGTTATTTTCCCGTTTTCTATTATTCTATGAGATAAAATCGTGTCAATCCATCAGCCATATAATAAATAAATTCTCGCAAATAATTTCAGATTTACTGAGAAAATTAATTATGGTTGTCCATCAGTTGAGCGCGTTTATAGGGTACCGTACCCGAAGGGTGCCAAACGGGACCCTATTACTAAGGCTCCGCTGTCCGTCTGTCCGTCCGTCCGTCACCAGGCTGTAGTTCCTCAAATTGTGTAAACTTTTTCTGTTTTTTCTTTTTGAATAAATAAATACTAGTGGCTCTGTGAGCTGTAGACCTCGCGAGTATGTCGGTGGGAAAGCTGAACTGCTAACACACATAAAAAAAATAACCCAAATAATTTTCTTTCAATAACACATACAAACTTATGAATGTACCTGGTTACGTACATGCAGTATGAAAGTAGCCGCACCAATAACTTTGTAAACTACATTTCGCGATCTTTAATACAACCTATTGACTTTTTACTAAAATTATATAATCTGTTTCACTCTCATGGTCTTTACGAATCCAATGACACCTCATTTGTTAATATCCATCGAGCCGTTTGGGTTGTAGCGATTTTTTTACATTTTAAAACCCCATATCTCCGCCATTTTGAAAAAAATCAAAAAACTGGCTCGAGTAAAAAATTCTATTTATTTTGCCAACCTGCTCACAAAATTTCACGAGAATCGGTTCATAAATGCGACCTGTAGAGGAGAACAACCGGACATACGAAAGCATTTTTGCCCAAACCTGAAACGGAGACGCTTCGCTCGCTTCGCTCGCTCGGTCAATGAAATAAAATAAAACTAGTGGCTCTGTGAGCTGTAGACCTCGCGAGTATGTCGGTGGGAAAGCTGAACTGCTAACACACATAAAAAAAATAACCCAAATAATTTTCTTTCAATAACACATACAAACTTATGAATGTACCTGGTTACGTACATGCAGTATGAAAGTAGCCGCACCAATAACTTTGTAAACTACATTTCGCGATCTTTAATACAACCTATTGACTTTTTACTAAAATTATATAATCTGTTGGTCTTTACGAATCCAACGACACCTCATTTGTTAATATCCATCGAGCCGTTTGGGTTGTAGCGATTTTTTTACATTTTAAAACCCCATATCTCCGCCATTTTGAAAAAAATCTAAAAACTGGCTCGAGTAAAAAATTCTATTTATTTTTCCAACCTGCTCACAAAATTTCACGAGAATCGGTTCATAAATGCGACCTGTAGAGGAGAACAACCGGACATACGAAAGCATTTTTGCCCAAACCTGAAACGGAGACGCTTCGCTCGCTTCGCTCGCTTCGCTCGCTCATCTGTTTCACTCTCATGGTCTTTACGAATCCAACGACACCTCATTTGTTAATATCCATCGAGCCGTTTGGGTTGAAGCGATTTTTTTTCTCCGCCATTTTGAAAAAAATCAAAAAACTGGCTCGAGTAAAAAATTCTATTTATTTTTCCAACCTGCTCACAAAATTTCACGAGAATCGGTTCATAAATGCGACCTGTAGAGGAGAACAACCGGACATACGAAAGCATTTTTGCCCAAACCTGAAACGGAGACGCTTCGCTCGCTTCGCTCGCTCGGTCAATAAATAAATCTCATGAACCGTGGTAGCTAGACTGTTAAAAGAAATTTAATATTAAGGGGGGCTCCCATACAACAAACCTGTTGAACGCTTAAAATGTTTACAATATACTGAGTATATTATTTACTCAAAAAATTAATTATTAAATTAAAATAAAATTAATATTTATACAACATACATACAACAAAAGTTTATTTTCGATAATGTACGGTTTTTTATAGATAATTGTACGGAACCCTTCGTGCGTGAGTCCGATTCGCACTTGGCCGGTTTTTATAATTATAGCACTGATGAATAAATGCTTCCTTTGAATGTGATGGTCGATCGACCACAAAATTAATATTTCATGAACGTATCAAAAGTTTAATTAAATCATTTTAACTAAACAGAGTATTTTCAAAGCTGTTTCTTATCCATAATTTCAGGGACCAATTTACTAAACACAGGTTTACATCTAGCTCAGATGTTCCAATTATTAGGTGTCACTTTTTAGCTAAGTACCTCAAATTGTGTATAGTTTAAGCTTACTGGTTTATTATTTTTATATGTTCCCCCCCCCCCCCCCCCCTTTTGTGTCGGGGTAAGAGTTTAGTTCATTTAGTGGCAAGGTTGGCAAGCATCGAGCATAATTTTAAGAGAAAGGTGTTAATAGAAACATAAAACATGAGCCACTCCTCTCTTGTTTCAGATATGAGCCATGGAGGGCCTGACAACTGACTATAACTACAACGACACATACCAGAATGAGTCGCAACCCTACCAGCCCTACTACGAACGGCCCGAGACGTACATCGTTCCGACACTCTTCGCGATAATCTTCGTGGTAGGGGTCCTCGGGAATGGGACCCTTGTCGCTGTGTTTGTGAGGCATAAGGCGATGAGGAATGTCCCTAACACGTGAGTGAGATAAATACACATTTTCCGCACAGTTGAGGGAGTTTAGTTGGTCTAACTGGCTTCGACTATTGCGCCCTCCCAGTACCGTAAAGACTCCCGCGGTACGGTGGATGACAGCTATCAAATGACACACCAGTCTAGCGTAAAGACTCCTTCCATACAGTGAGCTCAGTTTCGGAAAAATTGGCGTGTGTGAATCCCAATGTACATAGTTTTTTTATACTGGCAACACTAAATGAGACTAGCTTCCGGTTGATATCTCACACTTGATTGGTCGAGAGTTCAGTCAGACGCTAGGAAAAAAAAAACAATTTATTTTTCGCGCGTAATTTCCTCGATTTTAGAAATTCGCGATGACTTTTTTAAAAGAATTATTAAAGATGGCGATTGAAAGCATAAATATCGATAACTCTAACGACTATTATTAGAAGAGGAGTCAGGGATTCAGAAACTCGGCAAAAGTTGAACTCGAGCCTGATGGAAATACGGAATCCAGGTTCTGCCAATGAGATGGGTAAGCAATTATCAGCGTTGCAGAATCTCCTGGAGGTCCTGTAACGCATGCTGAGTCGGAGCCGTTTCGCTGTTGCGGTACACACTTCATGGCGCCCCGTTCTGCCCAATCTTGTTTTTACTGTTCTTTTTGTCATGTGTATATTTTATTTCCTACTTGTTTCTGTTTATAATTTGTTATTGCTGTGTTTTGTGTACAGTTGAATAAATGTGCTTTCTATTCTATTCTAATTTATACAGATGTTCTAACGGTGACGGAAAACATCGTGAGGTACCTAGGTGGGGGGGACAGAAGCAATGTATGTGCCTGTATGTAAATGTTTATGTTTTTTTAATGTTTTTATGTACCTTCGTCCCTTCATAGCTGAGACGATGGGCTAGCCCCCTGTCACGCAAAATGGAGTAATGAATAACTGGCTAAAAGTGGGCACGATTGGGACTCTGCCACCCCGTACGGGAAAAGGCGTGACGTCATGTTTATTTATTTATTTATTTATATTAGTAACACCAACAGTATATACAATTCACATTTAAATTAGATTTCATTATGGTTCTAGAGTATATATATACCTCTTACAGGCGATCACAACATTCACATAAATTCATTACAGACATAATAATATACTTATCATGTTGTCGACCTCTGTGGCGCAATGGTTGTCGCTCTACCGAGAGGTCCCGGCTTCGATGCCAAGCTGGGGAAAAAAGAAAAAAAAACCCCGCGTCTTATTGGATGTTTGTATCGTGATGTCGGTGTTTCTGGTTCCCACGACACAGGGTATCCTAGTGTGGGGCCAGAAGCAATGTACGGTCGCCTGTGCCTAAAATTATACAAGCAGTATGAGCGGGATTCACTCGTATGACCTGTCCGTATACTTTAGACCCCTTTTTTACCCCTCTAGACAATTTTACTTACGCTACGAAAATGAAACGAAACGATAACTCAAAATGTACCTATGCGATTTGACATTTCGTTTCGTTGGATGACGTCATACTTAGCGTGACCAAATGTCAAATCCAAACATTTTGAGTTATCGTTTCGTTTCGTTTTCGTAGCGTTAGTAACATTGTCTAAGGGCTCAGGTATGTAAATTTGAATTAGGTATCAATTGTTATAATAATATGTATCTGATTATTATTAAAAATCTTGTATGTCGATTTGGTGAACACTATAATGTCACATTATATATTGTTAATAAATAAATAAATGTGCCTGTATGTTTATGTTCATGTTGATGTTCTTGTCCGCAGCTACATCCTGTCCCTTGCCCTAGCCGACCTACTAGTCATCATCACATGCGTGCCCTTCACCTCCATCGTCTACACCGTCGAGTCCTGGCCCTGGGGCGAGCTGGTCTGCCGTCTGTCAGAGACGGCCAAGGATGTCAGTATCGGCGTGTCAGTCTTCACTCTGACAGCGCTGTCAGCTGACAGATACTTCGCGATTGTGGACCCGCTGAGGAAGTTACATGCTACTGGTAAGTCTGACATGAAGATAGCGTCACGAATTTTTCCTGGGGTGGCACAGTTGTGCCCACTTTACGCTAATTTTCTGACAGCTAGAAATAGTTCTGAAGCTGCCAACAGATGGCTTTGTATCTGTCGACGGCCGATCGTATGAAAACGTGAAATATCATGAAACGATGTTGCGGTAGCTTAGGTGAAGACTAAAGGGAGCGATCGCAGCGAAGCCCTCGTATAGTCTTTATGTTTGTTTGACATCTATAACACAAAAAACATCACGTAGTGCTGAATAAAAATGCTTTTAAAAAGACACGTTTTCATTAAAACCCACCACATCATGATATGCTCGGTGATGGCTTGGGCATATCATGAAATGGCGAGGCACATCATGATGTAGGTACCCGTTTCTACGATCGGCCGACGACATATCGACGTGTATTGATATGACACAATCTGTTTTTCGCCCACAAACGTACAATATTGACAATACGTCATAATTTTGCATGTGTATGGTACTTTTGACGATTTGTTAGACCGATTTTCGTAGCAAATTACGTTTCATTCACCAAAATTGTACAATTTTTATTTTCGATTTTCAAAAAAACTACGCATTTTCTCGCAAAAAGAAAAGCACTTTCGTATGAAAAGTGACTGCCAGCTATCGATTTAACCTTTTTATAATCAAATCAACGATGCACGATATAAAAGCCAAGCCACGTCTTGCCTACGACATCTAGTGACGAATTCGAAACTACTGAAGTTGTTTTTTTTAAACCCCTCATTTCTGTCTCATGTCATGAACCGTGATAGCTAGACAGTTTAAATTTTCAAAAAACAAAATAAATTTTATATTAAGGGGGGCTCCCATACAACTAACGTGATTTCTTTGCGGTTTTTTATAGATAATGTTACGGAACCCTTCGTGCGCGAGTCTGACTCGCACTTGGCCGGTTATTTATTTTCATGTACATACAAACCTAATTACAACAGTTACGAAGTAACAATCTACAAGTGTGATCGGAACTCATAGTGCGCGAGTCCTACTTGCACTCTCTCTCCTCCCTCCGTTTCCCCCCTTTTGCGCCGCGGCGGGGTCGTAAATTACCCGCTCTGTCTATTTAAATATAAACAAAAATTCGAACAAAGAGCGCACAATTATTAATTTCCGTGTCATATATTACGGGGAATTCCATTCCATTGAGGGGAATCAGAATCCTCGCCCTCTTTCTTTGTTTTTCCACAATAATAAAATTCCATTTCTCTGTTTGAAAAATAAAAGGAAAACGAATAAAACGCTAATGACGTGATTGCAAAATTGCTATGCCTTCTACTTAGTTGCTGTTTTAAGAGAAATTATACGGCGTTTCGTGAACCAGAGATTTTCTTTGGCAGGATTGATCTGTAGGTCCAAAAGATTGATTTAAGAAGTGGAGCCACCTAGATTTTTGATGTGTTTAGCAAGAAAGGCAAAGTTTGAATTGAAAAAAAAGCTTGACCTATGAAACTGTAGTTTGGCAGGCAGTTATATCTACACCTATATCGAGTGATTTTGTATGGGAATCTGACAATATAAGTGTCGATATCCGTATATTGAAGGCGCGAGAATTATGCCACAAGACGTAAAAACAGTTTTTTTTTCAAAGTTCTGCCTCCACAAGGGTCAAAAAAGGGGCCGAAGTTTGTATGAAAACAAAAAAAAAACACTTACGAAGCTGTAATTTGGCAGGTTTATAGTTTGTATTTAGATGTCACCCACGATATATTGATTTAGGGTAAACGACAATTTATAAATTTCTTTCTAAATAAATATATTGTTATTCTTAGTTTAAAGATCCGGGACGTAGCTTTAGTAATTTTGGTCCTTGATATAAATCCGGTTTATTCAAGACTTGGATCATATAATTATTATAAAAATATTAACCATGATTAGAAGAAAAATAAAAAGGAAAAAAGGAAGGCTAAATTAATAAATAAATAACATAAGTAAGGAAAACCTGTGCCGCGCTGCAGCGGCTATTCCGATTCATACACGAGTATTGAATGGAATGAATGTATGTATGTATGCAGTATTTAATGGAACCATAATGTTTGCGTGGACCAATCCAAAATAACACGATTATACGGCGTAATGCTGGTGTATAGTTTGAAAGATGGCAGTGAAGACATTGCGTTCCAAATTACACGCCTTGTGTTTGTGTACCAACTACGGAAATACGCTGTTTGGTGTGTCAGTAGTGAATCTTGTCTAGATTAGTGTTAGGTTCAGTGATTTGAGACATCCAATTATCGCAGATACCCGTAATGGAGAGTATTAGATACTGATCAATCAGATTAGTCTTATCGACTTGGGATCAGTCACGTGAAATCTTAGAATAGGCGAGTGATTGCATAGGAAATTTGTGAGATAGGAAGGTTTCCTCACGTCGTTTTTAGTCACCGTTAGAGTAAAACGTAGCGAAACGAACGGAACACGGCGGGACGAACTGAAAACTACCTGTATCATTGGCACAGTTAGCATATAGTGAACAATCAAGGCACATAAACAGATCTACACATCGTATCCTTAGTTGTTCGTAAAAAACATTGTAAGTGGTGTACAAGAAAACAATGGATTATTTGGCTGTCAGCCAGCATGGCCGGTTTATTTGGATAGAACCACGTCTAAGGGTATTTAGTGAAACTTTTTGAAACCGGTTTTTTTTTTAGACTAATTAGACCCGGCTGAACACGATTCTGCCCAATGTCAACCCCTTCCCCCCTCCGTTCCCATTTCCCCCCAAAACGTGTCCCGGTCTGCGGTTTTTATTATTTTTTTCCGAATTTTACAAAACACTGAAATTCGTACTAATTATATTTGCCCTGCTCAATTCATACGAAATTTCATGCAAATATGCCCAAGGAACAAAAAGTTTCATACACACTTTCATCCCCTATTTCATCCCCTTGGGGGTTGAATTTTGAAAAATCCTTCCTTAGTGGATACCTATAACAGAAATACGTGTGCAAACAAGTTTCTAGCCGTAAGGGTTTGGCCTGTGCGTTGATACATCAGTTAATCACTTATAACGGAATATAAAGTTCCATATAAACTTACATACCCTTTGAATGTTGAAAAATCTTTCCTTAGTGGATGCGTGTGCGAAATTATAAGTTTCTAGCCCTAAGAGTTTGGCTTGTGCGTTGTTACATCAGGCAGAATGTGACACTTTTTCGTGCTTGCAGCCGGCGTTCGTCAATTTATAAGACGTTTTCACGTCAATATAATTGAAACAAAAAGTAAACTTTAGAAAAAACCGACTTCCACAAACCCTATTTGATTAGATTGAGTTTAATACAAACTTTAACCCCTTATCCCCCCACCCTTGGGGAATCAATTTTGTCAAATCCCATCTCAGTGCTACCCCACGCTACTAAGGAACCTCTGTACAAAGTTTCATGGCTCTAGGTCCACCGGTTTAGGCTATGCGTTGCCTGCCCGTCAGCCACGCATTGTATTTGTACCTAGTATTGAGCAGATCTGGTGGCCATATGTGGTCTTCATCAGCAGTTCCGCATCACAATATTATGCTTACCATGTGCATTTGCACGAGTTATTATGAAAAACACAAAAATCACTATAGGTCTGCCTATAATATTTGAAGAGTTCCCTCAATTTCTCCAGGATCCCATCATCAGATCCTGACCTGGTGTCAATGGGACCACCCTTGAGGTATTACCTATACGCCGAAAAAAGATTTGTTCAAATCGGTTCATAATTGGCGGAGTTATCGCGTAACAAACATAGGAAAAAAAAAAACATACGGGTCGAATTGAGAACCTCCTCCTTTTTTTGAAGTCGGTTGAAAATTCATTTGGCAAATTATTACATCACTCACTACAGACTGTCATGGTCAACGTCTGCGCTGCCGCGTCGTGAACGAATACACGTACGACGGTAAATTAGGTCTTGTTTTGTAGGTAAATGTATGAACATCAATTCGCTGTTGTTGTTTATTTTTGTCATGGACAGTTTTCTTTTATCTCTGATATTTTCGGAGAAACATTGGATATTTGCGGTATTCCGCAGATCGGGACACGTTTTCGTAATTCAATAATCCTTTGCAATATTTATATACTTACATTGATGCTATTCTTTTGAGTCTTTGAGACAGCCGTAATGTAATATTTACAACAAACACCTCCTTTATTTATCAGGGTCATTTTCCGATAGTTTCTTCACTAAAAGTTTTATGTGGCGGGCACCTTTCTGCTATGAAAAGGAAATTGGGCTTTTTGATAGCGGAGCATAGGACAGTTTAACAAATTGCTGATTGTTTTTTTTATATAAACAGAAGACACACACATCACATTTTATATAGATAACATTTTACATAAGCATAACCTACTACTATTTCATTCTAACTATTGATGATACATAATTGTAACTCCAACTTAGCCGTATAAGTGGAGATGAGATCAAGGCCAGACCACCTACGGCTAGACACGACTACAACTACGTTCGAGGAATACTGACTTGTCCTTTGTGTCACCGAACGTTCAAAGCCAAGATAGGCTTCATGAGCCATTTGAGGGCACACCAGCGAAGCAAGACCGAAACCGGTCGGGACATCATCATAAGTGGAGATGGTTTGATAGATTAATGATAGAATTTTAGCAAATGCAATTCATCTTACATTGATAACCGAAATTTATAACAACATGATAGCCGAAAATTCGAACCCCAGTATTGCAAAGTCATCCTTTACAATGACTTTCAGCAACCCTTGCCTTGTAATCATTTTATAAAGGAAAATTTTCATAAAATTTGACCTTTGCTCACGAAAACATAATCGGTAGGTATCTTAGCTAGGTATGAGTTTTATGAGACAAGGATGTGTCAAATAGCTCAAGATGAAAGGCGAAAGTGGTTTAGAGAAATGAGTCGTCGTCGTCGATTGGGACGAAACGAGGCCGAACTGAAAACTGGTGCTGTGAACGGTTTCGTCGGAGACTGTATTTTGTTTGATGCACCCTCAACCAAAGACGCGTTGACCAAGCGTACAAAGGCCCTATTTGCCTAGTTTGTGGGTTGGCCACGAGCGTTGGCCGGCTTTCTCGTGCTAAAATGTATAAGAAACTATTGAGGTCCTGCTATAGGAGTTAAGGTCTCCTGTCCTGTTTGTGGCGTCCCAAAGCCTTGAAACGAAACGAAACAACTTTTGCTGAGCTAGAGAGACTTCAAGCTCCAGTCGAGAAAACGGTATCATAAAACGGTAAGTTCGGCAGGGCGTTCCCGCCTTTTTGGAGACCACTTAGGATTACGTGTGTTTTGTGTGACCCACGTCTGACCTTTCTTGTCCCAGATTCTTGTTTTATGGCACATACCGCTGCTGCTGAAATAAAGTACCTTAATGTTATTCTAAATTTGTTAGATTAGCGTTATTATTACTAAACTAATGATAAAGTCGACTTTGGAAATAGAACATTATATAACTAGACGAACTACTACAGTATACAGCATGTGATTTACAGCCTAGTTCAAATGAGAAGCTCTTAAAATTATTATATTATCAACAATTATTTAATAAGCGCTTTCGGAAACAAAGACGTCTAATTACCTAGTTAGCTTGTCAAGACGCCTTTAGAACTCTACACAAGACCTAGATAGTCTGGCGCAACAGTTATTTACATTCTACTGTTAGTATCACGATTACTAACTCACCAAGATCTTATAAGATCTAGTGTAAATTCGACATAGTACGAAATACATCTGCGATGAGTTATTAACTGGTGAAGTATAAAAGTCCATAGTAATGAGATCTGGATAATCTCCAGCTAACCAAATATTCTACACAATGACTAACAATTTAACCTCGATAAACATCATATTCTGCGAACACATTTGTTTGTTTGCTTTGGAAAATTGGAATAGACTCAGGCCAGTGCATAGCTGAGGTTAAAAGCCCATTTGCACGGGTCGATTTCATTGCTATTAGATTCTGCTCAAATCGAGTATAGTAATGTTTTAACATTTACTAAACCTCTACTTGACATAAACTACGTCTTTGCCGTGTTAGAGTCGCAAATAGTGGCCGAATGCACAAACTACTGCTCAATTAAATCTCATATAATTATACTAGGGCGCTGTGTGAGTCAAAAAGAGCAATCGTGTGAGTACGTTTGAGTTTCCGTTTTTGTTTTGTTTCCGTTGAGCGAGCATCAGGGATTAAGGCGGTTTCAGATGTTGGATAAATCAAATACGGTGGTCCCTTCCCAGAGGGCAAGCAGATAACGTCACTTGTACAGAGAAAAGGAAATGAAAGTCCGTAATATCTTAGTTAGATAAAAGGCAAGCTGACAGCGTGAAGCAGTTCATTAATTTTGGTCTGAAAACACATACCGTCACGCTTATTTCCATACGGAGCGGCAGAGGCAACACTGGTCTACGTTTAGTTTTTAGGGTTTCGTATCTCAGAAGGAGAAACCCTTATAGTATCACTCGTGCGTCTGTCCGTCCGTCCGTCCGTCACAGGCAATTTACTCAGAACACACCACATACCACATTTACAATCAAATTGAGTTTCCCACGATACAGGCAAGCCTAGTGTGAGAATCATTGTTAATCTGTGCTGTAAACTGATTTTGCAAATAAATATTTTTCCATTTTATTTTTTTTATTTTCAACATATTATTGGACCGATAAAGTTGAAAATTAGTACACATATCAACCTGTGACAAAATATTTCTTATATCTAATATTTTAATAGTAACGAGAAAAAATACAACTCTTAACACCTTAATTTCCTTTCTTCGATTCGGAATATTGAATCAAGAATTACAATAAATCGTGGGTGGCATTTTAAAACCACGAAGGTGCTCAACTTTCATTTATTTTTCCTTCGCCCGTTTATTGACTTACGCATTTCATCGCCTTTCCGGCCCTCGGCAGAGAGAAATAGAAGACATCAATATTTACATAGACGTAATAAATACCGGCATTAAAACGGTCTGAAATAGAAATCTAAAGTGAAGGAATCCGATAGCTGAACCCGTTGTATCTAAAGCTATGGTCACATTCTTTACATCGTTGCGTTGGACGCTTAGACGAACTGTTAACCCCGTTGCGTGTCACCATAATTTTATAAACAATGTGGAAATACCACGTCGCAAATTTCGAAAACGGCGGAAATGAAGCGCGAAAAAAATTTTTTTTTTCCTAACAACTGATCTCTTAACCAATCAGGTGTGAGATATCAACCGGAAGCTAGTTCCATTGGCTATTCCCGGCAGTGTTGCCAGTACAAAAAACTACACTGAGATTCACACAAGACGGTTTTGCCGAAACCGGACGGGAGCTGAGCTCACTGTATGGAAGGTGTCTTTACGCGGGACAATAATAGGGCAGCTTGATAACTTCTGACAGTCGGGATGGCAACTAGCCCGACACTTCTCTGTCAACCTGCACTGAGCAAGCGTGGTGGAGTATGGCTCAATCTTACTCGTATCCGAGTAAGGGCCCGTGCCCCTCAGTGAGGGCATTTGATGGGCTACATTATTATTTTATTTAAACACTTTCATGGTGAAAGTATAGTTTAGAAATGTCCCTAACAACTCCTTAAAATTTAGTCATATTTTTCCTTGATATAGTTCCTTCTTCAACCTGTGGTAAACGTATTAGTGCGGTCTCCATCAATAAAATGTCTCGTCGTCTACGATCATCAAAGACGACGATCTGTTGATGCGTTGACGCTGACGTCAGACGCCGCGTGCGGCGTCAATTAGGAGATCGATGCCTAACTTATATAAATTATTGTGCTCCTATCACAAAGTCGTAAAGCTTGTTTTGCATTCACAAAAATCTCAATAATGCACACTAGACAGAGAATAGTTGATCATTGGCCAGGAAAAACAAAAGAGTCTTTGTAATGTTTTGATGGAGAAGGAAAGGAAACAGTGTGGAACCACAGTGAAACTATTTACTTTCACACCTACACACAGCACTATAAAAGGCCACTCAAAATAAAGTAGAGTACTAACAGTTGCTGCACTGTTATCTTGTTACTGTAAACACTAAAAACTCATAATTTCATAATATTTCTATTGCACACAATTAATTGCAATGACAAAAAGAAAAAAAAAACCCAGTGTACAAAGGCGAGCTTATCTCTAAAAAGAGATCTCTTCCAGCAAACCAACTTCCGATGAGAGAGTTTGATATATCAGCAAGGGTAGACCTTTGTGTACAACAATATACCTACGAGTACCGACAAAGCTAGAATACTTATACTTACATCCAGATAGGTACATCCTAAATTTAACTACCAAAATATTAAAGATAATAAAAATAAGATGATATAACTCATTTTAAACACAAATTGAAGTCACAGGCTAATCGCGCAAAAATTCTTGGCACCTCGCGTGCGGAGGGGGTGGAATGCATGTGTACAAGAGAGACGCATAGGTACTTGGGCGCCACCAGGGAGAGGTGAGAGCTCTTTCAGGTACCGGAAAATACATAAGTAAATTAAGTGATTTGTGTGCATAAAATAAATAATCCTTTTTTATAAATAAGTCATGCTGTGTATACATATTTTGGCGCTGAAGACAGCCGTTCACCCGTTGTAATGGTATATTAATTTAAGTGTATTATCTTCAATGCTGTTTTGTGTACCAAAGATAATAAATAAATAAATAAATAAACAAACATTTTAAAGCCTTTTACTCTACTCCCGAAGGTGTCGATCATCATATTATAAATTCTCCTGGAAAACTGGTACTTTTCACCCTCGCTATAGCTATTGTCATGCGATTCGCGTGCAGAATCCGGTCCCAGGCCTTTACCACAGTTTAGAAAATAATTACTTCGTAACCTTCATCGTGTTTACAGCATTCAAACCAGTTTCTTTTTCTTCTCTTCTATCGCCCACTGCCTTCGCTCAAACGATCAAGCCCACGACTAATAACATTATACATAAATTTCCTAGAAAAAAAAATCCTGCATGCTTTCCACACTCTGACGGAGTTTTGTCGCCGCAATGAAAATATCGCGAATGGAACTCTTTTAGTTGAACCCTTTTAAGACCAGCGGGCACTTGAATTGTTAAACAAACTGAGCATGAACTTGGCACTCAAAAAAGGTAAAAGTTGGTATATTTACCGCTCTGAAAGTAGGCAAAGAGCAGAACGACAACGTGTAGGAAAAAAACTGGGTGCATTACTATTGGCAAAACTTTTGTACCATTTTGTTTATTGACCGAGCGAGCCGAAGGAGAGAGAGTGTCTCCGTTTCAGGTTTGACAAAAATGCTTTCATATGTGTGTCCCGATGTCCGTCTATCCGGACATCCGTCTGATCTCCTCTACAGGTTGCATTGCTCAATCAATTATTTTTTTAATTCACGATTTCACTGATCGTGACCTTTTCCTGTATTATACTCTCTAAGGTCCCAACGGGATGAAACCTCTAGGAGGACACTTTGAGCTAACTGAACAGACAAAGAACTGTTTGGAAATGTAACGGAAAACCTTTGTTTCTTGGGGCTTCAGGCAACAAGGAAGAAGTTTTAGAAGAATCTTCAATGTAATGGTATCGATCACAAGTTCTAACTAACAACTAAAACTACTTATCTTAGCCGGGAAACTTGGTTGATTTCAGAGAAAGAGTCAGAAGGAAATAAGTAAGTAATGCACATTTTTTAGGTTTCCGGGTAATAAGCTCGTCTTTGTACATGTTTTTTTTTCAATATTAAGTGTCTGTATTATGTTTTCTGTACAATAAAGTATAAAGTAATAAGGTTTTTTGAAAAAGAAAATTCCAGGCCAGGCGTTACAAAAATAATAAGAATGACGTCAAGAGCCTCTCCTCCGAAATCATCAGAAAATTGGGCGGGTGCGATGAAAACCATCCGATGCAATAAGAGACTTATTTATGAGCAATAAGACACAAATCGGTGCAAGGCAGTGAGAGCGCTGCTTAGCGGGCGCAGAGCGGCGACGGAGCGCCGACGGAGCGGTGACGGAGCAGGCGCGTCATCGTCTGTCCACGCCGTAGCTCCGACAGCCCCACATTAGGATACCCTTAGCTGTGTCGGGACGTGAGACAACTTTATAACCGCATAAAGCTCATTTTCCCCTGTTATCCTTCCACATTTCATTTCGTGTCAGAGATGAATGAAATTCATTTAATTCGTCTGGTGACGGACGGCTGAATAATTTGGTTTCATTCGTTTGTGCGATCGTAACGCCTATAGGCGACGCGACGCGCCGCACTAGGCAAACAGCCTTCCAGCAAAACACAGATCGCTCGGAATGATGAGTATAATTAATTTATTATTGCTGTTCCTTTTTTTCAAGCTATCTTATCACGAGTGTCAGCGTTACTTCGCTTTCGCATAAATGTAAAAGTTTGATAAATTTTGCTCGATAAAAGTCTCCTGAAATTGCCATAAAATCTGTCTGATACAATTTTTTTTTACAATTTCGCAGCGGATCTGAATTTGTGCTAAAAATGAGGGCAAAAGTTTATATAGCGTGTTTGTTATCGTTTTCTTATAAAATAAATATGGTAATATATTTTTAAGATTATTAGGGATACTTTCATACAGAAAGACTATAATTTGTAAAAAAGTTAATTCCTAAATAATTATTTTTTGCCCCTTGCAGAGTCGGGGGGGGGGGGGAGCAGGATATCGAAATAAATAATACTGAACTTACGTCCTAGATCATTAAACTACCTACCTGCCAAATTACAGCTTAACTAAAGTTTAAGTTCAAGTTCATTTTTTTTAATGACCATAAAATCATACAGATTGCTTAGTCAACGTCAATATAATATTAATATTTTTGAAGTAAAACTTCTTAGGGCACGGGGGTAAAATTTATTGAACCTCTCAACTGTGGGTTATTCATATATTTGCTTTTCAATTGCTACTAGCCGGGTGCTATCACGAGTGGCTAAGAAATGTAACGGAAATTGGAATCGGTGACGTCAGGGTCGGCTGAAGACTTTTAAAACCGCAACTATTTTCAATACGGTTTTTAACTAATCAGATAAGATAATAATACATTCGTACAATAAAGAATGTTAATTAGTGGGAGAAAAACCTGATGAAACGTTAACAAATAAAAATTATTTTAAGCATTCTTCCACGAGTTCTTGATTTCCGGTATGGCCAAGATGGCGCCGCCGCCGCCGCCGCCGCTGGCTGGGACAAACAAAACCAACTAGCATGACTCAAACTACTTCGTTCAACCTCTTTGTTGGAACCGGAACTTATGTTTGACAGCTGTGCGATGCGATCCATACAGTTTGTAAGAAAAGAGTTTCATCAATGTCACGCCATGTAAAACAAGCAAAGCAATGCATACATTTGAGCGAGACGGCTTAAAGACGTGAAGTCAGATGGTATATAATCTGAGCGAGATGCAAATAGTAGTGACACTATTGAATGAGTTAAGAAAATCACCACGAGCGCGACAAATTGTTGATAAGGAATGGTGGGAAATAAATGACATGACGTATTAAAAGTAAGTACAAGTATAAAATAATTTCAAATAATCGGACGTCTGAAACTTAAAAGTAACTTGAAGCAGAGATTGGATCTCAAAATTGGAAATTTAAATCTCTTTTAGTATAGGTAGGTATAGGTGTATAGTATAGGTACCACTTAATGATCTAGCTACAGAAGTTTTACTTCTAACACGTGTACGGTGCTACACGCGTATTTTTGAAGTAAAACTTCTTGGGGCACGGGGGTAAAATTTATTTAACCTCTCAACTGTGGGTTATTCATATATTTGCTTTTCAATTGCTAATAGCCGGGTGCTATCACGAGTGGCTAAGAAATGTAACGGAAATTGGAATCGGTGACGTCAGGGTCGGCTGAAGACTTTTAAAACCGCAACTAATTTCAATAAGGTTTTTAACTAATCAGATAAGATAATAATACATTCGTACAATAAGGAATGTTAATTAGTGAGAGAAAAACCTGATGAAACGTTAACAAATAAAAATTATTTTAAGCATTCTTCCACGAGTTCTTGATTTCCGGTATGGCCAAAACCAGTGACGTGACCAAAAACTACTTCGTTCAACCTCTTTGTTGGAACCGGAACTTATGTTTGACAGTTATGCGATGCGATCCATACAGTTTGTAAGAAAAGAGTTTCATCAATGTCACACGGGTCGATATGGATTTCTAAAATGATGAACGAATCGTTTTGTGGCCGGTAACTATGGAATAGGTACCTAAAACGCGCTGCGTAGTCGCGCAACGGGCAGCTAGTAATCGCATAAAGTCACTTAGAATCATCCAAATGTGATATTTAGTTTTCAAGCAAATTCCGATGTGATGGATGGCTGCAATAAGACTTCTTGAAAACAATAAGTAGGTACCTAGAACTGTTCTAAAGCCACTTTTTATTATATAGTGCAGTTCAAGTCACAAATTAGCAGTTTAGCTACTAAGTACGTGTTATACCTACCTATTTAATGTTTATCTGTAGTAAACGGCCAAAGCGAGGTCTGCAGCTTACAGAGCCATAAGTTTAATGGCTTATTGTTTCGCTTATTTGTTTGTATCTAATTTTTGTAATACATATTTTAAAGTTGAATTGTTGTTATAACTGTTGAAATTATACGATTTTGATTTTAATAAGCTTTTGTAATTTTAAAGTTAATGCTTCATGCCAGTCAATAATGTTGAAGTAAAATATCAAAATCGAGGTATGTCGTATGGCGGACTAAGGAAATGTCAAGAATAAAATTAAATAAGAGTTACGTCATCGCTTCGCGATGAAGTAACCCTTAAAAATCCTAGCAAAGTAGGTATGTATAGGTTAGCGGGGGTAGCATAAGACACGCCAGTCACCCCAGCCACGCATTTTGTCACAATTTAATGTCATATCATAATGAATGCGCGCTATTTTATGGAGAAACATCATTGAGACGCGAAAGGAGTTGGCAATTTGGCAAAATGACTGCCCCAGACATGTACAAAGACTTCTCAACAGCCAATTAATAGCATTTAAATATTCTCTCATAAATTACTGCGTCTTTAGTTAGTTTGTAGAACTTGAAGGAAATGATTAAATAATTAAGAGTTGTCACTTCATACTCTATGATTCCGCCATTGATTAGTGACTTTTGCCATCGTTAAAAATAACATGCAACATAATTGCCAATTGCCAACTAGCAAAACTGTTGAAAACAGGAGGTTTCCAGAGGAGTGGCTAGATGGCGTTATGTTGCATGTTATTGCAAAATGGTGCTTATTTCTAGCGACGGCAAAGGTCACGGAATCATATTGGAATCACGGAGTATTGAGTAACAACTCTTATTTACCTATATTTAATTATTTTTTCTTCAAGTTCTACAAACTAAATACAGACGCAGTAAATTAAATTTATGAATGAATATTTAAATGCTATTGGCTGTTGAGAAGTCTTTGTACATGTCTGGGGCAGTCGTCCATATATTGATTTAGCCATCTTCTTTGTCATTTATCTGCGCGACTGAGGTGAGTGGCAAGCCTTATGGTAGCCCCGCAGGTACACATTAACTTGGAATAGTTGAAAATACGTACTCGATCAATTAAATAAAGGGACTGGGCACAGAGACAAGCAAAGCAATGCATACATTTGAGCGAGACGGCTTAAAGACGTGACGTCAGATGGTATATAATCTGAGCGAGATGCAAATAGTAGTGACACTATTGAATGAGTTAAGTATATCACCACGAGCGCGACAAATTGTAGATAAGGAATGGTGGGAAATAAATGACATGACGTATTAAAAGTAAGTACAAGTATAAAATAATTTCAAATAATCGGACGTCTGAAACATAAAAGTAACTTGAAGCAGAGATTGGATCTCAAAATTGGAAATTTAAATCTCTTTTAGTATAGGTAGGTATAGGTGTATAGTATCTATAGGTACCACTTAATGATCTAGCTACAGAAGTTTTACTTCTAACACGTGTACGGTGCTACACGCGTATTTTTTTTGTATACTAGGTACCGCCCGCGCCCGTTCGGAAGTTGTGAGCTTAGGGATGGAGCAGAGAAGGGCAAGAAACTCCCCCATACCTACCTCTTTTAAAGTATGTAACTTATTATTAAATCATTGGACTTAATCGAACAACGAGATCTCATTGTCCGTTTGTCTGTCTGTTGTCTGTCTGTCCTTCAAGACTATCTTTATCGGTCTTGCTGGTAAATATGCGGCCCAAAAAGGAAATAACCAGCCAAGTGCGAGTCGGACTCGCGCACGAAGGGTTCCGTACCATTATCTATAAAAAACCGCAAAAAAAAAATGTATGGGAGCCCCCCCTAAATATTAATTTAATTATTTATTTTTTAAGTAAATACTCAATATATTGTGAACATTTTAAACGTCTACCTGCTACTATTATCAATATCGAGCAAAAATGAGCAAAAACCAATCACGTTTTTTGTATGGGAGCCCCCCTTAATATTAAATTTCTTTTGGTTTTTAGTATTTGTTGTTATAGCGGCAACATCATCTGTGAAAATTTCAACTGTCTAGCTACCACGGTTCATGAGATACAGCCTGGTGACAGACAGACGGACGGACGGACGGACGGACGGACAGACAGCGAAGTCTCAGTAATAGGGTCCCGTTTAGCACCCTTCGGGTACGGAATCCTAAAAATCTAACTAATAGGTCAACACAATCAAAAGAGATGCGACCATAACTGTAAAATGGTTGGATTTTCACAGTACGTGCTAGAATTCAAAACACATAGGGTACTTCCCGTTGACCTACATAGAATCATGAAATTTGGCACAAGGCAAGGTCTTATAGCACAAGTAAAGGAAAAATCTGTCACACGAATTTAACACGGGGCGTGCTCCGGCTTATCAGGTTACCTTTGCCTCGCATTAGCACTTGACAGACACTCTGTTTGTGTTTGTTACGCTTTCAATTGAAATAGAATTTCTCATGTGTTCGCGTTTCAGCAGAACCAATACAAAATGTATGTTAAAGTATCTTTGTGTAGTGGAAATGTACTGAGGGAGGGACAAATTAAATATTTACGAGAAAACACGATCCAGAGCGTATCAGATTTACGATAAGGATAAAGCCGCGTTTAGATTTGTTATAGAATCTTTTGTTTAAAACACTCACGGTAAGACCGGTTAAAGAGGATTCACATTTAATTGGATAAAATTAAAGATTAGAACCTATTAGTTTTTTGTGTTATATTTTACTCTACTTGTATAGACTTACCTTATGTCGTATAAACTTATCTACTTTACATGTATACCGAGCAAACTTTCAAGACCCAGATAAACAGTCAGGTAGGTAACTTTATTTGACATTTCAAGTACCTACCTGTGAAATGTCAAGTTCCTCGGATAAACAGAGAAACAAATGGTAAAGTGCGATTCGGACTCTCACATGAATGGTTCCGCACTATCGTACAAGATCCAAGTGCCCGACAGTAATCACGAGAATATCTTTGTCTCGTAATTTTGCTATCCAAAAGAGTCAGGCGCTATTGTATTGAAATTGACTACCATTTTATTCTAAACACCCTGCTTTTCGGTGTAGTTCAGTTTTTTGTTGTTGTAGCGGCAACAGATTTACACATTCTATGAAAGTTTCAATTGACTACCATTTTATTCTAAACACCCTTAATTTTCGGTGTAGTTCAGTTTTTGTTGTTGTAGTGGCAACAGATGTACACATTCTGTGAAAGTTTCAACTTTCTAGTTATTACGGTTCGTGCTATATAGACCGCTATGCCGCTGACAGACAGACGGACAGACGGACAGCGGAGGCTTAGTAGGTAATAGGGGTCCTCTTCGGGTACGGAACCCTAATAAATGCTATTTGGAGTGAAGGATCGGCCCTAGAAGCCGACGGATTTCAAGCTAACAGTTTAGTTTACTAGATAGTTACCTACTGACCTCAGAACAACACTACTATTATTTTGTGCTATTCTATGACTGACAGCGTCAAAGGTCAAACTCTATACAAACGGAGAGACACAAACACCTTCAAGACCCTCCAGATCGTTTACATGTTTGAGTTTGGACATTTGCTCATCTCCATATATAGAGAGGCTACATTATTTTCATTCAGCAGACCAACAGCCAAGCTTAGGGCTAAAACTTATGTATTATACTCAAACTATCGCGCTTTTCGTTAACTAACGAAGTTTCCTCACTGACTTAGCTGCAAGGAAAGTTTGATGGAAATTAATTAAATCAAAGCTCGGGAAGTTTAAAGAAAATCTGAACACGATCAATCATTTGCAAGGGATATAAGTTACCGGGATCATTAATCAGATGGAAGCCTGAAATGTTATGCAAAGATGTTATGTTAAAAGCTTTGGACCCATACTCAGCTGCTTGCTTTTACAACTTATTGTAGCATCTCTACGGGGGTATCAGAAGAGATATTCTGGGCTTGGCAACCCGACAGTGGCACTTAGAAGAATCAGCTTACTTTTATAGGAATAGGAATACTGTTCACAAAATCTCTTAGCCGATACACAAAGTTAACATTTATTTTAATAAACTGATAGCTAAAGCCTATGCCGTACGGGAAAACATTATATCTAATTTATAGAATGGACCCAGTTTCTATTTAAACGTTGTTCAAGCTTAACGAGAGGGAAATAAGGGTACGTGTTTGCTGATTCATTCATAGCAATTAGCAAACCCAACTGATGTATTTAGGTATAATACAAGACCTTTGTCTCGCAACTAATCTCTGTAAATCCGACAAGTTGTGTGCAATCCTTTGGATTAATCCTTTAAGTCCACAAAGACCACTTCCCGTTTCTTCGGCTTTGAATTTTTGTGCCAATTCTTAGAATTTGACAAGAGTTTGAGAAGTTGTCAAAGCTATGTTTTTTTTTAAACCGGGCGCTATTTTTCGACTCCTCCGCGAGCGTATGACCACGTATAGGTATCACAGGAGCTCTTAGTACATATTTCTCTCTCTAGCTTCGCCCAATCTGAGCTCACAATGCTCTTTCTCCGTTGAACGTCGCCACGTGATTTTTGACCTTTCTTCCGTTTCATCTTTGAAGGTTTTATCTCTCTAGGGGGCCCACTTCCGACAGGTATTCGTCACGTCTGGAAATCGCCTACAGAATCTTCCTACCAGCCATATACCTGTGAGTCTCTACATTTCCACGTTAGTATCTTTTAATATCTTCGTATTGTTGATGTTAATTAATTGCACCCTAGAATAGGTACCTAATTAAATACGAAAACATTCATCAAGATCATACCATGTTTACGCAACAATAAACCAATGTATTTGTTTACTGCTCTAAGTTCTACCTAATGAAATATTATCATAACATTATTATTTTGCTACTGGGATACAATGTTTACTTAGATACTTACCTATTATTCGTATTTACTTGGCCGGATGTCAAATGAATAAGTACTGAAATAAATATAAATATTTACATGAAAATGAATGTAAACGGAGCGCTTCTGAATAACGAGAAAGAAGTATCGGCAAGAATCGGGCCACTGCTTTGCAAAGAGTGTTCGACTTTCGGTGTATGAGCGAATATACTATTCGTACCATCTCTACAAATTATCCTTAGTTAATAAATCAAAGAGAAATGTGAGAAAACAAGACCGAGATGTGTACTAGTGGTACTATTACATGCTGTGAAACGTCAATAATTCATAAATAGTGAGAAGATGATACATAGGTACTTTGTTTTGTTGTGTGACTAATTTGTACAGAGTGGTACAGAAACATTTCGTTCTTTCTGCAACAGTTTGCTGATCATTTTCCTATCGCCCGCCGTTGTTGATGGGACATCATGCAGGACCATTGTGCTTAGCTATCTTAGGTATCCACTGAATTTTCTAAAATCAATCCCATAATTACACATATTGATAATTTAATGCAAACCTGTAATTAGAACCTATTCATTAACTAATCCTATTATAATACTTTGTCATAACCATAACTGTTTATTTGTTGGTTCAGTTAAAAAATAAATAAAATTCTACAATAGTTTTATTAGTTCATCGTCACCAGCCTGCCATGAATCTTCTCACTCCACAAGTACACGCCATTAAACTCGGTCCACTCTCCAACTCTTTTCGCTGTTCTTGCTCATCATATATAGGTGGCGGGACCAACATTCGACCTTCGTTCTTAGTTAGACCCTGCATACGTCTTCAGAGCCAATTCATCCGCAGTCAGTCAGGCCATTCCCTGTGAGTGAAACAAACAAAAGCAAAATGTCTGCTGAATACAAATGAACGATGTATTCTGATCGCATCCGCCGCAAGACGACACGACGAACGATCATCATTCAAGCGCAGGAAATTGCAATAAGCCACAGACAGAACACATATTATGTATGTAACGAGGATGAATTCATGCTAGAATCTATAACCTATCTAAAGTCATGGGGTCAAAATTGAGCGGCCAAAATAACATGGAGTTGGGCACTATTTGGAATGTTGCTAAGAGGATAATGGAGTTGGACCTAAGCTAAGTTACCTAGTGATTTGATAACCCGGCAATGAGCTAGTCTTTTACCTGATAGGTAGGTAGGTACACCATTTAATTTAGTCTTAGTTGTTAAGTAAGATGCCATAAATGCTAGTTAGCCATAAAACAAGCATACCTACCATTCTTTATTTGTTTGTCTATACATGTCTTATTATTTTATTTTTATCTATATACAAGTTTTTATAAAGGTGCCTTCCAGCCTGAAGAAACATTATTATTAGTAGAAAATGATTTTGTGTGCTAGGTAATAGTTGCTAGTCATTCAAAAATTGTAAAAATAGTAAATAAAGAATTCTGAAAATCAATCAAATCAATGAGCTAGTCTCCCGTCACGCAAAATGGACTTGATCTAAATACAAGGGAAACAAGTTGCATTCATTCTCTGATCTAATCAGTTTTTAGATGAGTGTTGCTTATAGAATAAGGTGGACGATTTATTTCGTTAATCAAACATCCAATGCACTAATGATAAATTAATTATAACAATATCATTGTATACGATTAACCCCGGGATTCACTAGACCACGGAGCTTTTTAAATAAATTCAAAATATAATTGACAGGGCTGATTTCTGTTTGTAGGTTCCTGTTGAGTTTGTTCTGAAGGAAATTCATTCGTTTTATTTATTCGCCGACATAAAATGTTTAATCTACTTTGATTTATGTGGGTTTTTGTGATTTGGGTATTTTAATTAAATTGGAAAGGGTAAAGTGAGTTGAGAAAAAGTCCTGTTTGTAATGGTTGTTGATACAACACACATATTCCGAGTGATAATTAAAGTACTATTATACATACGGTAGTACGTATAACCTAACCTAGATTTTATTGACTTTTGTGTTTAGTACATTTTTTAATCTAGATTGTTCCACCATAAAATGACTTCGGTAGTGCTACGATACGCAATACAATATGCTATGCCTTGTGTTAGCTAGTACCTTTGTATACAGTTTGCAGAAATATCCTGGTGAACTTTAAAAAAACCTTTATATGTATACGTCAATGAAACATTTTACCGAAGAATCTACATATAGTTATCAGACAAACTTCTCCAGTTTAAAATTGAGGTGACAGGAAACAGAGTTTCTCATGATTTATGAATTATATCTGGGGGCGCGGTAGCGCCCCCAAGCCAAGTCGAGCAAAAAACATACGGGCGCAGCAGTAACATCCTTTACAGGAAGCCATTCAGAGCATATTTGACCTACCTGTTACTCCGTTGTGGATAAAGATAGAAACCTGAATTCCCGGCGGCTAAAAGGCACCATGTCATAAGACATATTCTCAAAATTTCAATAAATTTGAACCAGTAGAGTTGAAGGTACAGCAATTCAAAGTTCCTAAATTTTGACACTCACTGACTCACTGATTCACGATCATGAAAACTCTAAAGGTTACTTCTAGCGAACCCACAAGCTTAAAATTTTGAGCATGGTTAAAGTTTAGCCTGCAAAGCCAAGGAAAACTCAAATATTGCGCAATTTTAGCCCCAATTTCATAATATATTAATTATCAATAAGCTCAGTTCACGACTACTTCGATTCATCGCTATTCCCCATTAGATGTCGCTATGTAATTTCGTAATTTCGTAATTTCTTTATTGTACTCACATGACAGTAAAAATAGCTTAACATAGAAAAAAAAAATGTACAAAGGCGAGCTTATCTCTAATAAGAGATTTCTTCCAGCAAACCATGTTGGGTAGGAGACGGAGATGATAGGTAAGGGGAAGAATTGCGCGTACAATAAAACTATTCTAGTAGGTACCTATAATACATAGATATGTGTATCTATCTATGTGTATCTTGAATCGCGGTATGGTTTGGTTCCAGCTATGATTTAAATAAAGCGGTTACAATATTGTCTAATATCGCTATTCCCCATTAGATGTCGCTAGGTGTGCATTTCCTGAATCGCGGTATGGTTTGGTTTGAGGTATGATTTATATTTATATAATTCACCGCCCAGACTTGTCACAAATCGTAACATCAAAAAGCCACAGAGAAGAGCCCATAGAGATAGGGAGTGGGCTTTGAGAAAGTCGGTAGCTAACGCACAAGAAATAGTACCCGAAAAGAAATAAGCGGCCAAGTGCGAGTCGGACTCGCACACGAAGGGTTCCGTGCCATTATCTATAAAAACCGAAAAAAAAATGTATGGGAGCCCCCCCTAAATATTAATTTAATTTTAATTTAATTATTCATTTTTTAAGTAAATAATATACTCAATATATTGTGAACATTTTAAGCGTCTACCTGCTACCATTATCAATATCGAGCAAAAATGAGCAAAAAAATCACGTTTGTTGTATGGGAGCCCCCCTTAATATTAAATTTCTTTAGATTTTTAGTATTTGTTGTTATAGCGGCAACAGAAATACATCATCTGTGAAAATTTCAACTGTCTAGCTACCACGGTTCATGAGATACAGCCTGGTGACAGACGGACGGACGGACGGACAGACGGACAGCGAAGTCTCAGTAATAGGGTCCCGTTTGGCACCCTTCGGGTACGGAACCCTAAAAAAGGAAAGTTACTTACAAAAAGAAATGAGATCCCAACAAAAACATGCATACGCATATACAAAAACGCCAGTCTCGCAGCCTGCGCAGTTTATTCTACCGTAAAAAGTTATGAGATCTAATTTTAAACCAAGTCGGATAATTTAACCAGTATCTGTGTATGGTAGAATCTTTCCAACAACTTTATTATCGTATACTGTTAAGTAACTACCTAATTAGTTAACTAATAACATTTATAGTGATCGGATCAATATAAGACATCTTTATTTCTTCAATAATAATTAGAATAACTTGGCAATCGCGCTCAACTGACCACTCTATAGCACCCAGAGCACAAATGAATATTATTACTCAACACAACACATCTCTAAATAAAGATAAACTTAACTAATAAGAAAACAACGAATTATTTCGGAGCGAGAGCAATAGGTACATTACGTTGCACACACGGTCCTATAGTCGACAACTTTTCTACGTGCGATTGCCAAGTCATTCTAATTATTATTGAAGAAATAAAGATGTCTTATATTGATCCGATCACTATAAATGTTATTAGTTAACTAATTAGGTAGTTACTTAACAGTATACGATAATAAAGTTGTTGGAAAGATTCTACCATACACAGATACTGGTTAAATTATCCGACTTGGTTTAAAATTAGATCTCATAACTTTTTACGGTAGAATAAACTGCGCAGGCTGCGAGACTGGCGTTTTTGTATATGCGTATGCATGTTTTTGTTGGGATTCCTTTGATCGGTTTAAATTAATTTTCTTGAAAGCTGACCGAATGATTTCAAAAGCATACTGAAACATGTTAATATGCACCCGCCCCGTACAAGAAACGTCGTGACAAAAAAAACGGCTCATTTGTGTCCAAAAACGCGAAACACCCAAATGCCAACTATAGTCACAGAAGAGATAATAGTACTACGTACAGAACGGCCACTCCCTTCCCCGCGCGGATTCAGATACCGCACCTCACCCCGGAGTCGGGGAGCCTCTTCGGGAGACACTTTTGTATAGAAGCTGAACGCACACATTAACAAACGAACGAGTTTACGCACACATTTGCATGTGTAAAAATGTCATTAGGCTATGTAGTAGTAATAGGTGATGATTTAGTGTCCGAGGTGTGCTATAGTGCTACATGGATGTTTTGGCACTTAGATGACACTGACAGGGGGCGCCACTGCAACATTGATCAATTGTTGATTGATTGGATTGATCGTGATTGATAGCACTGTATACTCTATCTATGCTTAGAAACAACTTGACAGCTAACCTGAAACTTGATAAAATCCACTTTTAAAACATTAAGGATGTTACCAAAACTATCGGAAAGAATCGAAATTGTTTATTCAGTTGAAATAACAGAAGAGTTGTCATCGTCATCACTGCTATCCGCACTTAGGGATATAATTAGTTAATTTTAAACTATATTGTCTATTCTAATGTCTCTTTGCAAATCTTTTAAAATTATTCCCCATTCACAAATGTTTAAAAGGTATGTATCGATTCTATTGATTATTCGATTTTTATGAGCAATATCCCCTCACTAACAGGCTAAGATTGACATCTGTCAAGTTTTCTGTTATGCGACCAGTTATGTCTTCCTAACAGGTGGCAGTAAGCGAGCAACCAGACTGACCGTAGCAACAGCGGTCGGGATCTGGGTACTGGCCGCGGCCATGGCAGCTCCGGCCTACTTCGGATCATACCTGCGCGGATTTACTGTGAATGCTGAAACACAGGTAGGTACGGAACTTGGTATTGGACAAGGTCGAATAAATCTAGAAATATAACATAATATTTAGGGATACAAACATAACATTTAGGGATACAAACATAACATTAAGGGATACAAACATAACATTTAGGGATACAAACATAACATTTAGGGATACAAACATAACATTTAGGGATACAAACATAACATTTAGGGACACAAACATGCTTCTAGCCCCACGTGTACCGAGTATCAAGGTTACCAGAAACAGCGACATCAGAAACGTGTAAACTATCAACAAACAAACATAAATGTTAAATGATGATGATGATTAAGCATTTTTCATATTTTTCATAGAATACCTTTTTAAATTCCAGCAGTGGCACATGGTACCATGGGCTCACAATACAATAATGATAGATCTAGGATCTGTGACGCTTAGCTCAGGCCCGCGCAACAGACACATTTCACCCCTCAAAATGGGAGAAAATATTATTGTATAATAACAATACTTTCCCCCAGTTCTACGCGTGCTACCCCTACCCCGTGGAGTGGGGGGAGGACTACCCCCGTCTGATGGTGCTGCTGCGGTTCCTGCTGTACTACTCCCTGCCGCTCGCAGTCATCGCCATGTTCTACATCCTCATGGCGCGCCATCTGGTGCTGAGCGTGCAAAATGTCCCGGGCGAGATGCAGGGCACGCAGAGACAGGTCAGCACTGACTCCCGACTATCACTGTCTATTGCAAAATTAACAGGAGCAGAAAACAATCTTCGATTTTTCGTAAAAATATAACTTGTAGATATTGTGGATATAGTCTATTCGTGATAAGAATGCAGTAAAGTCATCACTGTCCGGCGGCCTAGCCACGCCCCGTAACCAATCAAATCGTTTCCAACTATTAAGCCAAGTTCACAGTGACCAGTTGAAGGCAAACTTTCGAACGCGAAGGTTGTGTCCTGTGAGTGTGTGTTAACAGATTAAAATTTAAATTTCACTGCATTCTTATCACGAATAGACTATAGATCAAAGTTAAATTCAAAGTAAAAATGTAATCTCGTTTAGAATGGGGCGGGCGAGCAGACGGACAGAGGCGTGCCGCGCGCGCTGCAAACAAAACAATTTCGCGCTCTCGCTGTAGACACTGCTCAGCCAATACCCGTGCCCGACTCGCTACCCTGCTAAATTACGTTAAATTATTACAAACAGGACATCCAGCTATAAAGACCCAGCGTCGCTGAAATCGCTGTCGTAAAGAGGCCTATTAATAATCTCAATATGCCACAATTTTATAGTCTATCGTAAATACAATGAAAAATGGCTCATAACATTATAACATTCAGGTTATGGACAGGGTACAGTATACAGGATGTAACTGATAGGTGCTGCAGTCGTATTGAATGCGTTGGGGAGAGGTTAAAATTACATCGTGTAACATGACATAACTATGGCAATAAAATATGCTGAATCCAAACAATCGCAGAGAAGTACAAAAATACCTAACTACTAGTTGATCGAGCGAGCGAAGCGAGCGAAGCGTCTCCGTTTCAGGTTTGGGCAAAAATGCTTTCGTATGTCCGGTTGTTCTCCTCTACAGGTCGCATTTATGAACCGATTCTCGTGAAATTTTGTGAGCAGGTTGGAAAAATAAATAGAATTTTTTACTCGAGCCAGTTTTTAGATTTTTTTCAAAATGGCGGAGATATGGGGTTTTAAAATGTAAAAAAATCGCTACAACCCAAACGGCTCGATGGATATTAACAAATGAGGTGTCGTTGGATTCGCAAAGACCATGAGAGTGAAACAAACTATATAATTTTAGTAAAAAGTCAATAGGTTGTATTAAAGATCACGAAATGTAGTTTACAAAGTTATTGGTGCGGCTACTTTCATACTGCATGTACGTAACCAGGTACATTCATAAGTTTGTATGTGTTATTGAAAGAAAATTATTTGGGTTATTTTTTTATGTGTGTCAGCAGTTCAGCTTTCCCACCGACATACTCGCGAGGTCTACAGCTCACAGAGCCACTAGTAATATACATGCTTCAAGATCCGTTCACCCGTTTGATTGCTATGTTGCCACAGACCGACACACTCTTTTCAACGAGGGTCAAAAATACGATATTATATTCCGTTGAGATTCTGCTACACCCTTTATAAGCGTACGAAGTAATAACACAGGGTTGTATGTAATAAAGTAGAAGCTTGTTAAGGCCACAGGAGACGGTGATATCAGATTTTTAGCACTTTAAGATGCGACCGAAATAAAACCCCTATACAGGGTGACATTTTATTAGCTGACCATATTTTGGGGAATGATAGTACCCATCATTATGAACAACTTTCCTCAAGAAACATATGGTCGCAAATGAAAAAAAAATTTCGTCCCCCAGTACATTGCCTTGATCAGCTGATTTCAAGTTACTATGGGAGACCCAAAAATTTTTTTCGTTTGCTGGTCGCAAACGATCGCTGGTCGCAAACCCCTATACAGGGTGACATTTTATTAGCTGACCATATTTTGGGGAATGATAGTACCCATCATTCTGAACAACTTTCCTCAAGAAACATATGGTTGCAAATGAAAAAAAAATTTCGTCCCCCAGTACATTGCCCCGATCAGCTGATTTCAAGTTACTATGGGAGACCCAAAAATTTTTTTCGTTTGCTGGTCGCAAACGATCGCTGGTCGCAAACCCCTATACAGGGTGACATTTTATTAGCTGACCATATTTTGGGGAATGATAGTACCCATCATTATGAACAACTTTCCTCAAGAAACTTAAAGTCGCAAATGAAAAAAAAAATTCGTCCCCCAGTACATTGCCCCGATCAGCTGATTTCATGTTACTATGGGAGACCCAAAAATTTTTTTCGTTTGCGACCACTTGTTCCATGGGGAAAGTTTTTCATAATGATGGGTACCTATCATTCCCCAAAATATGGTCAGCTAATTAAATGTCACCCTGTATGAATGTCGCTAGGAATATAATTACAAGGGGTCAAGGTGTACTCAACTAGAGAGTCATGCCTTTTCGTATATGGTGTGGCAGTAGCATATCTATTCGTAATCTAGCGCGACTAAATATAGCTTCAAATAATTATATTAAAAGTAAATAAATCTAAAACTTGTTTCCTGTTAGGCTGATTTCTCCAAATCACTGACGTCACTGAATTTATCTCAATAATAATTGAAACAAAAAGTAAACTTTAGAAAAAACCGACTCCCACAAACCCTATTTGATTAGATTGAGTTTAATACAAACTGTAACCCCTTATCCCCCCCCCCCCCCTTGGGGACTTAATTTTGTCAAATCCCATCTCAGTGCTACCCCACGCTACTAAGGAACCTCTGTACAAAGTTTCATGGCTCTAGGTCCACCGGTTTAGGCTATGCGTTGCCTGCCCGTCAGCCACGCATTGTATTTGTACCTAGTATTGAGCAGATCTGGTGGCCATATGTGGTCTTCATCAGCAGTTCCGCATCACAATATTATGCTTACCATGTGCATTTGCACGAGTTATTATGAAAAACACAAAAATCACTATAGGTCTGCCTATAATATTTGAAGAGTTCCCTCGATTTCTCCAGGATCCCATCATCAGATCCTGACCTGGTGTCAATGGGACCAATGGGAAGGTAAACCCTTTCAAACAAAAAAATAATTTTCCAAATCGGGCCATCGGTTTAGGCGCTATCGAGGCACATACATAAAAAAAAAAAAAACAAAAAAAAAACAAACATCCGGACGAATTGTAAACCTCCTCCTTTGGGAAGTCGGTTAAAAAATAGCTATCAAAGAGACATCGCAGAGATGTTCTACATACTCGGCGTTTGATTTAGCGGGGACGAGAGCCGACGTGCCATATCAAACGCCGAGTGTTGCACACAACCAGGGAGCACTTATCCAGTGGAGAGCGCATAGATACATTTTCCTTTGAAACACAACTCACCAATTTACGGGCAGCGGGGGACGAGGTAACAGAGCTGTGATTGGTCAGCCGCTGCGAAACTGTCTGGCGGCCCGTCATCGTACAAAGGTTGAGTATGCGAACGTTTGTTAAATACAGCAAACTTTTGGCAAGCCGCATTCCCCCGCAGGCGCAGTCAAACGGATATATAGTCTCTGTACACAATTGTCCGTCCAAAGTCCACGGCCCGCGATTTTAAACCTACCCACATCGAGATAAAGTTCAAAACCTATGAAAAAACAGAACAAACGATGTGATTCTTTTGTAAACGTTGAACGTTGGACGAGCTAGTAGCTACTACCAACAGCGCATCATTTTAATAATGACCGGCCAAGTGTTCTCGCGCACGAAGCGTTCCGTATAAAAACCGCAAAAAAACGCGTTAGTTGTATAGCCCCCCTTTAATATTAAATTTCTTTTGTTTTTTAGTATTTGTTGTTATAGCGGCAACAGAAATACATCATCTGTGAAAATTTCAACTGTCTAGCTACCACGGTTCATGAGATACAGATACAGCCTGGTGACAGACGGACGGACGGACGGACAGCAAAGTCTCAGTAATAGGGTCCCATTTGGCACTCGGGTACGGAACGCTAAAAAGCCACAGACATACGCAAACAGATAGACGCCTAAAATTGCAACACATCTCTTTTTCAGGCTCTCAATTAGATTTGGTGTGGTCTCCATGTGTGGCAAATCTGTTTATTTTGTACGATTCGCTCGACAGTATAGACAAGGGTTTAAATCCGGCGCCATGCAATATCCTTGGGGCTGTGATGAAGTTATGATACGAATTAATGCGCACTGATATTGAATCCGTTGGAAATAGTATGGGACTGTGAAGGGACCATTAATAAACCTCGAGTAACTACACTCTGCGGGTTAAGGGGCCTCACGAATAAATTAGGGGTGCTTTTATCATGTGTATTTCAGGAAATACTCGACTAACCGTTATCAATTTCTAGTATATGTAATTTGACTATATAATCTAGGGTTTTCAAGAAGGAAAACGTGTTTGGATAAAATTTTCTCGATAGAAAATAAATCCAAAGTCAACCCCTTTATTCAATATTTTTTCCTATTATACCGCAGTAGTAGTAAATATGATTTTTCTATTAATTGAAATATGTGGGTAATCGTTGTTACTAGCGATTTCACGGATGAAATGTAATTCCCTGGAATAGCTAATTTTTATGTTTTTTTTCCGTTTTGGCGCTTACGTTGATTCAGATTAGGCGCGAGCGCACAATTGCCATCCCACTTATTCCTGTTCCCGAGTTATATTTGCTTCTCACTTCCGCAATCATCGTTGACCTTGGTTTGTAATTATTCGTACCTCGCCTTAAAGCTTTGACTACTCCTGCAAAATATAAATATAGCTTTCCAACGTTTTTTTGGCGCGCGGTGATACATGGAACTAACGCTTGACAACCAATGAGGAATGAAAGAACGTTGTTGATGACAGGGCCCGAATTCTACTGTTCATAAGCATACCACAAGCCTGGCACAAACTGGAATACGAGGCACAACTGAATAAACGCTTCTCTTATCTTAAATAAGGTGTCAGTAAAGCCCTAATGTAAGTTGTGTGTTTCAGATGCGCGCGCGCAGGAAAGTCGCGCTGACTGTGCTCGCGTTCGTGGTGGTGTTTGCGGCCTGCTTCCTGCCCTCGCACGTCTTCATGATGTGGTTCTATTGGTGGTAAGTACAAGTACAAGTTCAAGTTATTATTTTATTGACTACAAAACCATACAGATTGCTTATTCAAAATATATAATCATTTTTTTAAATTTTTCCATCCGTTCGGTATACAAGGTGTAAATAAATTGACGCAAAATGAGATACTACTTAGTTAGGGACATCATTCTGAGCAACTTTCATTATGATCAGAGCACCTTTATTTTTTACTTCCCAGTACATTTTGGCCCGATAGGGTCAGCTAATTTGTATGGAGAAGTGAAAAATAAAGTTGCTTTGATCAAATCGGTTTCATAATGAAAGTTGTTCGAAATGATGTCCCTAACAAAGTAGTTTCTCATTTTGTGTACACTTTGTATAGGAATGGAGCAAAGAAGGGCAAGAAACTACCTCCCCCCTTTTAAAATATACTTTCCCACAACACTATGTTATATATTTCTAATTAAGGCTAAACTAAGTACTTAGTTAGTAATAAGTCTACGGAAATACACCGGAGTGACGTACTGACTCAGTCCAACGCCCCTCTTTGGATTTATGTGCGCTGAGATGGTAAAGACCGTGCAATTTTGTAGTGCACCTACATAACAACTTCGGGGCAGGGGTACGATACTCAACTTCAGAAGATTGAATTTTGAAACATAATGAAATGACAGACGTTCGCCTAGATTGACTAAAGAATAAAGGCAAAAAATACCAAGAATATTTATGTTCCGAAGCGCCTAAAAAGTCTAGGGTGACGTTTGTTACTTATTATGTCTGCTAAGTACCCTCAAGGAATTCTCAAATTGTTGAATACCGTAAATAGTTCCATTAACATTGTTGCAAAGACTGCAAAGATGATAAAATTAAAAGATCATACAGTATTTTTTCCATCTTTTATCATGTGTACATTAAAGATCATAAGATGTCAAGCGTCGCCCTAAGCACTCAGATAATTTAGTTTGCGTGTTATTTACCACGCACCGGTGGGAGTAAGTATCCTTATAAATCCCTAGAAATATGTAAATATAGAAGTATATGATACGATATTCAGAGACATCAATGAACTAAGTTATAGGGTACTTCAAAAGTGATATTTGTTCAGTGGTAACAAATATCACTAACATACAACACGTATAACAAAACGTGTCTACATTCTTAAATGTGATAATTAAGTGTCTACTTTTAATACTTTCACAAAAAATAAACATCAAAAACAATAAGTCACATACCTACATCTTAACTTAACTTAATATTAAGTGTTTATCATTTTCATTAGATTAAAGCCATATTGTTTGATCAGAATCAGACTAATTAAGAACCATGGGTTGTTTTGTATGAACTATTAGTGTTTTCTTCATTTCTTATTATGTGTGTAGTATAAAGTTTTCGCTGGAATTTAAGTTATCCATTCCAGCGCGAAAATGATGTTGGAGTAAGGCAAAGTAATGGCAAGGGGAACAAATAGATGTAACACATAGTCACCATTTTTTTATGTACGTCCTATTATTTATTATTATATTATCAATATAACCTAATTCTTGGCATCGTAGCGGAAATGTCTCCGATTTTGCTCTAAAATAATAATTCTAAGTCTGACGCCCGAAAGGCCCCACATCAAAGTGAGGCCACCACAGCCGTGGCAGTAGAATTCCAGTCGTGTCTTAACTTAATTAAATTACCTGAAGAGATGTTGTCTAGTTTCCCTTCCTCTGCGTCGATTAAACCAAAATTGTGAGCGTCCTTGACGTATTTGGCCCCGTCGGGAAACCGTATAATATTTGTATACAAAGAACTTCTACTAAATTACGTAGCGACAATTCAATAAACAACATTAAATACCAATTAATTTCAATTTCACATTTACCAAATTCAATGAACTCATAGTGTAACGTAACCCCTGTGAACGGGTGGTTCGACACCCGTGGTTCGACAGTCGAACCACCCGGATTTTCTTTTCCGGGTGGTTCGACATATCGAATAACCAGGTTTTCGTTTTCTGGGTGGTTCGACAATCGACATAATAACATGTGTTTTCCCAGATGGGGTGGCACAGGCACAATTATCATTTATTACATGTGTCACTACCTTGACATAGACAGGTGTCAATATTTTTTGACAGGTGTCACATCTCCTTTTCATGCACCCTACTGGATCAGTAGTTTCCGAGATATATATGACAGTTTTTAGTTTGACATTGTCAAAAATTAGGACACCTGTCAAAAATAGTGACACCTGTCAAAAGTGTTCACACCTGTCAAAATCATGACACGTTTCAAAATCAGGACACCTGTCATAATTATGACACCTGTCAAAAATAGTGACATCTGTCAAAAATATTCACACATGTCAAAATCATGACACCTTTCAGAATCATGACACCTGTCAAAATCATGACACCTGTCAAAATCATGACACCTGACAAAATCATGACACCTGACAAAATCATGACACCTGTCAAAAAAGTGAGACTTGCATGGCAATTAGGACGAAAATTGAAATCTAAACGCAGATGGCGCTTCGTTGACTGTACATTGTTTACGCTAGTGTTGACAGTTCCCGTGAGGAGGCCGTGTTGCTCTATGGTTTCCGTGTTTGTCTAAAGGTATAGTCGCGAATGAGCCACCTAGCGTGGGAAATTGTCAGTTTTTCTCTTAATTTTGTGCCTCCTGCCACTCCATGATTTTAATAATCTGTGCTCCATGCGAGAAAACGCGTGATACCTACCTATCCTGTTTTTCATTACGATGCTGTGCCTCTACCACCCGATCTGGGAAAAGGCACCAGTTCATAAATTAAGAGGAAAACTGAAAGCTAAAATCCGGCGTTTCGGTGATTGTATCTTCTTTACGTCAGTGTCAAGTACAGGGATTCAATTTTTGTGCTTTTTATTGCGATAAATAACTTTAAAATATATTCTCTGATGACTGTGCATGAGCTTCAAACTGAGATTCGAAGGAGAAATGCGACAGTAACTGGAAAAAAGCTCACCTGTTAGAAAGGTAAACATGCAAAGAATTCGATGAATGTTTCGCTAGCGGTTTATAATAGTAATAAAATGATTCCCCACTTTTACATTTGAAAGCATTGCATTCAGGTCGGAAAGTTTCAAAACTTTGTTAACAAAAAAAGTACATTCAATTTGACAGTTCGCGTCATACGTCATACAATCGCGAATGCGCCACCTAGCGTGAGAAATTGACAGTTTTCCACCCAACGCCGGACCACCCGGTCCCATTTTTCCTGACAGGTGTTGGTTCGATAACAGTGTCGAACCACCCGGAAAAAATAATCCGCTTAGTTCGACAGTCGGACCACGGGTGTCTACATACCCGTTCACAACGTGACTCTAACCGGTCTACTTTCGCTATCCATTTGATGACTCTGTATTTTTTCCCTTTGACAATTGATAAGTTATTCGAAAGGAACTAAAAGGTTTCCTAAAAAGGCATTAATTAATACCTAATGTGGTGTGGACCTTCGTGGTCGCGTTATTGTCACTAAGGCATTTTGTTAAAACGGAATTGGGCCTCAGACAACGACTGTTGAATCTATTTATCTATTTTGTCTAATCCTGTAGGTACTGAGGCCTAATAAGGCTTAGTTTCTAAGCCTACTGGCAATTACTCAGTTATATTAGTTAAGAATGTACTAATTTAAATAAGCTCGTAACTGGTTCGCCGACACATAACAATAGTTCGCTATTGTTCGGTCGTTCGGTCGTCGGTGTGCTTCGGATCGAATATGCTTCTTAATCGGAAACGTCTCATAAGGACATATACCGAACAAACTTACAATGGAGAACAAATAGACGTGGGAGCGAGAGGGATTAAATAAGAAGAATTATTTATTATTTAAATTAGAAATCTCCAAAACTTCGGCGATCAGATTTCCCCTGCGTGAAATTCAATAAATGGAGTATTCGATTTCATTGAATTACGGGCTAAATGTTGGCAAATTTAAATCTACTTATTGAGTAGATTAAAATCTACAATATTATTATAATCTCAGTAAAGTTATATCCACTTAACCAGACATTATAATGATTTATTTTAAATGAATGAAAAAGCAATATTTTGTTGTTATTTATAACTGCTGCTAGCCCCCGTAAAATGGCGTATTGAATAACTGGAAAAATCTGTGCCTCTGTCACCCCGTACGGGACAAGGCGTGTCGCTACAAATTATAATGAATACAAATATTAAACCTTTAAAAATCCAGTAGGTCGCCGCCATCAGGTGGCTGGGTGCCCAACATTCTGGCACCATTACCTTGCTGAATCGCTGGGCGAGGTACGTGCCAGCTCTGGGATCACCCGACACGCCTAGACGAGTCTCTTTGAGATCTTCATAAGACATAGACATAGGCATCATACGTTTATTCACTGAAGAAAACATGAGTACATTGACAGACAATTTCATAAAGTTGGGCCGTGGGGGCTCCACGCCACACGGCAGAAATATGGGAGGGCTCCCAGCGGGCGGCATATTTGCGCCGTTTGAGACTCTACGCAGAGACCAGCCCGTATAGAGATCGCTGTAAATGGGAAGGCGCTAGGGATAGCTTTACAACGATCTTTTAACTCTTCAGTGACGTTTACAGGGGAGGCGCTAGTTGTACGCTACAGCAACAAACCAGTCATCAAGCGTTATTTAGTTCCACCTGTAACCGCGCGCAAGATGATCTTTGGAAAGCTGTATGAATGATTTGTCCACAGCCAAACAGCTCAAGAGGACTACAACGGTTGGTGGCACGCGCTTCGAATCATCGGGTTCTGTCTGTCGTTCCTGAACAGCTGCGTCAACCCTATAGCCCTGTACTGCACCAGCGGAATATTCAGGAAGCATTTCAATAGGTGAGGATATACATTTCAATAGGGAAAATGAAGAATACATTTACGAAGGCGAGCTTATCTCGTCTACATCTTTTACATTTTACTATCTCTGTCAAGAGATCTATAAGGGAGTTTCACGCGTTCCGTAGGAACAACTTTGATTCCATCACCCTTCGCCCTGCGGGGCAATTCTGGAGCTAGCGAGATCATGTCCATGGTCGAAATATTGATTTTAAGATACCAAAATCTCTATAAAAAAAAAGAGTTTTTATTTCTCAAAAGAAATGTGTGCGTGCAATTTGTGGTATGGCCCCAACTGAATCATGTAAACCGATGTTCACTAAATTAAATATATTGCCATTACCATGTTTGTATATACTGGAAATAGGAAAATTTGTAAAACATAACCCAAAATTATTTAAAAGAGCCCAAGAACAATATCCAAGAAATACAAGAAACCCGAATAGGTTAATATACAATCATACCCCACGTACATCACTGTATCTTAAGAATTGTCCTGCAATGTGCGTTAAAATATTTAACAAAATACCTAAAGACATAAAAGATTTATCAATCAATAAGTTTAAATATGAACTCTTCAAATGGCTCCTACAGAAATGTTTTTATTCAGTAGATGAGTTTATGAAATATAAAACTTGTACGTAAAATAATTATAAGTATTGTTACAACAAGATTTATTTTTTCGGTGTTACCTATGTGGATTATTGAATATTTGCATGCTAAAATTAATAGCTGATAAGGAGTTCTTATGTATCAATTGACCATCGACTACCTACCCTTATCTTGGCAAATAAAGAATCTTTATCTTTATCTTTAGAAAAAGCTATTCTTACGACTAGCCTTTCGACCAACAAAGTGCGATCTCGACCCGTTTTTGTCGAAATAAATATAAACCGACATCGTTTTCGACGGATTTAGGCAGTATCAAAACCGCTATCTCGACTGGGGAGATGATCTCGATAGCGTGGGAATCGGGGGCCAGGAGGCCAATTCGCGTTTCTATAGCGTCGAATTAGACAAGTTAGTATAGGTGGTTCGTCTTTTAATAGGCCAAGGACCAATCGCGAAGGACCTTGCCTATTGAAAGACGAAGCTCCTCCCATTTGTCTAATACGCATTGAGAGTCGAATGGGTGAGAATCGCCCTCCCGCACGTTGCCTTGGGCAGTGTTAAAAGCAACAGAAAATATTAAATACGTTACGTAATCCAGTTGTCAGAGATTTCAATCGGTAGGCTAACTGAGGATATTCCGAATTTGACGAAACTTTGGCATGTTGTTTGCGTTTATTCAGAACTGCTCACTCATTTTTCCGAACAAATAAAGCTTGTGGAAACTGTCTGTGCGAAAGAGCGCTTTTTAAAGGGATTTTACGTTTAAAAAACAGTCCATATTTGTAAAAAACAGTGTATTGGTAAATGAACGAAGACAAAATGTCACGTCGATAACAACAAAAAATACGAATCAAGTAATTTGACCTGCTGGAAGTAATCTCTTATTAGAGATAAGCTTGCCTTTGTACACGATTTTTCTAAATTAAGATCTGTTTTTCATGTGAGTACAATAAAGAAATTACGAAATTACGAGTTCATGAACAAAATTACCGTTTTTAGGGTACCGTACCCGAAGGCTGCCAAACAGGGCCCTATTACTAAGGCTCCGCTGTCTGTCTGTCTGTCCATCCGTCCGTCCGTCCGTCAGCGGGTCCCAATGTACGAACCGTAATAGCTAGAAAGTTAAAATTTTCACAGAATGTGTATATCTGTTTCCGCAACAACAACAAATACTGAAATACGAGGGATATTACAAGAAGAGACTTGTTTTGATACACCCACGTCGTTGTGGTAGCTCAGCCTGTATGTTGTAGGCCCTCAATCGTGGGTCGTGAGTTCAAATCACCGTGAGGGCATAATCTTTTTTAATTTTCTTTTGAGTGCTTAAGTTTTGTTGTACGATGGTACGGTACCCTTAGTATGCGATTCCGACCCGCAATTGACTGATTTTATTACAGTTCCTATAAATATTGTTTTTGACTAGAAGTAAAATAGGTGCCGTATTCTTTCAAAGAGCCGACATTTCTTAGCGTTAACGCGAGCCCCTAATGATGTCCCCAGGTACCTTCTATGCCGGGTGGTCCCAGGCACTAGGGGGTCCATGTCGCTTTCCACATCCAGAAGGACATTACACTCCAGCAGGAAGACGAACATCAGTATGATGCCTCGCAAGTGAGTAAAATAATGAGTAAACCTTTATTTTAGACTTGAGACAAGAAACACGACTGCTCTTCTTCTTCTGGCTAAGTTACTTACCCCAAATTGAGGAAAAGATTTATGATAATAATTGAAACAAAAAGTAAACTTTAGAAAAAACCGACTTCCACAAACCCTATTTGATTAGATTGAGTTTAATACAAACTGTAACCCCTTATTCCCCCCCCCCCCTTGGGGAATTAATTTTGTCAAATCTCATCTCAGTGTTATACCCCACGCTACTAAGGAACCTCTTTACAAAGTTTCATGGCTCTAGGTCCACCAGTTTAGGCTATGCGTTGCCTGCCCGTCAGCCACGCATTGTATTTGTACCTAGTATTGAGTAGTTCTGGTGGCCATAAGTGGTCTTCATCAGCAGTTCCGCATCACAATATTATGCTTACCGTGAGTAAGCACGAGTTATTACTAAAAACACAAAACTCACTATAGGTCTGCCTATAATATTTGAGGAGTTCCCTCGATTTCTCCAGGATCCCATCATCAGATCCTGACCTGGTGTCAATAGAAATAATGGGAAGGTAAACCCTTTCAAACAAAAAAATAATTTTCCAAATCGGTCCATTCGTCTAGGCGCTATCGGGGCACATACATAAAAAATAAAAAACATCCGGACTACTTGTAAACCTCCTCCTTTGGAAAGTCGGTTAAAAAAGTATTCTTCCCTATTTATCAAATAATTGTGCGGATAACAGGGAAAGATGTCGGAGGGGGGAAACTGTACGGCGGGGAAGGGTAAAGATATCATGAATAAGAGTCTAGGGGATTGTATATTTGATCCCAGTTTACTTTATCTCGGTTTGCGTTTGAATCTAAAACCATAAATTAAGTAGGTACTTGTCATCATTTCCTTTACTCGAAGGTCTTAATTAAAAGCGACTTCGTGATTAAAAGCTCGGGCGGTATTCAAGGGACACGCTTCATTCACGAATGGGGGGGGGGGGGGGGGGTAAATAGATCGCTGGTCTGAGTGGCTTCTAGGAGAGTAAATATTTGAAGATACAAGACGTGCGTGTGGCTTAAGTGACAGGGGGACGGGGCCCAATAGTATAGTGCCAGGGAGCACTTATCCAGTGGAGAGCGATACATTTTCCTTTGAAACACAACTGACCAATTTACGGGCAGCGGAGGACGAGGTAAGAGAGCTGTGATTGGTCAGCCGCTGCGAAACTGTCTGGCGGCCCGTCATCGTACATAGGTTGCGTATGCGAACGTTTGTTGAATACGACAAACGTTTGGCGAGCCGTATTCCCCCGCAGGCGCAGTCAATTTGATATATAGTCTCTGTAAAGTGCCAACCTTATCTGTAGAATGGCGCCACCATCTACTCCAACTATCCATATGTATATTTAAGATACAACCGATAAATAAATAAAAAAAAATAACAGAACAGCATTGTAGGTACTTTACAACTGACAGCGAAGTGAAGTACGAGATAACATGGTGGCTCTGTATATTGAACAGTAAATGTATTTTTTTTTATTCTTTAGATTGTATTTTATTTTGTACTTTCCAATGATCTAGAATAATGAAGATGAAGCAAGTCTTTTATTTTATTTAAACGTTATGAAACCTTGTGGTATTTGCACAACAGACCCTAAACCATGTGGCCTCAGAACAAGTGACACTGGAATCGCCTCACGCTGTTAAATCTTGTACGCATTAATAACGAAGGAGTGTAGAGGGCTGACCGTCTTTCTCCAAAGTTGAGAGCCACAAAGCAACTAAATGAAAAATAAATGTTATGCGCGGTTTGAAATCTTATTTTATGGCGAATACAAATACATTCGTAATTCCTAATTATTTTATTGTGCTACACAAAACGTTATACATAAAAGGTTTACTTACTAGATAAAACAGTATTTCATACAATGCCTTTGCGTTTTTGCATTCTAGAATGCCAAGGTAAAGTGTGAAATAAAAAATATATCATACAATGACTGCCAATTTTGGGCATACAGACATCACAGATTTCACTTTGCCGGTGACAGGATACACCTTAAACAAATACGAGATTATCTACCAAGAGATTTCATTACAATTTTCATTCATTTTAAATATTGCCTGTGACTCCACAGATACAATGTAGAAAGGCGTATCTGGGTGGCAGTTCCAATGTTCATTGTTCTGAGCTTGTACCGCTAAACCGAGTCCTGATTACTACCCTTATCAGAAATAATCCTGTTTGCTTCTCTTTGTGCCATAAGCGGCATACGTTTAATATACGTGACCGTTAGGCGTTGCAAATGCAAGAAAAATAATTAAAATAGGTCAACTTTTTTGCTTTCCCATAAACGTCATTTTATTAATTTTGCTCGATAGAAAAGTCTCCTGAAGTTGCCAGAAAATCTGTCTGTCACAATGTTTTATTTTACAATTTTGCACCGCATCTGAATTTGTGTTCTTGTTATTTATCTAATCATTATAAAAATGGCACAGTATGTTCCTCAGGTATACTAAATTAGCTTGGCTTTTACCCTTTTTAGGCTACCGTACCCGAAGGGTGCCAAACGGGACCCTATTACTGAGACTTCGCTGTCCGTCTGTCCGTCCGTCCGTCCGTCCGTCCGTCCGTCCGTCCTGTCTGTCACCGGGTCCGTCTGCACGAACCGTAATAGCTAGAAAGCTGAAATTTTCACAGAATGTGTATATCTGTTGCCGCACCAACCACAAATACTGAAATACGAGAGATATTGCAAATTAAAGGGGGCCCCGATACAAGAGACGTGTTTAGATACACTTACGCATTTCAAAATGGAGATCTTGACTGTAACTGTTTATTTATTGTCATAGCAACCATGTCATAGACACATACTACACATTTAAATATGATAGCATATTTCGCGTCAACCCACATGGTTGTGGTTAGCCGGTGCGGTATGATGTAGACTCTCAATCCGGAGGTCGTCGGTTCAAATCTCGTGAAGGCATAAACTTTTTAAATTTTCTTTTTGTTTATTTTTTTATTGTTTTGAGTGCTTTTGATTTGTTGTACGATGGTACGGTACCCTTCGTGTGCGATACCGATCCGCACTTAACCGATTTTATTATAACCTTTTTTTTATTTTTATTTAATTTCCTATAAAAATAAGTTAAGGATGAAATTCTAAGTTCTGATTGCCTAAACCAAACTTGACCTTCCAATGATGGGTACCACCGTCAGACGAGCACCAAGAAGGTCACAACGACCAAACTGGCGATATATTAGTGAAGAGGCAAACTAAAAGTGGGTAACCATGTTGAGAAAGTTGGAGATGTATGCCTGAGGCCTCATTCTGCTAACACAATGACGGCTAAGTGACAATGTGCGACGACAACGCTCAACTTTATGTAACCATTTGGGGTATTTTATTTGGGCAATTATTTGTACTTTATTGATTGAGGATTATCTTACTCGTAGGATCGTAGATATTGAAGACCTTAGTCTCTTCCGCTCTGTGGTCTAGGGGGTGTCATGCTTGCCTCTCACGCAGGAGGTGCAGGTTTGAATCCCGGTGCTGACCATGTACCAATGAGATAAGTCGTAGGATCAATGGATGGATCATATGGATCAGGACTAATGAGTAAATTTATCTTATGTACGTTATACGGACACTCTAACGGTGATGGAAAACATCGTGAGGAAACCTTCATACTTCATAGCTGCGGCGATGGGCTAGCGCCAGAGACTATATATCCAATTGACTGCGCCTGCGGGGGAATGCGGCTCGCCAAACGTTTGTTGTATTCAACAAACGTTCGCATACGCAACCTATGTTCGATGACGGGCCGCCAGACAGTTTCGCAGCGGCTGACCAATCACAGCTCTCTTACCTCGTCCCCCGCCGCCGCCGCGCGTAAATTGGTGAGTTGTGTTTCAAAGGAAATATCTATGCGCTCTCCACTGGATAAGTGCTCCCTGGCTAGCGCCCTATCACGCAAAAATGATGTATTGAATCACTGGCTGAAAGTGGGCACAGTGGTGCCACTGCCACCCCGTATTGGAAAAGGCGTGACGCTATGTTGTTATGTCTATCTAGTCTCTTCCTATCCCATTTCCAGGTCATGCCATTCCGAAAATGTTTGTGCATAATTATTACTCACAGCATACCTATTATTCTTCTTACTTTATACATTTTGCACAAAAACAGCATACAGTAATAATGATAGTAGTGCACTATACGAAGAAGAATGTTACCTAGGTTTGCTGGAAGATATCGCTTATCAGAGACAAGCTCCCCTTTGTACAATTCTTTTTCACAATTACCATTTCTCTCTACGAGTGGGCGGTCAGTTCTCCATACTCCTCTCTGCTCTTCTCCAAGCGCATCAGCCTTTCTTCCTTCTTCTGCCCGCCTTACTTCTTCCTTCTTCTTCCTTCTTCTTCCGTCCATTCCGTTTTCTGCCAGCGCGTCATTTCCCCTCTACCTTGCCCATTACGATGACCTGAAACACATGTCGACACTGACGTTGCGGTCGAGGCTGGGCTTCCGAAATGAGAGGTCCCGGGTTCGTGTCCAGGATGGGGTCGAAAAGAAAACCCCCAGTTCTTGGATGTTTAAATGTTTGTGATGTAGCTGTTTCTGTTTCCCACGACACGGGTATCCTAGTGTGGGACCAGGGCCTCAAGTCCCGTACCGCTACAGCCTCCCAGTGGTGTAGCGATAGCTTCAAAAATACAGAAAATGACACAATCGGTAGTCTGGTAATCAGAAATGGCCGCCTTCGACGCTATCGGCTTCTCAATAGCATTGGCGTGGCAAATTGGAAGTCCCGTGTGCTAATGGCTCTACCTTAGCTGTGGCATGGCAGTGGCTGTCAAAATTGATATTTTGCAGCAATACGTTCCTTCCAAGTCGTATGCCGTAAACCAAAGACAAACTTATCGATCGATCGATTATAGAGGAAAGTGGCAAAGTAATCTGTGGTGTAGGGTGTGTTTGTGTCTGTTTGTCATTCCTAGAGCCATTCTATTGAATGTAACAGTGGACTAACATGGCTGGCAACTAATAGCCATTGCATAGCCGTACTAAATCGATGGCGTGGCGATGGTTTGAAACTTTAGAGACTTGACACCCAGAAGCAATGTGGAAACACCGTAGTATGGTAACGCGCGTAACGTAAGATCTGACTGTCTATTATGTCTATGAGCTATGTTTTATCAAAATCCATCAAAAGTATGGAACTGTCACAGGCACTTAACCATTCCGCGGTGCGAGCCAGTATGTAAATGTTTAACTTTATGTGTATTTATGACGAAATTAAATTCCACAGCACCAGCGTCGTCGGCCAAAGCAGCAGCATCCGTCTCATCAGCAACGGCTCGTCGAAACTCTGAAACCGGGCTGAGCTGCCGCCGGCAGCCAATAACAGCTTCAAGGGAAACCGACCCTTCCGGCATCAGAACAACTTGACTGCACCCTTCCCGAAGTGCTGCGAGAACGAGGGCAAGGTCAGCGAGACTGTGCTGGACGGTAAAGACGTTAGTAGCACGGAGAGTTTTTTTATGCCCATGGATAGTAATAACTATCGATAAAAGGCTTGTGGCCTGTCAAGTCAAAATAGATACTTTTTATGCTCTGTCAAAATGGAACTTTTGTTCCTGAGTTCTATGAAATAACAACAGAATGACGACATGTAAAAGTGCCATCAAATGCTGTCTTTTTGTGCACAAAATTGACTTTATAAAATGTATCTGCTGGAAATATACAATTCTGAGAATGTCAAGCCATTTAGTACATAATGCTTCAACTTAAGACTTGTTCCTAGATTTATTGGATTACCTTGGCCACAAGCCTATTCTTAGTAACGTTGGTGGTGTGTAAATAGTTTTGTGGTTAACTTAACTGTGAAATGTCAGAATTCAAAACTACGGCCGCCATCTTTGAAATGCCATTCTATGGCATCAACGCATCCCAAATATGGCAATACTAGAAAATCTCTAGCGGCACCCGTCATTTTACAGTTAGTAGGCCTAGACAAAGTTAATAACGCTACGAAAACGAAACGAAACGAAAACTCAAAACGTATGTGATTTGACATTTGGTGACGCTAGCGTAGCGTGACCAAATGTCAAATCGCTTACATATTCTTAGCGTTTCGTGCGAACAATAATAGCGTTTTGCACCTTGTCTAGAGGGGTTGTACTTTCATTCGACTGTTCGTATCAGGAGGACAAAACAAACAATCGTTGTGACGCGTCCGTGATGCTTCCTTGTATTCCCAAAGGCTGCTTTAACATGTGAAACTGAAATAACAGCTTTCCAACCGATCATTTGGCGCGTGATTGACGTTTACAGTACAGGGGGCGCCAGTTCTATGCAACTTAATGCAATGAAGTTGTCAAAAAGCCTTAAAAAATGACGTAGGTACGTAAACATGATGTGATATTGCGTATGCGCGGAATCCATGTTAAATAAATAGTTTGAGTTTGTTAGTACCAGCTAATAAATTATGTTACAAAGAATATGTTTCAAGGACTAAAGCGGTAATAAATAACGCTTGTATCAGGAAGAGTGATCGATATTAAGGCACTTAATAAGTGTCAGTAAGTAAATATCAGCAACCATCGATGAAATGAATGAAAAAATAGATAGAGTTATTCACTGAAAAATATTGTGATAGTGCGATTTTGGAACTGTGTATTTAAAGGACTAATGTTTGTTGACTTATGCCATACAATTTATATGTTAGTTGCTGTTTTCAGGTAGCCGCAAAACAACTTTTGTAGCACAATATCATCTTAGGATTCAGGGGTGTTACCAAGAGCATTTTAACGATTAAAATTAGTTACCTATTCTGATCCAACAAATTACCATGATCCGTGACCGTTGTCTTGAAACAACATTTACATTATTATCTAATGCTGTTTGTAATGTAAATCTGTAAAATTAATAACCTAATATTCAAATCGAGCGAATAAAATACATGTATTTTCAATATTTTTTTCTAGTCTATAGATTAATATTAAAGGTGCCAGTTGTGTAAATATAAATACTAAGATAGCATACTAACGTATAACATTTATTTATTACATGATTTTGTAAAAAAAACTTTATCTTTATCATAATGTTACATGTATGATTATGAAAAGCTGTAAATATTTTCAAAATGCACATATAAAATGCAAAATAAATCTCTAAGTAAGTACTTCGTTTTGTTATATAGAGTTACCTGTTTTAAGAAAACTTTTCAGGTTCTAGTAACAGATTCACCTGTCATTTTACATTCAACGTTTATGATTTATCTATTGAGACAGACCGTGAATGTAAATTTATGTACATCATAATATCGACGTTGGTAAGTACACATAATTAAATTAGAACTTCAGGATTGCCTGTTAGCCAATATAAATGTATTCCTATTTTCCTCCGTCCTCGATCAGTGTCTGATTTTTTGTCTAGCCCAGAGCTATCTTGGGAGCTGACTGCTGACCCGTTAATGCTTTTTGTCATTCAGTAATTACCTGTCAAATAAAGACCCTTCGTATCCGAACCGATCATTCGATAACTAAACAAAAAAGTTGGAAATGGAATTTAAAAATTCACCAAGTTGAAAAACTAATCGAATCCGTTTGAACGGCCTTCATTCTTCATCCCGGTTGGGAAATGAATGTCGTCGTCTAGAGAGTCGAAAGTTACAAAATAAAGGTTGGCGACCGACGCCCGGACCTGTTTAAACTGTAAATGAATACTATGTACCTAGAAGAACTTTTATTGTATAACTAAACCACTATAATAGAAAAATAAGAAATATTATATCTAATCTAAGATACTGGAATAACAGGAAATTGTAAATACAAATGACTAGATATTATATAGTGTAATTTGTAAGAGGATGAAGAAATAAAAACTACGACTAACATGACCACTTCGAGTTTTAATTTTAATTTAATTGTACCAAAAACTAGATTCCCTTCTGAAGGTCATTTAATTAGTTAGATTGCACAATTATTCTGCATTCTGTATTTATAATAACAAAATAAACCAAAACAAATCAAGCAACTTCACGCCTTTTCCCATACGAGTCGGCAGTTGATATCAACAATCCTTTGTGTTTGTAAAGGGTAAGAAAGGGATTCTAATTAAGCGACCTCTCTAATAAATAAATCACGCCCACAAATTGCAGTAGATATACATATCTGTTAAGAATTAATATTCGTTATACGTTACGTGGTATTTTTTGTGATATAGATACCTTCATATATCTCGAAACACTACGACTATTCAGGGGTTTCGCTGCGCTCGCCCTCACTAAAGTTTTGCCCCAAAAATACTATTTAGTTCAATGCAATTTCTGATTCAACTTTGGCCCCTTGAATATTATGATCTGGCTACGAACGACACAGTGTCGTTACGTGCTACGGCTCCATTCGCTACGAACTCTCGTAACAGCACATCCGTAGCAGTTTCGCTTGAAAGCGATAGAAGTGGCTCATGAAGTTCAAAAGTCGTTTGAGTACTAATGCTCGTCTTTTGCAGTAAGTCTGTGCGGTCTTACGTCAAATATTATAAATTGGCAAACATGTTGCGAAATTATTTGTTTCGGAGACAGATTGATTCCTTGGACTCTCAGGATTTATGTGTATATTTGTTATTTACTTGAACTGTTTTACACCGGGAGCTGGCAGATTCTTGTGTTTGTTTTTATAACCGAGTAATAAGGTTGAAAATCGCGGCTAGACACTTGAGTGGATAATGTAACGTTTTAGTCCCGCATGCATCCCGCTCGCATGCATGCAGGAAATATAAGCAGAATTTCAAAAAGACTACGGATGTAACGATGTCATTCCATGACTTACTATGGAATTATCAGCATTTAAACATTATAGCAAGAAGGATTTTAACTTATTTTATATCCGGTACAGAGCTGGGACGCTTCACCTAAAGTGACAAAGTTGAGTACAGCTTTTAAGCTCTTGAATACAAACATATACCTATGCTTCTCACCAAGTATCTATATAATGTGACCGGAGTTTACATTACATAGTATAAGGCCGGCCACATACAGTCGGGATTCCGATCCCGAACGCAGTAAACTCATACAAATCTACGGATCTACCACATACATCGGAAGTGTTCCGTTCGGAATTTTCGCGAATTCGTATGGGATTGAATCCCGTTTCGGAATTCCGAATCGGAAGAATTCCGGCTGCATGTGGCCGGCCTACACATTCAAGAAACAACTACAGGAGATGCAGGTTCGAATCCGCGATAACGAGAACTTATGATATAAACTATTGTCTTATTAAATAAGTACAAACGCCTTTCTAATGGTGTGATGGAAAGTTATGAGCGATCCTTCACTTCAGTCTTCGTAGCTATAGCGATGGGCTTGTCCCCGTCACACAAACAAGGATAATTGAGTAGATAAACTTCGGCACTTATTTTAATGGAAATGGAAATCCCCCCGTGATTATAAAAAAGATGAATATGTCACCGTAAAATTGTAAAAACCGCGAGAACACAATCTAACGGGGGAAAAAATGGTTAGATTAAAATGTGTCGGTTATTGTAAACAAGATCGACAGGGTTTAGCATTTATCCTTTTTTTGGTACTTACGAGTCAACCTAACACGAAGGATAAACGGGGAGCTTCGCTCACCCCCTTTATTCTTCACCTACCCTGACCCACCACTTTGCCCACACATTCATCATGACAGCTTATCAACTGACGCGTTATATGGTAAGAAGTACGGTACAGTTTACAATTTATCGACAGATTACAATCTAACGAATTAAAATTATTAAATCTAACGGGTTTCACACTTTCACGGTGACAATAGCATACATAGTTTAGTTACTGTTTCATGCTTAGGAATCAGAATTTTAAGATTCATGTTTTATCATTATTGTACATTTTTGCTGGCACGCAACGCTGAAAATTGTGAATTGTGGCCATAAAAATGTCCATTTCTTATGCAATGAGATTAAACTCGTAAAGTATGTTTTCATGCATCTGTGGTAAACCTAATGCTATTTATTGCTTTTTAGGGTTCCGTACCCGAAGGGTGCCAAACGGGTTATTGAGACTTCGCTTCGAACAAATACTAAAATACAGAATAAAATAAGTATTAAAGGGGGCTCTCATACAACAAACATTATTTTTTTGCCGTTTTCATAGATACGGAATAGATACGGATTGTACGGAACCCTTCGTTCGCGAGTCCGACTCTTACTTGGCCGGTTATTTACTAAAACGCTCTGTGGTCTAGCGGTACCAAGCTCGTTTCTCATGCAAGGAATGCTGCTTCACATCCGGTGATAACTAACCTGAGAATGATTGCTGAAGCAAGTGTGTGTGTACTGTGTATTCCGAAATCGATTAATATGAGCTGATAAAAATCCCGAAAAGAAATTAAGCTACCTACATTGAAAAATAAATATACTGGGAAAATATGCGAATGATAAGAAATCCCTTCGGGAAAAAAAAACGGCAGAGAAAAAAATAAATGGTAAAATATGCGAATGGTATTAATCCCACTTGGAAAAACGATTTCCGGAATACACAGCACACACTCGAAAATAGTGATGGCCGCTAAACTCAAATTGTACCCCTGAGAGTAGTCACGAGAATATCAATATCGATATAGATGATATACGAAATACGTACATAGGTACACCCAAAGATAATATAATATGCTACGTAATGGGTAAGTACAGCTTTCCAATGATATTTTGGCTTGCGTTGACAGGTAGAACTAACGCTTTTTGACAGGTTCAAAGTAGCGTAGTGACAGATCCCTGCGTAGAGCTTATGCCCCCTGTAAACGTCACTTACGGGCGTGGGCAGACCGAGACGCGCCCGCTCCGTCGCCGCTCCGCCCCCGAACGCACCCGCTAAGCCGCTTATTAGTTTTTTTTCCTGTTATTAAAGTTAAAATATATAATAATATTAAAAAAAACATGTGTTTTTTTATTAAAAAATGGGCTTAGAAAAAGGCATGTTAAGGTGCGCTGGGGCAACGGACGCAACCGAGCGAGAGACGACCCGACTCGGGCGATCCTTCATTTCCCGCACCCCGCACACCGCAAGTGTTTGAAGTGCGTTTATGTGTGGAGCCTAATTTCATCTAAGCATTAACAATACGCGGATCACGAATACAGGCCTTTGTTTCAAAATGAACAGTATTGAAATTCAAACACGCGTACTCAGTACGTGATCAGCGACTGGGGACGTGATGGGCTGTCAGAGACGGCAACAAATAAAAGGCTTGGCTGTCAAAGTAACGTTTTGGTCAGTTTGCACCTTAACACCCCTCCTCCGTACTGACCATCAACCTGACCTGCAAGTAGTTCAGACTCGCAACGGCTAAGGCCAGGCTATCGATTCACGCGCTATCGTGATCATCTCCCCAGTCGAGATATCAGTTTTGATACCACCTAAATCCGTCGAAAACAATCTCGATTTATATTTATTTCGATCGAAAACGGGTCGAGATATCTTGGTTGGTAACAATAGCCTTTTCTTGTTTTGATAGAGATTTCCGTATCTCAAAATCGATATTTCGACCATGGACATGATCTCGCTAGCGTCAGAATTGGCCCCCTGTGCCTCGATCTTGACGGAGCAGGGAGCACCTATCCAGTGGAGAGCGCATTTTCCTTTGAAACACAACTCACCAATTTACGGGCGGCGGGGGACGAGGTAAGAGAGCTTGGTCAGCCGCTGCGAAACGTCTTATCGTACATAGGATGCGAGCCGCATTCCCCCACAGGCGCAGTCAATTGGATATAGTCTCTGTGACGGAGATATTGAAGTTCTTTTATTATTTTAGGTCGGTAACTTCGTAACTAACTAGGATAAGGAACATTACGGACGTAAAATACGCTTATTTCAGTGGGGATCCTTTCCCTAAACGGTAATGGTAGATATTGAATTGAGTTACGCAGGTAAGATTATGCACATATCAGTCCAATATTGGCTAACGATTTGGGTATAGAATAGAAAGATATGAGAGACCACGAAGCATAAATCTTCGAGTGGGTATGGCAATGGCAAGTAAATGCCACGTATCTAAAATGTATGTGTGTGTTTCGACAAGCATCTCGCAAGCTTCTCTTCAAGGAATTGGATGACTCAAAATATTTAGGTACTACTATTGAATTGAATAAGGAAATAGAATGTGAGTAGCGATGTTCTAAGTAGGAAAAAATGTTTTGGGAAACTGATGTACTGTAAAAAGTATATTCTGAGAAAGGTTTGGTTTTGAAGGGATGTTTTGGAAACGGATGTTTTGGGGGAGATCGATAGGCATCCTGGTGTTCGCCGAAACGGTGTGAGACTTACGTATACAATACAAGTTGTAAATGAATTAACGCAAAATGAAAAACTATACTTTGTTAAGGGGACATCTTTCTGAGCAGCTTTCATTATGAAACCGATTTGATCAGAGCAACTTCTTTTCACTTATCCATACTTATTTATTTATTTATTTACAATAAGTACACAAAACAGAATACAGTCATTTGAAACAATGATACATCATTAAGGGACTTTGTGTTGGACTGTAGCCCAAACTATGTGTACATAGAAAACTTAATTTCGTGTGTTTATGATTCCTATACTAGCAAAACGGGTTTTATTGATGAAGTAGGTATATAGAAAAAAGAAAAAGAAAGGATATAAATCATACCACCATACAAATCATCTGATCCACTTAGGCCAAAATGTACAAGTTAAAAATAAAGTTGCTCTGATCAAATCGGTTTAATATTGCGTTAATTCATTTACACCTTATATTATGTTACGGGTAAAGCTAGGAGGAGGGTAAACTTAAGTTTACCCGGGTAAACCTAGTATTACCCAAGCTACTTGGGTAAAGTCCGAAATTTTAAACAATTTTACCCGTATACACCTAGGTCTTTCCAACACTGGCTTGGTAATGTTAGGAGTTGCATCATCCATCACATGGCATATACTTATATCCTAAGATCCGAAGAGAGCTCGACCTGCAACTATCTGTTACTGCGATAAAACTTGGTTTATATCATATTTGTATGCTGGAAAATACATTGCGAGTGGGTTGCCTAGCAAAATCCTGGCAAGGCTATGATTAATTTAACATTTAAAAATAACAGGCCTTTTATATCAAGAACGCGAATATGTATCAAGCTGAAATTTATACTAATTAATCAAATCTATGGTCGATTAAAGCTGTACAAAAACCAACCTTCTAGGTCAACGCAATCGAACGCTACGACCTTTTATGCCGTAATTCTGTTTACATGGATGACATCACACTTGTATTTTTATTTAGTTACCTAATTGCACCAGTTACGAGAGGAAGCAACTGGTATGTATTAGTGTATTCATACGATATTTACTGTTAAGCTATATTTATGTAACTGTGAATGTAGTCTATTCCTTAGCAATAGGTTCTTATATGTACCTATGTGTAATAATAATGTAAACTACGATCGTTGGTTTGGTACTGGATGAAGGTGAGGAACGTTTCAGAAGAAATAACAATACGATATTGAGCAGTTTTGGAGCCGGTAATGCGAAAGGTGGGTGCGATGTAATGCGCACACGCGTCACGATCCGATGGCAAGCAAGGACTGATGATGGACCACTGCGGGTGGTGGAAAGGGGTGCGGGGAGTGCCTAGAACATTCGACACACACCTTTGGCATTTTCCCATTTATATAAATGACAAATATTTGAGCTTATACAATGCAAGTATGTACGTATTTATTATGTGTGTTGTATAATTTTATTTTATATATATTTAATATTTTTATATATCTGTGTATACATTTGAGTAGGTACATAAATAGTTTTAAGCTTCTTTTTCAGGTTCTTCAGTGAGCGTGGCATGTGTCATCAACATTCTCCACCCTAGTGCTATCTTCTAAGCACTCACTATTCGTTGGAAGTAGTGCCACGCGAGTTGCAGGTCGTCTGAGAGAACCCATCTTGGTTTTTACATCTACAACTCTAATTCTTCCGTCTTTTCCAGGATGTACTTTCTCTATTAGACCTCGGGGCCAGGTATTTCGCGGAAGATTCGGGTCAACAATCAGTACTAAATCTCCTACTCTCAATGGTGTCTCGTCGCGGGTCCACTTTTGTCGCGGTAAGAGAGCCGGCAGTACTTCTTTCAGCCAACGTTGCCAAAATAAGTCGGCTAGACGCTGAGCCACGCGCCATTGCTTTCGCAGGAAAAGATCGTCGTTGTCAAAAACTCCCGGAACTGGCAGCCCCGATGAGGATCCCAATAAAAAGTGATTCGGCGTGAGAGCCTCTTTGTGGTGCGGCTCAACGGAGACATGAGTCAACGGTCTACTGTTTATCATGTTTTCTACTTCAGCCAACAATGTGTTCAGCGTTTCTTCGCGGGGAGCTCTTTCTTTCATTATGGTGTTCAGGGAAGATTTAACGCTCCGTATCATGCGCTCCCAAGCACCGCCCATGTGTGGGCTGACAGGTGAGATAAAATTCCATTTTACTCCTTTGTTTGTAGCTTCCAGTTGAATAAGATTTTGGTCAATCTGGGCCATAGATTTCTTCAGTTCAGTATCTCCACCCCTCAGGTTTGTCCCATTGTCTGAGAAAATTTGACTCGGCCATCCTCTTCGCGAAGCCATTCTCCTCAGGGCCATGATTAAGGAGTCGGCTGAGAGAGAACTCACTGTTTCTATATGTACGGCTCGTACAGTTAGACAGGTAAAAAGCACACCATATCTTTTCTCGTGTCGTCGGCCTATGGTGACGTGTAGCGGTCCGAATAAATCAATACCTGTATTCGTAAAGGGCCGCTGATTATGTGCTAGACGTGCAGCTGGCAAATCACCCATACGTGGGGGAGCTGGGTTTGCTCTGCGTATTCGGCATAACAGACATCTGGAGGCAACTGTTCGGACGGTCGGACGTATCTTTAAATTCCAATATCTCTGTCTCAATTCATTAACAACAGTCTCGTTGTTGCTATGTGCTTCTCGTGGTGATGTTTTGCTATGAGGCGAGCAATTTGTTGCTTTCCATCCAAAATTATGGGGTGTTTCACTGCTTCATTCACTTCCTTAGTCGCATCGATCCGCCCTCCGACTCTGAGAACACCCTGTGAATCAAGGTAAGGCGTCAGCGTGCGCAATCTACTGCAGCGATCTATTTGCGCTCCTCTACTCAAATCTTCTATCTCCTTTTCAAAGGATTTCATTTGAACGTAGCGTATCAACATTGTTTCAGCTTCTGACATAAGTTCAGGATCAATTTGTCTGTTTTTATTTTTGTATTTCTTTACGAACAGCAAAACACTGGCGGTACTTCTTATCAGGCGGAGCCAGGAAGAAAAACGGTTTGGATCGGGAACAGGTAAGTTTGAAGAGTTCTTTATTACGTTTACATTATGTATTTCTGTACATAGTTCAATATTAATGTTCATGCTTTTCTCTGTTTCAGGTTTGCGCGGCCATTCAATACATTCATTTTGCAGAAAGGAAGGTCCGGTAAACCATTCCGAATCGGGGCTCAACTTATAGTTATTAATTTTCGTGGCCACATCCGCTATGTTTTGTTGAGTACATACGTAGTGCCATTCTATAGTTTTAGATAATTCGTCTATCTCCCCGAGACGGTTCGCGACGAAAACATTGTAGTTCCGGCTATCATTATGTATCCAATGAAGAACGGTGGTCGAATCGGTCCAAAAAAACCTCTGTGACGGTTTTATTCTATGTTCTCTTTCTATTACGGCGGCGAGTCGGCATGCGATAACAGCGGCTTGAAGTTCGAGTCTCGGAATTGTAACATACTTGATAGGCGCCACCCGGCTTTTGCATGTAATAAGCGATACACGCACACTACCATCTCTGTTGTTTACTTCACGCCAGTATGCGACCGCGGCGAAGGCAGCCGGGGATGCGTCACAGAACACATGTAGCTCCAGTGTTGATAACGTACTTTCATCATTATACTGCACGTTATTCTTTTCGGATGACCGGAAGTACCATCTTGGTATGCGCAAGTCTTCAATGCTACGTAAATTATTCAGCCACTCTTGAAATGTAATGAATTGTTTTTCATCGATATGTTGGTCCCATTTAACATTTTCTTTCCATGTTCTTTGTAGCAAAATCTTAGCTTTAATGGTTATCGGTGCGAGCAAACCATAAATGTCGTAGATAGACATCACTATCTGTAGTGTTTCTCGTTTAGTAGGTTTTCGTTCAAATTGCAATATTTCTTTAGGAATGCGCTTCAATGATAAGTCGAATCCAAATGTGTCGGTAGCTGGGAACCACAAGAGCCCAAGCGTGCGCTCCGATGATTTATCACAGTCGACTTTGAACCTTACGGCGTTACTACTTAAGGTCTCTTTTGGCATGTCTTGAAGTACTTCTGGCTTATTACTCATCCAGTTTCTGATGGTGAACCCGCCTTGCTGATGAATGTGAGCAATCTCGCGGACCAACTTCGAAGCAGTGATGACGTCATCTTGAGAATCTATATAGTCATCCATGTAATGGGAATGTGTGATGGCTTCTACTGCATCTGGCATGGTATCTTGGTGCATCATTGCATTTTTATTCTTTACATATTGTGCAATAAACGGAGAACAATTGGCGCCAAATATGAGTGACGTCATGACCATCTTTTTAATTTTTTCTGATTTTGTATCTCTCCACAGAAAACGCAAAGCGTTTTGATCTTCACTGCGTATCTTAATTCGGAGAAACATGTCCTTAATATCACCGATGATTGCTACAGGTTTCTCACGGAATCTCATCATGATTCCCAGCAATGATTCAAGGAGATCTGGACCTTGCAGAAGATAATCGTTCAGGCTGTGGCCACCGGAAGTTGCAGCGGCATCAAAGACAAGACGTAACTTCTTTTTGTTCGGATTATCGACTCCAAAGTGAGGTAAGTACCACACACGGCCTTTGTTATGTGCATCGTCGCTTAATTCTCGTGCAAAATCGTTCTCGAATAAATGATTAATTCTGTCGCGATATCTCGACGCGTATTCTTTATTTGCAGACATTTTGCGTTCTATTGACTGAAGTCGACTGTAGGCTTGCGGGTACGACTCTGGCAATGATACGTCGCTCTTCCATGGAAGTCCTACCTCCCACCTGCCATTCTTTATTGTGGCAGTTTCATCCAGGATAGCAGTGGCACGCAGATCATCTTTATTTCCACGTGGAGTCGTGCCTATCCCAATAGCTTCCAGAGCGAACGAACGACGAACTTCTTCATGTAGTAAGAGGTCGGATTCATTTTGTTGCGAGTTTATAAACATTACGCTCGCGTCGTAGGGTTGATTTTCGCAGATACCAATGTCGTAAGTACTTTCAGCGGCAGCGCTCGATGATTCATTGTCAACAACAGTGGTGGCGGCTATAGGCGGGCGAACCAATCCGGGCGCCTTGCGAGCCGCGACACCATGCAGGCACCAACCTAGCTGAGTGCGGGTAGCATACGGTTCATGTCTTCCTCCAGTGATTGTCTCCAACGGCATGATCAAATGGTAATTGTCCTGTCCAATTAACATCTTCGGTTTTATGTCACCACCGGCATAATGTTTTTGTAGTGGTTTTAAATATGCATAACTAGATATGTTAACCGCGGAATAGTTTTGCACTGGTAGATTTAGTTCTTTTATTTTTCTTGCGCGCACTTTGTATTTTGTAGAAATGTCATTGTTTGAAATATCACACTCAACTATTTCGGAGTTGCAAGTAAGTTCACCTGTGCTCCATGCACCGCGCACTCGTAACTTTTCCGATTGTCCAACCAGTCCACATTGTTCGGCGATATCACTCGCGAGCAGCGTTACACTTGCGCCAGAGTCCAACAAGGCGTGCGTGGGGATAGCTCCCAATGGCCCATGCACTAATATCGGTACCACTTGTAACAACACGATTTTAGAGTTCGACGCGACTATTGTGTTTGTAACGTCCACTATTTCGACACTTTCAGTTTTAGGTTTATTTGGAAAATGTAATAATTTGTGATGGGGAAGTCCGCAGTTGTCCATGTCACATGCGACGGCAGGGCATGTTGTTTTATCGTGTTTTTCTATAAGGCACTTATCACATAATTTATTAGCACGAACATAACGCCAGCGGGCTTTACGCATTGCACGTTTAAATCGGAAACAGTCTGGTAATGCGTGACCATTTCGGTTGTTACAAAATCCACATTTATCTTCGTCGGCATTCACTAACACTGCATGTGAGCTTGACTGTCCACGACGTGAGTCATCATGATATCTTTTCTGTTGATTTGATTGATATGATACATGGCTGATGCCAGCTGAGGCGGTTTTGGTGGCTTCCTCCATGAGAAATTGTGATAATAACTCCATCTTCGCTCGCCCGTCACTTTGGTGGTAGGTATAATAGTCGACCCATTTGGCTATGAGGCCACTCGGCATCTTAGTGACGACAACATTTACGAGGCTTGGGCTGCGCATGTAATCTTGTTGACCAATAGCATTAGCTGCGGCGACTTGGTTCTTCACTTTTATTGCAAAGTTCACTATCTCGTTGTGATAAGTATGAGGCAACGGTGTTAGCTTTTTGAGTTGTAACACTATTTTTGAAATAATATTTTCGGGTCTGCCGAAGCGTAGTTCTAGTGTTTCAATCACTGCTTCTGGTCCACTTGATGTGCCGCCGATAAGAAGTGACGCCACGGCGTCCTTGGCATCTCCTCGCAAACATTTTCTCAATCTCCACAGGTTTTCTGTATCACTAAAACGACACATGCGTGTTGACTCGTAGAATGCACTTTTAAATTGCAGCCATTCGATAGGATCTCCAAAATATAACGGTAGATCCTTGGAGGTCGATAACCTGGTGAGAAATTGTTGGTTGTTTGTCACAGCTAGCGTGTTTTCTAGTTTTTCGGCCAGCGTTTCTAGATGAGTGGGCTCATAAGTCCGTATCATGGGACTGTTATTGTTCTGGAGTGTATTGTGCTGGTGCTGGTAGTCTGGAGTATGATGAATACGCGCTCCACCCTGGTGCGACGTGGCGGCGGCGGCGGCGGCGGCGGCGGCGGCGACGGCTGACTGCTGGGGCGCGCCCGCCAGATGTGCTGGTGCGGCAGGTAACATATGCTGCTGCTGATGTGCACGATACTGGGGCGCGAAGGTAGCATGATTAGGTTCCGGTGCACGAGCTGAAGGTGCGTAGGCGGAAACCGGCGGCTGCTGCGGTATGTTCGCATAGGTGGTGGAGGATGTGCCCGGCATGGGCTTGTGATCATTTAATTCCATAGACTTGTGGCTATTATTCAGCCATTCCTGCACTTCATGATCATGAGTCACGGACGGGACGCTCCTGTGTGTACCGGAACGCTCGTCCAGATCCGCTAGATCGACTTCGAGCTGCTTGTCAATAAGCGACTTGTCGATATCGGCTTTCTTGCGGGCCGCTTCCAATTCTAACCTCTTCCTCGTGGCTTCGCAAGAAGAGATGGATTTTTTTGATAAAGATGCGGCACACTTTTTTTTGGTTTTTTGGTCAAGTGCTATACCAGTAAATGACCGGTTATCTCCTTCTGAAGCTGCTCGAGCGTGTTCGTTGGCTATTTCTTCTCGTCGCAAGGCACCGCGTGTTTTCACCATTTTGTCTAATGGCGGGCCCGGCGGAGGTGTATTGAACATTGCGACACTTCACCAATGATTTTAGATCTGGCTGAAGGACCAATTGTAAACTACGATCGTTGGTTTGGTACTGATGAAGGTTAGGAACGTTTCAGAAGAAATAAAAATACGATAATTGAGCAGTTTTGGAGCCGGTAATGCGAAAGGTGGGTGCGATGTAATGCGCACACGCGTCACGATCCGATGGCAAGCAAGGACTGATGATGGACCACTGCGGGTGGTGGAAAGGGGTGCGGGGAGTGCCTAGAACATTCGACACACACCTTTGGCATTTTCCCATTTATATAAATGACAAATATTTGAGCTTATACAATGCAAGTATGTACGTATTTATTATGTGTGTTGTATAATTTTATTTTATATATATTTAATATTTTTATATATCTGTGTATACATTTGAGTAGGTACATAAATAGTTTTAAGCTTCTTTTTCAGGTTCTTCAGTGAGCGTGGCATGTGTCATCAACAAATAATATCTATGTATTATAGGTACCTACTAGAATAGTTTTATTGTACGCGCAATTCTTCCCCTTACCTATAATCTCCGTCTCCTACCCAACATGGTTTGCTGGAAGAAATCTCTTATGAGAGATAAGCTCGCCTTTGTACATATTTTTTTCTATTTAAAGCTATTTTTACTGTCATGTGAGTACAATAAAGAAATTACGAAATTACGAAGCAATCTACAAGTGTGATCCGAACCCTTAGCGCTTGAGTCTTACTTGCACTTGATCGTTAATTAATTAATCATAGCCTTGCCGGGATTTTGCTAGGCAACCCACTTGAAATGTATTTTCTGAAATTTGATAAAAACCAAGTTTCATCGCAGACATCGCAGTAACAGATGGGTGAAGGTCGAGCTCTCTTCGGATCTTAGACCATTAGCATAACAAATGACAATCCTATGAAAATTTCACCCATATCAGTAAGAGAAGAGACGCAGAGTAAATACCTAATCCAATTACGGCGTCACTCCACGTCACTGCCGGACTAGAAGGAATAAAATTAGAATAACCGGCCAAGTGCGAGTCGGACTCGCACATGAAGGGTTCCGTACCATTATCTATAAAAAACCGCAAAAAAAATTGTATGGGAGCCTCCCCCCCTAAATATTAATTTAATTTTAATTTAATTATTTATTTTTTAAGTAAATAACATACTCAATATATTGTGAACATTTTAAGCGTCTACCTGCTACCATTATCAATATCGAGCAAAAATGAGCAAAAAAATCACGTTTGTTGTATGGGAGCCCCCCTTAGTATTAAATTTCTTTTGATTTTTAGTATTTGTTGTTATAGCGGCAACAAAAATACATCATCTGTGAAAATTTCAACTGTCTAGCTACCACGGTTCATGAGATACAGCCTGGTGACAGACAGACGGACGGACGGACGGACGCACAGCGAAGTCTCAGTAATAGGGTCACGTTTGGCACCCTTCGGATACGGAACCCTAAAAAGGGCCCTCGAAATGCCTGGATTAAACCCTTGTAAATCTTATCTGTGACGGAAATAACATTCCCGCTGATATTTCAAAAGGAAACGTGACCCTTCGAATTTCTTTTGCATTTGGAATTGGTTTAGGTTGTCTTGGATTAAAAAACAATTGTGACGTCGCTGGTTATGGCTCCACGTCACAGGGGTATCCTAGTGTGGGCCAACCGGAAGGTTTGTGACTTAAATGGCATTGGGTAATGTTGGCGTCGTTTTGACGTTTCTATAGAGTTTGGTCGATTTTGAGTATTGGCGGCCGCTCATGAAAGTTATAAATTTTGAAAGAGCAATTAAACATGAGCTAATCTTAGTATGGAGCTAAATCATTTCGGGGCTGAGATATCTCACTTTAAAGTTTTTTCAGTATAAAAAGTGTTACTGGAAGTTCTATTATCTCAGCTTCGAAATGGTTTACAGCAATGCTTCCTCTTTAAATATTAATACATTATGAAACTGCTACCAAATAATGATAAACATATCGGTGGCCGCGAATAAAAAAAAATGACGCCAATGGCCCATAGTAGGTAGGTTAGGTTAGGGTCGATTTCACGTTACACGAATGAAATGTGGAGCACTTATCCAGTGGAGAGCGCATAGATACATTTTCCTTTGAAACACAACTGACCAATTTACGGGCGGCGGCGGACGAGGTAAGAGAGCTGTGATTGGTCAGCCGCCGCTGCGAAACTGTCTGGCGGCCCGTCATCGTACATAAGTTGCGTATGCGAACGTTTGCTGAACACAACAAATGTTTGGCGAGCCGCATTCCCCCGCAGGCGAAGTCAATTGGATATATAGTCTCTGGTCTCACACGAATGAGATCTGTACTAAATACAGTACACACAAAAAACTGTGAAATTGACCCAAAAATAGGAATGGTATGCAGGTACAGGTTTCGCTACGTTGCTTGGCACTTCAGTACCGAATGGTCGGGGCAGAGCGCGTGGATACAACATGGGCGAGATTGGAGCGCGCTCTCAAACTTGGCGGGGCCAACAAACTTGGCGGGGCCATTATTGTGCAAAGTTGTATTTGATAAGAAGATGTAGATGTTTTCTATCATATCGCAATATAAATACCGGACTTCATCAAATAAGTCATCCACCCCCAAGAGATACGATTACTTCAATCTCTACATTTTAATGGTAGCTCAACTCTGTAGCGTCGTGATGGAGAGTAGAAAATCCTTACTAAAAACTTGTTTGCAGGTTTTAATTGAAAATTATTAATGGCATAGCTACAAGGGCAAGGGATCGCTGGTGATAACAAAGACCCTTTCAGGCAACAGTAACTGGCCAGATTTGTGTGGAAAAAATATAAATGTTTTTATTCAACGTATGTGTAAATAAAAACATCTGGGGGCACGGCAGTGCCCCCGCCAAGAAGAGCACGAAGCACTGGGGCACTATCCACCTTTTCTCGTAACGCTGCGTCTTTATTTTGAACTCTCAGAACTTGGGTTTGGATTATACCAGATCGACAAAATTCTTGGGTCAATAGATTGATGTCAATAGTATACACATTAAACCCAAAAAGTTTCAGGTGAATAGCTCTTATACTTTAGATTTTATTGCTATCTAAAAAACCCCGATTTCATCACTGACTTACTCACTGTTGATCAACAAAACTTTTAGGGCACTTCCTGAAGTCCTAGAAAGCTGAAATTTGGTATGTAGGCTAGTATTAGCACACAAAAACAACCGCAAAATCTTAAAACTTGGAATTTTCACCCCTCAACCCCCTAAACTAGGGGATGAATGTTAGTATGAGACTTCCGCAAATTTCGAAGCTAGAGGTCTGAAAATATATATGCAGCGATGGGCTAGCCCCCTGTCACCCAACTTACAAAAAGAAATGAAATCCCACCAAAATATTTTCATGTAAAAAATGTAGCCAAGAAGAGGGAAACAAAAAGTTATCAGATCTCAAGTAGAGCCAAGCTTCTAACTCTACACGCCCTAACTGTACAGCCCTAACTTCACAAACTCTAACACCTTACTCAAAATATGTGGCTTGGCCGTTTCGTTGCCTTCATTTTCCAATTTAAGCTCATGTGACGGTAGTGAATATTTTTTTAATTAATCCTGTCCTTCCTAGGTTTGCTGGAAAATATTTCTTATCAGAGATAAGCTCGCCTTCGTACAATTTTTTTTCATTATTAAGTGTCTGTATTCTGTTTTTGTGCAATAAAGTATAAAGTATAAGTATAAAGTATAAACAAACTTTGGTAGGATGCATCTAAGGATTTAGGAAAGTAAAACCCCTTTTTGAAAATGTACTTGCAATTAGACGGAAACGGAAGATAGCAGTGACTATTTTCATGAAAAAGTAATTGAAATCTTTGAAGATGAAGATGGATGGGACGTTGACCTGAAGGGGTGACAAAAACACTGATCTGGAAAAGTCTTTGAGGTCAGCAGCTCCTTTGTTCTGACTCTTTAAGATTTTTTAATTAAGAATTATTATTAAAATTCCGTGTAAGCTGTCTCGTAGGTCTATGGGAAGTAGGATGCTAGGCTATTGCAGGGAAACAACGTAGAACTGGTAGATAGCTATTTATAATATATATACAATTTCCAAGAGCTTTTAGAATGCAATAAACAATAGTGATGTAAGTAAGCTGACAGCCAAGTTATTTTCGTTGCCTAGCAACGCAGCCTTCAAGGAGCCCACACTATTCCCCCACCGAGACCGTGACTACGGGCGAAGATAATCCGGGAAACGCACTCGACGACCCGATCTTGTAGTCTCTGTGGGCGAAGTAAGGGTTGGTTTGATCGGCTTGATTGGCACCAAAGTGCTTTTGGAAGGCTGGGAATCTTGTAGCTGGTAGGCAGGCTTGATGCGATCAATTGAGACTGTTCTTTCTTTCCCTTTCACCAGTATCTTAAAAACTTTCGGTCCTCTTCCAACAACTTTGAATGGGCCCGCGAATGGTGGCTGCAATGCGCCACGCAGAGCATCTTGCCGCAGGAACACATATTCAGTTGTTGCCAGATCCTTAAAAACGAAGACAGACTTCAGTGTATGATGCGACGCAGGTGTAGGCTTTATTTTTGATGCGAAAGCGCGTAGACGTGAAGCGTAATCGGAAACGTCAACAACAGCTTCTGTGTTATGATCGAAAAAATCCCCTGGAAGACGCAGTGGTTCGCCGTATACAAGTTCTGCTGACGAGGTCTGTAGATCAGCTTTCCACGCGTTTCTTATTCCAAGAAGTACCAACGGCAACGATTCGGTCCAGTGTTGGTCAGCATGACACATAATTGCTGATTTCAGCTGCCTGTGGAATCTCTCGATGATGCCATTCGCTGCTGGATGGTAAGCCGTCGTAGTCTTGTGTTGCGTGCCAGTTAATTTAGTGAGGGCCTTGAAAAGTGATGCCTCAAACTGCTTTCCTCTGTCGGAGGTCACGCTAGCGGGGCAACCGAACCTTGCGATCCAGCCGAATAGGAACGCCTTTGCCGTAGACTCTGCCGTGATGTCGGTTAGTGGGATTACCTCAGGCCAACGCGTAAATCTGTCGATGACTGTGAGGCAGTACCTAAAACCGTTTGAAACAGGTAATGGTCCGACGAGGTCGATGTGAACATGCAAAAATCTTGCCGGAGGTAGGGTGAATGTGCCTAAAGGAGATGAAACGTGCCGAGTGACTTTTGCTCGCTGGCAGTGTAGGCAAGCACGGCTCCAATCGCGGCAGTTCTTCTTTAGCCCCGGCCACACGAAGCGCTGAGAGACGAGTTTTATGCTCGCGTTGGCTCCTGGGTGACTGAGGGAATGAAGTGAGTTGAATGTCTGGCGCCTCATAGACTCAACGATGAACGGCCTCGGAGAAGGAGTACTAACATCGCAGTAAAGAAACGCTGAAGATCCAGGTAATTTGACCTGTTTTAAATCGAGAGCACAACCAGATTGCAATAGTTGCTTTAGCTCGTGATCATTACTTTGTAGTTGAGCGAGTAGTCCAAAGTCTATTGTCGTAGCGATCTCTTCAATCCTAGACAAGGTGTCAGCAACTACATTATCTTTCCCAGAGATGTGTTGAATATCCGTAGTGAACTGTGATATGAAGTCCAAATGACGGAATTGCCTTGGAGAACAGTTGTCCCTTCTAGTAGTGAAGGCATGTGTCAGCGGACGGTGATCGGTGTAGACGGTGAAAACTCGTGCTTCCAGCATGTGACGGAAGTATTTGATTGCTTCGTAAATCGCCAGTAATTCCCTATCGTAGGGACTGTATTTGACTTGCGTTGACGTTAATTTTCGCGAGAAAAACGCTAGAGGTTGCCATTGGTTATCCTTCTTTTGTTGTAAAACCGCTCCGATCGCCGTGTTGGATGCATCAGTGACGACAGCGAAGTCGGCGTTACAATCTGGATGTGACAACAAGGTGGATTCACAAAGGGCAGACTTGCAGTTTTCGAACGCTTGAAGGCGATCTTCGGTAACATCGACGGGTTGCGAGTTTTTGACCGGGCCTTTCAGTAGGGCGTTCAGAGGTGCTTGTATCTCGGCGGATCTTGGTATAAACCGATGGTAAAAATTCATCATACCAAGAAATCTGCGTAGCTCCTTAACCGTTCTGGGTGTTGGGAAGCTTTTGATGGCCTCGACCTTCTCCTCAAGTGGCCTGACACCTTCCGCCGAGAGGTTGTAGCCCAGGAACGTTATTTCTGAAACGCCGAAAACACATTTGCCTGAGTTTAACAATATTCCGTAGTCCGTAAAGCGCTGGAAAAGTTGACGCAGATGGCGCTCGTGTGTTCCTTGGTCAGGAGAATATATCAGGACATCATCAAGATAACCATATGCGAAATCCAGGCCTCTAGTGACTTCGTCAATAAATCTTTGGAACGTCTGGGCGGCATTTCGTAGGCCAAAGGTCATGTATGGGAACTCGTATAGCCCAAAAGGTGTTGATATGGCTGTTTTTGAAATATCGGGCGGATAAACTCTGATCTGATTGTAAGCTTTCACCAGATCAACCTTTGAAAAGATGGTGCATCCCGAGATGCTGAGATTAAAGTCATGGATGTGCTTTATAGGGTACTTATCTGGAATAGTCCTGTTGTTGAGTGCGCGGTAGTCACCGCATGGCCGCCAACCGTTATCCTTCTTCGATACCAGGTGCAGAGCCGATGACCAAGGACTGTCAGATGGACGGGCGGTACCAATCTTCAACATGTCGTCAAACTCCTTTTTAGCAATGGCAAGCTTGTCAGGAGCCAGGCGCCTCGGGCGGGTTGTAACGGGTGGTCCAGGGGTGGTTTTGATGTAGTGAAGGGTGTTATGTTTTCTTGGACCGGGGGAGCCAGCTGGGCGGGTGATGTCGGGGAACTCCTTGAGGATGTTTTGAAACCCGCTGCCCTCGCAGTAGGTCTTGACGGATGAAATTGTATCGGTGTCCTTCACAGGTGTAGCCGAGGATGATAATGAAGTTAACCCGTCGACAAGGCGATGACGTCTCGCATCCACAAGGAGGTTGAAGTGCGCGAGGAAATCGATGCCTATTATGGCTTTGGTAACGTCGGCAACGACAAATCGCCAAGTAAAATCCCGTCTTAATCCGAAATTAAGCGAAAGCTGGGCAAATCCATATGTGCTGATGGTAGTGCCATTGGCTGCATACAAGTCGTAGTCCGTTTTGGTGCGTTTTCCTTTGCAGGCCGAAAGGGGAAAGACGCAAAGATCCGAGCCAGTATCAATGAGGAACTGCATCTTGGTTGTCTTGTCCAGTATGAATATACGGCCTGTGGGGTGAGGGCAATCGCTGGCCGCTACTGCTGACTGCCCGCTGCGTTTTCCGCTCCGAACTCGCACCTCACTGCTTTGGCCCCAAACTTATAGTGGTACCAGCACAAACGCTCCCCGCGGCTGGCCTGGGAGCTGCTCCTTGACGTGTGGCGAGAGCTAGAGCGGGAGCGTGTTCGGCTGGCCTGGGCTGATAGTGCGGCCACCTGCCGAGTCAATTCCACCACCTGCTTCGACAACTCCTCCAGCATATTGGTTGGGGCGCTTGCTGCAGCCATCTGAGGTGAGGCCGGGGCTATCTCATGAATACGGTCCGCTAAATCAGACATTTTCTCGAGTGAGGACTCGGCGTCGGTGGCGAGGCAGGTTTGTATGTTATTGGGCAGCCTACTGCACCATATCGTCTTGACAAAGTCTTCGGGAACTGAAGGACCGGCTAAATTTTGTAAGTGGCGCAGAAACTGCGAAGGCTTCCGGTCGCCCAACTCCTCGTGCGTCAGAAGTTGCCTTGTCTTCTTCTCTTTAGAAGCCGAAACCCGTTTGATCAACTCGGCTTTGAGCTTTTCGTACTTGCCCTCCTTTGGGGGCGAAATAATAATGTCTCTTAGTTGGGCCGAGTACTCCTTTCCCATGAATGATATTACGTAATAGAACTTCGTATCCTCTTGCTTGATACCGCAAATGACAAACTGCGCCTCCAACTGGGCGAACCAGCACTCCGGGTCATCCGGCCAGAATTCCGGCACCTTCACGGCGATCTTGCACGACTCCGGGGTTAGCGTAGCAGGGGCCGGGTCCCCTACGGACGGATCAGCGGTGTCATTTGACATGGCGAAGTTAGTTGATTGGATATTTTTTGATGCGCGTGCGTGTTTTGATGTTGGTGGTCACCAGTATGGGAAGTAGGATGCTAGGCTATTGCAGGGAAACAACGTAGAACTGGTAGATAGCTATTTATAATATATATACAATTTCCAAGAGCTTTTAGAATGCAATAAACAATAGTGATGTAAGTAAGCTGACAGCCAAGTTATTTTCGTTGCCTAGCAACGCAGCCTTCAAGGAGCCCACAGGTCGTTCAACTGAGGTTTACTATTTAATCAACGATGCACGAGTAGTAAAAAACACTAATATTGTAAAAGATACTTTTGAGTTAAAAAATACGCAAGTATCTAATGCCCGATTTCACCAACAAACCCTTACTTTTAGGGGACACTTTAATTTCTATCAGGGGCCACCTAGCGGATGATTCGCTTTGACTTAAGTTTAAGGGCAAGGCTACTAGGGGACCCCCTAAATTTAGGAGACCGGCCTTCAAAACAATCGCTAGACAGTTTTGAAAAAGAGCTAACTGATGGTGAAATAGGGTATGTAAAACCTATACTCTAAGGAATGCAATGTGATTTTACTGTTTTGTTCTGCAATAAAATAAATACATTAGATACCTACGTTGGTTCATAAATAAAACAAAAATATATTTAGGATGCAGTATCTATTGCTTTGTTACGCTGTGTATTGTTGTACAATAGGTCTACCCCTGTTAAACCATCAAACTCTCTCATTGGTCCTTGATTTGCTGGAAGAGAGAGATAACTTCGCCTTTGTAAACTTTTTACATATTTTCTATTTTCACAATTATCTGTGTGCAATACAGAAATTATGAAAATAAGATATTGAATAATTCACAAAGTTAAAAACTGAAAAAAAAACCGACTTCGAGACTTATTAATTACTCAATCCTTGCTGCTCGCGTTGCGAATGTCGTCTAAAAACACGAAAATGAGCCTACAATATCTGTATTCTGGCTGCTGCCTTCGGGTACGGAACCCTAAAAACATACAACCGAATTGAGAACCCCCTCCTTTTTGAAGTCGGTTAAAAAAGGCCCTACAAATTATCCCCATTGCAAGGAATTCTATTACCAAGATCCGTCCACACGTTTCAGTGCTATTTCTACAAAACATAATTGTAGGAACCATCACAGGGAAGTTTTCTACCATCTACAGAAAACCGCGTCAAAATCCGTCCACCCGTTTGACCGCTACACTGCCACGGACAGGCATGCAGACAGAACGACAGAAATACCAACAGAGACACTTCAAACTTATATGACAAGGGGTGTTATTTACTTTGGTCGTCGGGGTTAGAAAAGGAAGATGATGGCATTAAGATGCAAAAATTAATGTTGCAATGCAATGCAAATGGAAATTTAATGTTTGTATGGCGACAAACATTTAATTTCCATGTGGCGTGTGTATTATGACATCACAGCATGTATACAGAGTGTCGATCACGAAAGTTTTTGAGATCGTAAAACGTTTTCGAGAACGCAGGAAATAGTATTTTATGTCATAAAGAATAAGAATCACTGACATTTGGGTTTTCGATAGTTTTCTATTTTTATTAGTAGTATTTTTTAGGGTTCCGTTAGAGAAACAGGATCTGTCTGAGATGCAGGTTCGTATCCCGGTGCTGAGTGCTGACCATGTACCAATGAGTTGGCATTTATCGTACTTTATACGGACGTTCTAAAGGAGATAGAAAATATCGTGAGGAATCCTTCATTACTTCATAGCTGCTTCGTTGAGCTATCCCCCTGTCAGGTAAAATTGAATATTTAGTGACTGACTAAAAGTGGGCATAGTTGTGTCTCTGCCACCCCGTATGGGAAAGGCTGTGACGCTATTTTATTTTAACCCCTTCACTCGCAGAAGCACACCGCTCGAATCGAATGACCGAGCAATGGCGAATTATTGTTATACAGGGTGACATTAAATTAGCTGACCATATTTTGGGGAATGATAGTATCCATCACTCTGAACAACATTTCCCAAGAAACATATAATCGCAAATGAAAAAAAATTTGGGTCTCCCATAGTAACTTGAAATCAGCTGATCGGGGCAATGTACTGGGGGAGGAAAAATTTTTTTCATTTGCGACTATAATTATGTTTCTTGGGAAAAGTTGTTCATAATGGAATGGAATGGATACTATCTTTCCCCAAAATATGGTCAGCTAATTTAATGTCAACCTGTATAAGATGTGTCGGCGAACCAGTTACGATATAAAGTATCACACACACCCATCCGCATTGACCCTTAACAAAAATGTCCCTGAGACTTCTGTTTTTAGGACGCGGACGTGCGCTCTATTTGAGTCTTGCGTGTTTATAGGTGATGTGTTGACTCTCTCCCTACCTTATTATTTATTTACGTACATTCTGTGAGAAACTGCTCGTAAAACGAGAGTGTCTGTTGTTCTTACGCAGACTGAGTGTGACATTAAACTTTATATCACCAGTCGTTTCTTGATACACATCGCGTATGGAAATCACCGAGGACCTCCGAGGACGGTCATAGTGATGGAGATGGGGTCAATACGGTGATCCTACATTTTGACATTCAGACCTAATCGACCACATAGGAATTGAATATTATTTATTACTATATGTATTTAAAGCGATTCTCGTCTCAAAGAACCATTTCATAAAGCTCATTCTCTCATACTTTAGTAGGTAGACCGTGCTTTCGAGATGGCTTTGAGTCTTTTATTGGCCATTTTGCAAGCACAACAGGGCCTTTTTCCCCGCGGTTTCTGCTGAGACCGATAACGAGTCAGCGCAGTTTGCATAATGTTGAATCGTATGTGCGTTACTTGAGTTTCTTAATTAATTAGTTAAATGTCTTGTAACAAAAATCAAAGTAAAACCTTCTTTATACACAAACATAAACATTTACATACAGGCACATACATAGCATCTGGCCCCACACTAGGATACCCTGTGTCGTGGGAACAAGAAACAGCGACATCACAAACATGTAAACATCCAAGACCTGTTTTGTTTTTGTCCCCAGCCGGGATTGCAACCAGGGACCTCTCGCATGGTAGGCAGATACACAACCGCTGCGCCACATAGGTCGTTTTTACCTTCACCTTCGTGAGCTATTAACTTCTATACTTGTGGACTTTGGACGGGCAAACGATTACCTATCTTATTAGCACATGTCTGCACCGGACTCGATCCTTCATCTCTGAAAGCGGCTTTGAAACCACCAGACCAAGCTCTTCCTTCTTCATTTTCCTTATCACTTTATTGATCAGGATCATAACAAACTAGATTCATCACGACCCGACCAAGTATCTGTAGTTTCCTGTTGCAAATGTCATGATATATTATTCAGTTCTGGGGTGTTACCACAACCTTTTCAACGATTCAGATTAGGTACATAATCTGATCCAGAAATTACTAATATTGGTAGGTATAGATAAAATTAATCTCAAGCCCCTCGTCAGTGTGAATGGCCGCTACGAGCACATAATAATAGAAATGTAATTGTTATAAAATTTCGCACTGATTAAAAGTTTTTGAATGATCTTTTTGACAGGTTCGTTGCAGTAAAATGCGTAAAAGTGACGCTTCCCTGTAAACGTCACTCATGCACACGCCTAAAAATCGTTGGAAGACTGTTACTTTGATAGATTAGAAATATAAACTAAGTAAATCGGCTTGAGGTTGTGGTACGACTCCCTCCTGGCATACACTTTCGACGTAGGTAATCACATAAAGTGTAAAGGCTGATTTTCATTGATCCAGTAACTGGATCCAGTATCACTGGATTCCAGCACTGGGTTGTGGAATGTAATCATGTTCCAATCCAACAGTGTCAGCTGAAACTTGTTTACATTGATCCAGTGTCAATCCAGTGCTGAAATCCAGTGATACTGGATCCAGCTACTGGACCAATGAAAAACAGCCTTTATGGATGTAACATCCAACACTACCTAATGACGTAATGAGAGCAAGATGGGTCTGGGGAAATGAAATCATTGCCATAATGATTTTCTTGTGAAACATAGACGTTGATATACGTACAGACTCATAAGAAGTTAGGTAGGCCCGTGCTGTTGCGGTGACAGGTCAATTACTTGTAGTCTTAGCAAAGCGCTAATAATGGACAGTCCGACATACATACTAATGGAACCTGCCCATACTTCGTGACCTATTTTAACAATTTTTACCTTCTTTCTATTATTTTAAGGTACGGAACCCAATAAATAGTATACAATGTTAATCTTGTTCTCGATCAAACTCGCGTTAGAAATAAGTTAGAAATTATAATTGAAGGACTATCTCTTTGCTCGAAATATTGAGAAAATAAGACTCAAGTCGAAGCTTATGCGCCATAAAAGATTTAATAAAATTGGAAACGGGCATCGACTTACTAAGTCCAGTATTTACATAATCTTATTTCCATGTGGCTAATTATATCTGGATTAGACTTAAAAATATAAGTACGGTATAATAAATGTAGTTAATTTACCCACCCATTAATGTACCCACCGAAGGTCACAGGCCTACAGGCCAGGCTTACCCGGATACGAGTAAGATTGAGCCATATTCCACCACGCTGGCTAAGTGCGGGTGGGTGGAGTAAAGCCGGCTACTCACATGCCTGCTGCAGGGGCAACTAGGGCAAAACTGGAGCCACCTGTGTGCGCTTGTAGTGGTGTACTCACACACAACAGGCGGCTCCAGTTTAACACTATTTTTCGCCCCAGATTGCCCCTGCAGCAGGCTGAGTAGCCGGCTTGACTAACGAGCTGCAATTGGCGTCAAAACACAGCAATATGTCATTACTTTTTTAGGGTTCCGTACCCGAAGGGTGCCAAACGGGACCCTATTACTGAGACTTCGCTGTCCGTCTGTCTGTCTGTCTGTCTGTCTGTCACAGGCTGTATCTCATGAACCGTGGTAGCTAGACAGTTGAAATTTTCACAGATCATGTATTTCTGTTGCCGCTATAACAAATAAATTTAATATTAAGGGGGGCTCCCATACAACTAACATGTTTTTTTTTTGCGGTTTTTTATAGATAATGGTACGGAACCCCTCAATGCACGAGTCCGACTCGCACTTGGCCGGTTATTCTACTTCCGTTCGTCTACAACTTGTACCTTGAATTGCTGTATGTTTTTGTTCATTTTCTCAATTTTGTAACAGATTGTCTATAAAATTTTCATCAAAGAATGACGCGTACACTGTATCTTTTATATTATATCACTGTACCCAGGTATACTACGGTTACTAGATTGACTATACCTAGCCTTGCTCTTGTTACTTGCCTTGCAGGGATTTCCCTCGAGCCTCGACACGACACGCTTTGATCACTTTCTGGCCGTATGTGCCTCGCACATGTCTGAGTATTTCTGTATCGTGAAGTGAAGATATTCTATTGAAGTTCAGTTTCCACATGTATGCCTGAAATTGTTATAAAATGTTAACCCATTATCTGCGTTAATCATTTTTGTGATATTTTAGGTACCTACAGTAGCTACCTACATACTTATATTAGGTATTACATCTTGTCTTTAGTGTTCGATTGCCAGCTGCGGAGGAAGGAAAAAAGGCTGGGGAGGCAATTCTCGCGCCCGCAGACAAGATGACTTTGCTAACTTATCTTATCATCACTAACTACGAAAGATATTGAAAATGTACCTATGCCATTTGGCAAAGTTAAAAAAAACTTCAAAATTGCTGAATAGGACCCTCTGCTTCCGAACTTGAAGTTATTATAAACCCGTGACAGTCGGGGTCACTCGGGGTCAAGACAAACTAGAATTTACTGAGCAGACCTTATAATGTCACTGAAGGCTAGGCTAGCACGAAGATAAGTGGCGCCGCGGCTATAGGACATGAGTGCCACCTATAAATTAAATATGTACATGTACAACATGACATTACGAAGTACGAAAATACGCTACTTTGACACGAATGTATATAACACCTTTGACATTTATGACTCTAATGTTGACATGATTTATGAAATTGCTAAATCATTAGCTTCTTTTATATTACAATCTGTTATAAGCAATATAACAGAAGTAAGAATATGTAATGTTGACACCGTAACGATTAGTACTCGTACTAATAAAATGCATGACACCACTGACAAGGCACTATGTACACACGATACTTTTGTATCAAATTTAAACTGCCGCAACCCACAACAGGAAAGCACGGCTTAAAATTGATGCACCAAAATATGCAAGGCTTTTCTGGCAAACAATTAGAACTAGAAATGTTTCTAGAACAGAGTAATATAGACGTAATATGTATGACAGAACACTGGCTGCAAGAGTGTGCTATGCAGTTCAGTATACCAAATTATAAAATAATCAGCTGTTTCAATAGACAGACTAGAACTCGAGGTGGTTCCTTAATACTAGTAAAAGATGGTTTTAAGTGTAAAGAACGAAAGGATGTTGTTAGTCTCTCTAGTGAGATTAATGCTGAAGTCTCGTGTGTTGAGATGGAAAAATATATAATTGTTAGTGTGTATAGGCGGGGCGAAGGAGAGTTTGAAATCTTTGAGACAGTCATGGAACAAGTACTTCAACTGGCATCAAGAAACAAGTCCAAACGCATCATAGTTTGTGGCGACTTTAACGTAGATCTATTAGACCAAGCAAACCGCTCTATACGCTCTAGGACATTAGCAGTATTTAAGTCTTTCAATATGTGCAATGTCTTTCTGGAGCCTACACGAATATCGGCTACCTCCGCTACCTGTATAGATAACGTCTTCTGTGAATGTAGTATCTACGATAAACAAATAGTTAACGCATTAAGTTCAGACCACACGGGTCAGATGGTAGTTTTTGAGGAAATTAATGCGGAAAAACCCGTTAAAATTTTATGTAGACCAGTGACTTTGAAGAAGATGGAAAAATTTCGAAATAGACTTGTGTCAAGTCTGCCTTCAACACCTTACTGTGAAGATCCGAACACACTATATTCCAACTTCTTCCAAGTTATATCTACGGAATTCGAAAATGTGTTTAATCTGACCGAAGTGAGAAATAATAATAAAATAAAATTCTCTGAATGGGCTTCAGAGGAATTAAGACAGAGTAGGTCCAAACTATATGAATTGTATGAACAAAAATCTTATGACCACAGTCCGGAATTTGTCACCCTTGTCAAAAATTGTTCTAATAATTTTAGGAAAGAATGTCATAAAGCCAAATGCTTATATTTAAACAATCAAATTACAGTTTCGGGTGACAAAATTAAAACTATATGGAACATTATTAAAAAAGAGACAGGCAAGGTCAGGTGTAGTGAATCTAGTTTTAATTTAAAAGTTAATGGTAAATTACTCTCATCTAACGAGGACGTTGCTAACGCATTTGAAAAGTTCTTCAGTACTATACCCATAATAACAACAGAAGCACTACCATCCTCTTCTGAAAAGTCTCTAGATTACTTGGTTGAAAATGTTCCCCAACACAAGAGTGGCTTCAACTTCAAACCAATAGACTCTCTAACTATATTTAAAACATTCAAACTTCTAAACGTTAAAAAGACTGAAGATCTATGGGGCATGTCGGTTAAAGTAGTTAAATCTGTAATTGATGTGATTGCTCCGTACATGGCAATCATGTTCAATAGTTGTATAGCAGAAGGTATTTTTCCTGACCTCATGAAAATGAGCAGATTAATACCACTTTTCAAATCCGGTAGCAAGGAAGACCCTGCGAACTTCAGACCTGTATCTGTTTTGCCAGTGTTGAGCAAAGTGTTTGAAAAGGTGATACTGAATCAATTACAATCTCACTTTAACGCATCAGGGCTACTCCACAAAAAACAATTTGGTTTCACTAAAGGCAGATCAACAACTGACGCCGGAGTAGCACTAGTACAACATATCTATAGTGCGTGGGAGGGATCACAGGATGCTGTTGGTGTATTCTGTGATCTTTCCAAGGCCTTTGACTGTGTGGATCATCAAACCCTTCTGCTCAAACTGCAACACTATGGTATTAAAGACAATGCTTTAAAATTAATGGAATCATATCTTGGAGACAGAGTACTAAAAGTAGATATAAATAGAAATAAGTCTACCGGAACGCATATTAATATTGGTGTCCCCCAAGGCTCTATTCTGGGTCCGTTCCTTTTCTTAGTTTACGTGAATGACCTGCCGTATATGGTGGAGAAAATGACTCAGATTGTACTATTTGCTGATGACACATCCATTATCTTTAAGGTGAAAAGACAACAAGAAATTCTAGACGATGCAAATAGTACGCTCTCTCATGTGTTAAGTTGGTTTAATGTAAACAACCTTTTATTAAACTCGAAGAAGACAAAATGTATCAAATTCTGTTTACCGAATGTGCGGCAGGTGGACACGAGTGTAAGCATAGGAACGGAAAGACTAGACCTCGTTGAAGAAACAATTTTCCTTGGAATCACTATAGACTCGAAACTTCAATGGGGTCCTCATGTAACTAGTCTCTCACGAAGACTTAGCTCAGCTGCTTATGCGGTCAGGCAAATCAGACACATCACAGATGTAGGAACTGCCAGATTGGTTTACTTTAGTTATTTCCATAGTATTATGTCTTACGGAAGACTTCTTTGGGGGAGAGCGGCAGATATAAACACAATATTTGTCTTACAAAAAAGGGCCATTCGGGCTATCTATCAACTAGATGCTAGGCAATCACTAAGGGACAAATTCAAAAATATCAATATACTTACTGTTACCTGTCAATACATTTATGAAAATATCATGTATACCAGAAAAAACATAGGTTTATTTAAGACTTTATGTCATAATCATAGTATTGGCACTAGAAATAGAAATAAGATTGCTATGCCCGCGTTCAGACTCAGTAAGGTTGCTCACTCTTTTATGGGAGTAAGTGTTAGTTTTTAGGGTTCCGTACCCGAAGGGTGCCAAACGGGACCCTATTACTGAGACTTCGCTGTCCGTCCGTCCGTCCGTCCGTCCGTCCGTCTGTCACCGGGTCCGCCTGCACGAACCGTAATAGCTAGAAAGCTGAAATTTTCACAGAATGTGTATATCTGTTGCCGCACCAACTACAAATACTGAAATACGAGAGATATTACAAATTTAAAGTGGTCTCGGTACAAGATACGTCTTCACAACACGCTTGAAAAGTTTATACCAAGGCCATTTTGTTTTGGTAGGTAAGCCTTCTTTTAATGAAACTAAATTTAAATGATATGGCAATGTCGTCCCCGGACTTCTACTAAGACTTTAAATATTAATTGATGAATTACGACGTCTCTATTTAGTCTGTAAAACTTTTAGAAAATAATTATAAAATTAATAGTTTTTAATTACTTTTGTTTTCATACAAATCTCAGAGCTCAGAAATTAATTTTTTCCTTTTGGCCACTTCAAGTTTGGCTGCCAGTGATGTTTTAATTAAATACTCTTTGGTGCGTTGAAATGATGTTTTGCAGTCTGCATGACATTGACATAATGAGTGAGTGAACCTCATTGTACGGAAATTGTAGATGGGTGTCTCACGTTTTCCAGTAGGAGTAGGTTGTAGACAGTGCTGCTTACGGCGGCGTTTAGTAGGTACTAAAGGCCCTAAAAGCGCGGCAAGCTTTGAATCAATTCAAATGTTATTTTTCAACTAGCTACAAAGTTATTCTGACATAAGATGATAATTTGAACAAAACTTTTTGGGTATTTCATGAAAAATACAGTTACAGATCACACATATACAGGGTGGAAAAAACGAATGGGCCCTGGAGGGAAAAAATCTCAAGATATCCGTCCGTCCGTCTGTCTGTCACCAGGCCGTATCTCATGAACCGTGGTAGCTAGACAGTTGATATTTTCACAGATGACGTATTTCTGTTCCCGCTATAACAACAAATACTAAAAACAAAATAAATTTAATATAAAGGGGGCTCCCATACAATTAACGTGTTTTTTTGCGGTTTTTTTAACCGACTTCCCAAAGGAAGAGGTTTACAATTCGTCCGGATGTTTGTTTTTTTTTTTTATTTTATTTTTATGTATGTGCCTCGATAGCGCCTAAACGGATGGACCGATTTTGAAAATTAGACCGATTAGACCTATAGTGATTTTTGTGTTTTTCATAATAACTCGTGCAAATGCACATGGTAAGCATAATATTGTGATGCGGAACTGCTGATGAAGACCACATATGGCCACCAGATCTGCTCAATACTAGGTACAAATACAATGCGTGGCTGACGGGCAGGCAACGCATAGCCTAAACCGATGGACCTAGAGCCATGAAACTTTGTACAGGGGTTCCTTAGTAGCGTGGGGTAGCACTGATATGGGATTTGACAAAATTAATTCCCCTGGGGGGGGGGATAAGGGGTTACAGTTTGTATTAAACTCAATCTAATCAAATAGGGTTTGTGGAAGTCGGTTTTTTCTAAAGTTTACTTTTTGTTTCAATTATATAGATAATGGTACGGAACCCTTCGTGCGCGAGTCTGACTCGCACTTGGCCGGTTTTATTATAATAAAATACCTAATGAAGCAACGGACCTACCAGAAAGGAGGTTCAAAAACTATGTCAAAAACGGCCTATTGAAGAAGTCATATTACAGTGTAAAAGAATATTTAGATGACAAAACTGCATGGTCTTTACCGTCTTTACCATCTCAGCGCACAGAAATCCAAAGAGGGGCGATGGACTGAGTCAGTACGTCTCTCCTCGGTGTATTTCCTTAGACTTAAGTAGAAATACATAACATTGTATTTTTAAGGCTCTGATATTTTAAAAGAGGTACGGGGGAGGTTTCTTGCCCTTCTTTGCTCCATCCCTAAGCCCACAACTTCCGAACGGGCGGTAGTATACAAAAATATTAATATTATATTGACGTTGACTAAGTATTATGTATGATTTTATGGTCAATAAAAATTTTGAACTGAACTGAGTGGTGGCGCGGACTCTACGTCCGATTCGATCCGGACGTAGGTACGCGATCGCCTGCGCATAAAAGTAAAACAGTATAATATAAGCGGGATTCACTCTTTAATATGACCGCCCGTATACTATTAGACGCAGGCACCGTACGTACGTACGTACCTACCCGTGAAAATACGCTCCGGAGGCGTAATCATACGATTTATATGGTAGTTTACGTAGATGCTAGATCCGTCCATCATCCGTCAATTGCCATTCATAAATCTTCATTCGTATTTTCACGGGTTGGTTGGATTCGGATCGGACGTGACGTACCTATTGTGAAACCACTAATCTAATGGTAGGTATCGATATAAACATTTCATACTCATGTCATGAAACTATTTACGATATTGCACGTTACCTACGAGAAATCGAACCATTGAACCGAACATCCAGTAATATTGGAGTTCGGGTATTAGCAAGAAATAAATCACTCTCAGCTTGGTAGGTACCTACCTACACGAGGGCTAACAACTGAATAATTCACTAATGCTTTATAAGCCTTTAATAAGGTAGGTAGGCCAGTATATATGTCGCAGGCATTTTGTATGATTCCGCCGTTTACATACGGCGTCGCCAGTTTATAAACGCTCGCTGTTTTGTAATATGCCGAAGGCAAAATGACAACTCGTTCAATTGTTGTAATTTCAACGTTGGTTGTAGTTTTAGGGTGACCATGAAGAAAACACAGTTTGGACAAATCAGACTTTATTTAAGCAATCAGTATGCGCTTTGGTTCTCTTACTTAGTTAAAATATTTAACTAACAAAGGGTAGACGCCCCCCTACTTCTCCCCCCCCCCCCCGCGGAAATGCCTTGTCCAAAAAAAAATTCAAAATTCAAAATTAGTTTATTTCAGTAAGTACAGCAGCACAGGTCGTGGGACTCCCCTTTTAAGTTAATAAAAACCTGTGTTAGGGGAGACCGCTCATTCCACATTGCAGAATTAGGTACACTTACGTCTTTAAACCAATAACTTATAAGTATGCGTGTTCAGTCCGGGCAGGCCCAGCCAATCGGGTCCCAGACTGTACCTATAAAATAAGTGATATAACTAATTTTATTTTATTGTACGCACAGGTCCTATTACTCCGATCGGTGTAAGTTGATTGTAATATTTGTTTTGTGTGGTACAATAAAGAAATTTCACAAACCAACAAATATAACTGTGTAGGTACCTATGTTGTTTACAAATAACTCAGATTAACAAATAACTCAGATTTACGTGAAATACTTAAATAAACTAGACATCAATTGAATTGAAAAATGGATTGCACATAACACAAGTATGTTTGCGGGATGAAACACTATGAGACAAATAAATAACGTAAATAAATAACGCAGGTAGGTAGGTAATTCCAAAACAGCTGCTGACCAGGCGAAAGGCGGCGGCGGCGGCGGCGGGCGGTCGGTAGTACGATCATAGCCTACCTGCTTTGTGTCACACGATTTGCAGAGATATGATTTTTTAAAGTTTTGATATTGTTTTGCATTGTTGAGGGGAAGAGTGGTTGGAGGGGGGGTTGCCAGGAGTAGGGGGTCGCCTCGCTCCGCTCCGCTTCGCTCCGGCTCCCAGTTCTGCTTATAAGTGTGTACCTAACAAACCTATCTTTAGTTTTCAAACAGGAAGTAACCTATAATTGATCCAATCGGATTCAAATGGCCGCCCAACCAACAAAAACGCGGACAGACAACACCTCAAATGCGTTCCGTTTCACAAAAATTACAACTTTTAATTTATCAAAAGTGATATTTTACGTTTGAAAATAGATGAAATAAATTTTCATCTTTTCAAATATGCATACAACGGAACGTAGGTTATGTATTTTGAACACAGACCATAGATTTTGACATATTATTTGCGCTTTATTACATAATTTTACAATATTTTCAGATTTTCAAAAAACCGATATGGTTTTTTGAAAATCTGAAAATACTGAATTCCGCAACCTGAAACTTTCGGAAAGGTGATTAAATGACCCCAACTATACGCTAAAAAGTTTGGACGACCTAGCGAGTAGGTCAGAAACTAAAGTTGAGCCCAAATTATTAATATTTCCCATTACCCCTACACAATCAAATAAAAAAACATATTTTTTTGACCAGTAGTATTGTGCAGGGGTCTTCCGAGAACCAGATTCTATGGACACCTTAGCATATTTTAGGTGACGGATAACCTCAAAAATCTTCTCAGTTGTCCACGGCTTTTTTACTGCTCCCGCTTGAAGATCGTAAAGTTTTTTCAACTCACTATAGTAAATATCTTTAAAATCACAATTATTTCACTATTTTCATTCACTTTTTGTGTCACAAAACCACTACTTGACGCCATTTTGTTTGTTTTGGTCAACAGCGACGCGCGTGGTAAGAAACAGAACTAAATACTTCAATTTGCCGCGGCATTATGTATATGGCGATTCAATCGTCAATCAAATGTTTAGGCATATTAGATAATGACACGGCATTATACATTTTGCCTTCGGCATATTACAAAACAGCAAGCGTTTATAAACTGGCGACGCCGTATGTAAACGGCGGAATCATACAAAATGCCTGCGACATATACAACCGGAATTCGGCGAAACATTGATCGATATAATTGAAACAAAAAGTAAACTTTAGAAAAAACCGACTTCCACAAACCCTGTTTGATTAGACTGAGTTTAATACAAACTGTAACCCCTTATTCCCCCCCCCCCCCATTAGTGAATTAATTTTGTCAAATCCCATCTCAGTGCTACCCCACGCTACTAAGGAACCTCTGTACAAAGTTTCATGGCTCTAGGTCCACCCAGGTTCAGGCTATGCGTTGCCTGCCCGTCAGCCACGCTTTGTATTTGTACCTGGTATTGGGCAGTTCTGGTGGCCATATGTGGTCTTCATCAGCAGTTCCGCATCACAACATTTTGCTTACCATGAGTAAATGCACGAATTATTACTAAAAACACAAAAATCGCTTTAGGTCTGTCAACATATATTCCATTCAATTAGCTTAGTTCGTTAGCAAATAGGGTTATACCTATATCCTTGCATACACTCCCAGCTAGCTTGAGAACCCCCCTCTGATTTGTTGGATTGAGTGGGATTCACACACAAACCAACTATTTATTAATCTTCCTAACTATTCATTAATCTGTGCACAAACTAAAAACATACTTGTATTTCAATAGAATAAACATTTATTTTAAGTAGGTAATTCAAATAATAATCCATAGTATTTCTTATCATTCAGTGAAATCTTAAATAAACACGAAAATGGCACTATGTATCATAAATATAGTTATTCTGTAAGCACAGCCATAGCCATCTCCTTCGATATGCTGTCAGACATATTATTGTCATTTTCAATGTCTTGCTCATCACCGGACCACCAGCTTTCATCTTCGTCCTGAATGTAACACAGAAACAAATCATCTTCGTACGTTGGAAAATAATACTCTGGCTGGTCCCATTTCTCCTTATTAAGAACTAAATGCTTACTCTCCTTCATGTGTTTTTCCAAATTCCCACAATCATCAAATTTTGTATCACAGTTTAAACATTGCCTCAGATGTATTTGACGACGAACAAAGTTGACAATCTTGATTTTGTGGTAGAAATCAAAGTTTGCTGTCAGTTCGGTGAAGTTGAATTTGTGTAGTTTCTCCATGTGGTCCAGAATTTGATCATATTCTTCTTGCCCATGCTCACAAAGTAGGCAAGTGATAAGTGGACCGTTTTCTTCAGTCCAATCAGACCATTCCGGATCACTGTCAATGTTCGAGTCATTCTTTTCAGATTTCTTACCGCTTTCTGGAGCTTCTCGTTTCTTAAAGTTAAGCTTATAGATTTTTGACTTATCTTGCTTGTTATATTCTTGCCGTTTTTCACCAGTGTAATTGACAACAAAGAATTTGTCATACTCCTTGTTATCTGGATTTATTCTCTTATGGCCTTTCTTTCTCATGTGTTCTTTCAAAATTGTTCGGTCTTTGAAGAACTTTTCGCAGAAAATGCATTGTAACTTTTCTAGTTTTGATGATACGGTGTCAATTAATTCATCAATGAAAATCAGGTTCTCAGGTTTAGCTACATGAAAGTTATGTTTTTCAAACAAATGGTTGAGGTAGCTAGATCTTGAGCCCGTTGACGTAAACCGACAGAACAAACATTCCTTCTCGTAATTCCTATCTTCTCTCTCAAACTGATGCCGTGCCATGACTTTTTCTACTCGAGTTTGCTGTAAATTCGATCTTAGCTCCTTGTCTTCGGGCAGAACATCACTTAGCAGGAAGTATTCTTCGTCTTTAGACCTTGTACCATCTGGTTTGTCATCTAGCAGCATTGTGGTGCAGAAGAATGCTAAGGATTCATCTGTGAACAACAAATAGGTAAACATTAACACCCACGGTAGCGTAAGGACAAAAGAGTCCTTGGAACAATATTGACATTAAAATTATAAAAAAAAATGACATTCAAATTATTTTGACAGTGGGTACCAAGACGTCAATGAACGTCTAATTTTTGACGTTGGTACCCACTGTCAAACTAATTTTAGTGTTTTTTTTTTTATAATTTTGGAGAATGACAATGGCTCGAGCCTGTGTGTTAATAAAAGATAGAATGACACCCCATAAAGAGTAGTAGGGATATAACTGCACCCACATTGAGCAAGTTATTTAAAATACACACAAAAAATACACAGTGGTACGCCTACAAGTGATTGTATTAGAGGAGTAAAGCGGGCTAGTCACACACCTGCCGAATTAGCAATCTAGGATGAAAAAGTGAACTGAGACCGCCTGCACCCGCCACAAGGGCCATTTAGGGAGAAAAATGGAACTAAGGCCATCTGCTTTGTGCAAGTACACCACTCCAAGCGTCACTGCAGCCGGCTCCAGTTTAACACACTTTTTCACCCTAGATTGCCCCTGCGGCAGGCGTATGAGTAGCCGGCCTAATAAAGCTGCTTTTACTATGCAAGTGACCATAGCTACCGTCAGATTCAGACCACATAATCTTCATGACATTCGGAAAACTAACCTCTAAATCGCAACCTCCAATAGCAGAAATACGACTTCAAATCAGCAATATCATTGACGTCAGCGATCACCAGACGATGCTCCATGAATAGATGAGTGAGGAGTTGCTTCTCTTCATCAGGCAATGTGAACTTTACATCGCACAATAAACACGAACATTCCTGAGGCTCATTGGACTTGAAAACTGTCGCATTCTCGCTCTTCTGATGCAGGGTAAGAGGCCCGAAGTATGTGTTTTCAGCCATTTTCAATATAGTTGAGGATTATTCACGTTTTGGTTAGATTCTGTGAGAAATATTTAGTAATAAATATCGTAAAATCGCACGAAAACGTTTCTTTCTGCATCTTATTGACATACGTCAAAGTAAGTGACAGATAATAGGGATGGGAACGTTTTTTTTTTATTGTATTTTATGGCCTGGTTGCAGAGCAGAGACCTTTGAGCCAGGATGGGAACGATACGATTTGACTGGAGTAGTGTTGCGATCGTCGTAACTCGGATATCGATCTATAATAAAGAGAGCAGCAAAAAAAATAAATTAGGTGTAGTTTTAAATTGTTTATTTTGTTTTGTACACAAGGTAGGTAGTAGGTATTTTACTATTTACAGTCAGGCACTATTATAAAACTTGTCAGTATCAGGTCTACTATCTTCAAAACTAGAAACTACTACTAAATGCGAATTATTAATACACACACAGTTTTAATTAGGTACGTACATACTCTTTATTTTACTAGGAACAATAAATATAACGAAGGAACTTATTCTACCATCTACTAGTACATTTCTGGTTTCAACTTGCATAATTCGTATTACCTATATAAATATATTGTAAGTACCTACTTAAAAGTAGGCAGATAATATGCGTTCCGTAATCCGTAAGCCTCCAGCGAGCGTTCGTAACTTATAATTCTAAACCATATAGTTATAATTAATAATATTCACATTCTATGACATAGCAAATAGAGATCTAAAAATATTAAACCTAGTTTTTAGAGTTCCGTAGAGAAACAAGGAACCCTTATAGTTTCGTCAAGCCTGTCTGTCCGTCCGTCCGTCCGTCCGATGTCACAGCAACTTTATTCCAAAACTATTAAGACTACACAGTTAAAACTTGGTATGTAGATGTATTCTATGAACCGCTTTACGATTTTTATACAAAAACTGAAAAAAATAAAAATTTAAGGAGGGCTCCCCATACATGAAACTGACACCAAAAATTTTTTTTTTCTTCGAACAGTATCTATAGATAGGTATTCAAAAATGAAGTGGAGGTTCCTGAAACCATTTTTCCTCAAAATCAATCTTTAAAGAGACAGACCCATCCAATGTGGAAAAAATTGTGTCCCCCCCCCTCTAACTTTTAAAGTAAGAGAGTGATAAATCTATAAAAAATATATGCTGTGTATCTCAATATAAACTTTCGATGAAAATTGGTTTGAACAAAATATAATGAGCAGTTTTTCAGATATAAAACATTTATTAAAAACTGCAAAGATAACTTTGTCATTCATACAAAGACTATGAAAAACAAAGTTACAACACAAAAATCCAGTCTAATAATTACATGATACTACGGAACCCTTCATGGGCGAGTCCGACTCGCACTTGGCCACTTTTTTGGAAAAGAGTGAGAGAGGCCTTTGCACAGCAGTGGGATAGAGCAGGCTTGTAATGAAATATAAACGAAGATTCAAAAGGCTGGTTCTATTACCTACCTATAACTATACAGTGCCGTGGACAATAATGCTAAACGATAAAAGTAGCCATACTTAACTTAAGTATAGGAAATAAATGGCCGTTATTCCATTCAAATGAAATAGGTAGCTATACCTAAATGACTTTTTAAATAGACCAAAAGGATATCAACAATTCATCATCGTAACTAAGGGACGTGAATTCGATTAATTTCGATTTGATTTTTTCTTTAAAAGGCATGTGTGACTGACTATTTTGTTTTTATTTAAAAGAGATCATTCACGACGATCCATAAATTTTTTGGGCCAAAATAAAAGTTGCCGGCCAGGAAAAAAAATATTCGCATAGATAGAACACAGAAATCCTCAAAAAAAATAAATAAGTTTAGGCTTTTATCGAATTTCAATAGCCTATAAAACCATAAATGTGGAACAGACTGGTTATGTGCCATAGTAAAAAAATATAGGATTTGTATGTTCTATCCACGTTTTATCCGAATATTAAACTTTTTTTTTCTGTCCGGCACTTTTACTTTCGGCCCAAAATGAATGATGTTCATTGTTGGTCGACTTTGCAAGACACATTCGTATCCACGTACAGTGTTTTGTAAGCCACCGAGTTTCCTTTGCTGGCGGCTGTGACTTGGACCGCATACTTTCTTCCAGGCTTCAAACCAGCAATCCTTTGCACTATCACTTTTGTGCTGAAACAATACAAATAATTTACACAAAAAAAAACCAGTTCGTAGTGAAACATGCAAACCGTGATTCTGTAAGCAAATCGAATGGCAATAGCAATAGCGATCTGGGTTGGCAGAAGTAGTGCCCCCAACCCGCATCACGCAAAATAGGCGCAAATTACAGTCGTCGAGTTGCGGAAACCATGCCCGCGATAACTATAACCTATAACTATAACTAGCAATAGCGATGGCGCATAATTCCGTTTTTGTCCTGTCGACGACGACGAGGCGTGTCGCGCCGGATACAAGCAAACCGATATTTTGTGCCTTCACTACAGCCCTCGCCATGCGATTCGCATCCAGAATTCAGCCCCTGTCCTATTCCGCTGCTGAATTTTAGCAAATTGCATCTGGTCTAGGGGGGGCACTTATGTGTGTGTCACTACAGATAAAACTTACGAAGTCCTCTGCGGGTGGCTGACACACTGCATCCTCGCCGACGGTTTTATTTTCTGGCAGCCATTTTCATATTCACCGTTGTATGTCTCCCGAGCGGTGGTGCAGTATCTGAAAATAATCCATTAGAGAGAATCCATGTGATCTTATGAGAGTTTAGAGAGAAAGTTATATCTCATGAGTCTGGGTCGTTATCGACCCCATGGGATAACATGGGTTATAATATTATCTTTCTGTTACGACGTTATAATATAAACCCATTGTGTTTTGAGCATAGCGTTCGTGATTTATGAACATGGCTTGATTATCTCGCTTTGTTGACAAAAAACATTTGATAATACGCTTTTGGAACGCTCCTTAAATGCAGGGGTATGTACTAAATTCATATTGTTAGAACTACCTACTTCTGAACACATTTCTGTATTAATTGATCCTAAGCAAAATCCTCAGGAAGATAGATGCACCTACCTTATAACATCAGTAGCGTGGTGTGTAGCCGGCAAGAAGGCTATATCGACCGACCGACACGATCTCCTTGGTCGCAGTTCCCTCACAGTGGCGCCATCTTCCGGAGCCAACTCCGGAGTGTTGATGCCCCAGCGCGATGTTGATGCTGTGAGCTGAGAGGCAGGTAACGAATATGGATTTATCATCAACATCATGGGCAGCTTGTTTCCCCCCACTGCTGGGTATAAGCCTCCTCCCTTTTGTGCCAACTTTCCGGTCCTGTGCCAATCGAATCCAGGTCGTCCCCGCAATATGCATTATGTCGTCGACCCATCTGGCTGCCGGCCGACCCACGCTTCTGTTTTCCTGATTTTGATTGCCGTCTATGAATTCCCATAGAACTTGTCAGAACCGGTGACAGATGCGGGAGGCAGAGGGATGGCGCTGTCTCTACCTCCTGCATCTGTCATCGGCTATAAGTGGCAAAGACCTCGGTCATGAGAGTGTAAACAAATGAGTAGTTATTGGCTCTACGTGGGCGTATCTTGCCTCTGCAACTTGTATGAGGTATATCCTCACCTCAACACTAACTCCTCGACTCTCCCTCTGACTAGGGGTCACCTTGATGACGTATCTGATCCTGACTTCCTCTGAGCTGGACTCGAACTGGATTGAGCCCTCTTCACTCGTTTCTTGGATTGAAGATGAGCTGGAAGGAGCTGGTATGAAGATCGTTTGGTGAGGGTCTGGAAGAATACTCGTGAATTTAGAGCTTCAGCTGCTAAATAATCATTAGTATCAATAACAGGCACATTTTATGTATTTAGTGTAATATATTTTTGTTTTTGCGATAAACCTCGATGCGATAAATTGATAGATATTCAGATCTCGTAGTTCACAGCTTCTGGCTTGTAAGACGAAGCCCAGACCGTTTTTAGAGTTTTTTTAGTTTCTCATTTGAATCCGTTCTCTGTCGGGTCAAAAAATATATGGGTGAGTAAAAAAGAAGCTTAAGGTACCAACTATAGGTACTCTGTTTTTCTCGATAGCTACTTATTTTGATGTGCCTGAAGATTTCCTAAAAATAATAAGGTGATTTCATAAGCATCTTGTTGTATGTAGATATTTCTCACCTATGTTTTTCATGCCGTATACCCGTTTCCCCCTGACCAGGACTTCCAGATCAACGGCGCTGCCACAGGAAGATACTCCTAGCCACATCCCTCCACCTAGAGTTACGTCTGCCTGAAAACAAAATCATAAATTGGTACTTACATCATGAGTTCATGAGGCTCTTCTATCACCACGTCCTCTCAACCTTTAGTAGAAGCTCTTAGTACAGGATTTATGTTTGGTGCTGTTCCATTATTCCATTATTCCATTATTCTATATCCGATTTAACTTTTGACAGACTGAGCACAAAGTTCCCTCTAATGCTGGACGTCAATCTATCCGTACAAGTCCTTATACACTGCATACACTACCAACCGCTCAAGGAAGGTGCAAAGACGCTTCTTATCGGGTAGCTTTGAACCTGTCATTGATAGTAGCATGTGCTTGAAAAAATTGCCACGTAAACGGTCACCCATCCGTTACCACCTCAGACAGATTTTGCTAGCGTTACCTTGAAGTAAAACACCAGCCTGCCTCTAAGCTCAGTCTTGTATGGCGCGTTTTCCTTCAGCCGCCTAGCCGTGGACGTGCGCGGACGCACGCTCCCAGTGGCCAATAGCACGCCGGCGCGCCTGTCGCGGCCTATAGCGAACACGCTGACATGGTATGTCTGGAAGCATAACATTTACATAGGTACAGGCATTTACATTGATTCTGGCTCTACACTAGGATACCGTCATGTGAACCAGAAACAGCGACGTCACAAACATGTACAAATTCAAGACCTGGGGCTTCTTTGGACCCCAGAAGTTATTCGAACCCGGCTAATACTTCCCAAGCGACGACGTCGACGGGGAAGTATAGCCTAGATGACCGACAGTCACAGAGGAGGAGATTGTCTAAACAAAAAGTTTGCTTGACTTGGCGGGGGCCTACTGTGCCCCCAGACTAACCTAAACTGAACTGTATTTTTTACCTCCGGTTTACAATAAGAGGGAGCCTAAATTGAAAGGTTGTGAGGCGGAATCTCGGCATCCGCTTCGACATGGCGGTCCTCAAAATGAATGAATGAAGAATGCAAGCCAGACGGAATATGGAACAATGAACATACGGTGCTTGGGTCCAAGTTTTCTATGAGATGGTGTGTCCTGTCTCCCACGCAGGCTATGACTGGATCTTCCTCAGATACTGCTGTGCTGCGACCTAGAAAGATAGACACACATAACATAGCGTCACGCCATTTCCCATGCGGGGTGGCAGAGGCACCACTGTAAGCAAGTAAGATTTCATTGGATTCCTTTACGTCTATTCACCTTAAAAACAGCATTTGTTACTGATAATAAATTGTAAATCACAGAAGCGGCGTCTACAGAGAAATGGCATTTCTTTCCATTTGACAAACAAACCCCTTTTTCGTGCAGAGGCCCAGTAGTCGGCACAATTAAGCCACTCCATCCACTTCCACTCCATATGGAAAAGGCATGAAGCTACGTATGCATTGTATATTCTTCCTTACTGCACTGCACTGCATGTACGCAATTACGCATGTACCTATTGAAAAAAATCGGTCAAGTGCGGGTCGGAATCGCACACGAAGGGTACCGTACTGTCGTTTAACAAAACTTAACCACTCAAAACAATAAAACAAAAAGACAAAAATAAATAAAAAAGATTTGAGCCCTCACGAGGATTTGATTGAGAGTCTACTTCAGACTACCCGCTACCGCTGAGCTACCTCAACGATATAGGTTGACGCGAAATCTACCATCATATTGAAATGCGTGCGGTGTATCAAAACAAGTCTCTTGTATGGGGACCCCCTTTAATTTGTAATATCTCTCGTATTTCAGTATTTGTATATAGTTGTTGTGGCAACAGATATACACATTCTGTGAAAATTTCAACTTTATAGCTATTACGGTTCGTGCTCTAGGACCCGCTGGCGGACGGACGGACGGACAGACGGACAGCGGAGCCTTAGTAATAGGGTCCCGTTTGGCACCCTTCGGGTACGGTACCTTAAAAAGTACTCCGCGCTTCGCGTCACCACTGCCACTTTGTGTCTCGAGCTTCAACTCTCCCGCTATCCATAATCGATACTAAATATGTACTTACTAAACTTTTTCCTCCTATAGTTTCCTCTGAAGTCCTCGTAACCGACGATATCGGTCCCCACTGCGATCTTATTATCGACCTCCGTCGAAGTTTCGCTATCGTTTCGATCTAAACGATTCGATAAGAAACTAAATCGATCGAGGCGAGTCGATTTCACGTCGTACTGTGCTGAGCACAGGGTTGTATAGTTCTTGCGATGAGAGGCGACAATGCAGTAGGTTGTCGCTTGTGGGTCGATTGGGCTGTAAAATAAGGCTTGAATTCAAACGAGCGATTAAAAAAGTACGCCCTAACCTAACTGAACTATTATCTCCGAAAAAATACTTAACTACCTACCGAAAACCGCTTGAGCGACTTGAATTTTAATGGAAATTCGGTATTTTAGTCGGAGATTCATAATTATTTTCGGAACCAATATTATTTCCCGTAATATAATATTCGACGGAAGACAAAGGACGAAGACGTTGTTATGCGGATAGTGAGTCGCAGGTAGAGGCAGGAAACTTGGCTAGGTGGGGAAATAATTAAATGACTAAAAAGATATCTCTAAAGTTTTTGAGGGACAAACAAAAAAGCTGCCAAGTGCAAGTTGGACTCGCGTGGAGAGGGTTTCGTATAACAATAATGAGACTAACACCAACAAAATACCCTAAAAGTACCCTAAAGAAGAACTGTCACTGCCCATAGAAAATTTACCCAGGCCCGACACAAAAGAAATGTATCTCAATTTTTTTGTTATATTAGATATAACAAAAATATATTAACAGCATTTAACATATCAGTGGCTAACACCTATTTATTGCTATGTGATTTTCCTCAGGAGAAATATTTTAAAACTATTGTTTTTAAAAATAATAGCAATTGTATCCATTTAAAATGACACAAATCGATTAATATTTTAAGATTTTGGTTTTACCTGCTTCGAAACAGGTAACAAAAACCAATCATGCCATCTCACTTTTTCATTAGAACAAGAATGTAGCGGGTGGGGATTGATTGTAAAAATTATGTTTTTTTTTACACTTAATGTTTTACCCATATTCCATTATTTAGCTCACAGTTTTTTAGCGATACCTTTATTATTTATTTCTTAAGTAAGACAATTAATGACCCTTAACTCGATTGGTGTAGAAGTTTAAAACGCCATCTTAAGATCATCTAAATAATCCCATAATTATTTTATTTTAAAGTATTAAAAGTAAAATATTGTTTTTTTTTTAGTATGACGCCTGAAAAAAAATCAAGGCAATCTTTTTAGTGTTAGCCACTGATTTCGACTATAACAATAATATATTTTTGTTATATTCAAAAAAAACAAAAAAACTGAGATATGTACCTTTCATGTCGGGTCTGGGTCACAAATGACAGTTCTTCTTTAAGTTTTATATACAAACTTTGCCAGATTTAGGGGGTTAGGGGGTTAAAGTTGTGGATTTTGGAGGTTTTATGGGATATGGGTGCAAAGATGTGCTTGCATGCCAAATTTCAGATTCTAAGGACTTCGGTAAAGAGGTTTTGATGACATGCGAATCGGTCATATTATTGAGCACAACTTTTTCAAAATAAGTCCTAAAAATATTATAAAATTACACACACGGCATATTTTGAATTTTTTGAATTTTTATTTCATATCATTTGGCCCCCCAAAAGTGGACTCCATATTCCATATTTATATATTTACATTGCACCTCTGTTTTTGAGTCACAGATATTTATATATGTACCAATTTTCAACATCATCGGTCCAATATGTTCTAAGTAAATTGCGTGTAACATACGGACGGACGGACAGACGCACGAGTGATCCTATAAGGGTTTCTCCTTTTGAGATCGAAAACCTAAAAACTGAAAAAATATACATTGCCCCTCTTCCCCGCCTCCCCCATTAACCATTCACCCTCGAGGACTTTTAGTATGTTCATACACCTGGCTATGATTGATTTATTTACCTTTAAGATAATACAAAATTAATGTCAGCTTACTCGCGAATCTGTTGTTTTAATGATGTTTACGAGAGCCTCAAACACACACACAGCTGTGCATAACTGTCACCAGTAATTTACAGGGGCAATATAACTTGGATGTATTACTAAATGGACCATTCACGTTGATCTATTGCGTGTAGTCTCGTTGTCCCCTAAATCCGTGTCCCCCACTTTTTTCGTACATCGAAATTGTTAATTTAAAGTTAAATAATAACCTTTTGATTAAATAATTTAGAGTTAAATAAATAACTTTTTATTGAAAGTTTATTAATAAAAAGTTAATTATTTTATAACAATCTCGATCTTTTGCCCATTCGCATGAGGGTGAGTGAAGTTATAAGTATTATAACTACACATATTGTCGGATTCCATTTCATCATGTGATTCGATAATGTAATGAATGATACATACACAAATAATAACCTGTCTGTTGCAAACTAGTTGCAACATAATATTATAACATATCATATAGCGTCACGCCTTTTCCCATACGGGTGACAGAGGCACTTTGCGCTAACGTGTGTGTACACGATCAATGAAACTCTTCTTTAGACAAACTTCACTCTTTGACGCTCATTATTATTATTAGTGCTGGAAATTATTTGCCATTTTGCTACGAGCTTAGCAATTAAAGTTTATGGCTGTTCAAACTGTGATGAGTTAAAGACTAGAAACTAGGCTAGAAAATGCAAAATTTACCAATTTAATAAAAAAAACTTGTTGTTATTTTTTAAAGCGACAATCAAGCCCTTCAAAGAACACAGCTCAATGTAGACTGGTCACTCCAGGGTTGAGCATCAGTGTGCAATGGTCGCTTGTATTGTAACTAGTATCACATTCCAGATCGTTTAATTGTAGAGAGGATCAATGCTACACTGTAATTACACATACGTGCCATTTGTATCGTGTGTAACTTGAATTGGTCACTGTGAAGCATAAAAGTTTGACGATCAGGTCGCTCCAACCTTTATGGCAGCTGATGCCGCGAGTGGAAGGGTACTATTGTGATAGCGGTAGCGCGGCACATAATCAAGAGAGATTCATACATGCATGATCCATTGATACAAACGTTTATTTATTTATTTATTAACATAAATTATTTGTGCCTTTACAGTTCACAGCCGAGGCCAAGACGACACAAATTTCAAATAAAATACAATATAAATAAAAGATTTAAATTGCAGCTACTAGTAAATATAAATAGTAGATTGTACAACAAGGGCATAAAACGCACTCGCCTGCGGCTCGGGTGGATATATACGTCTCGGGTAAAATGAGTTTTATGTACGAGTTATACACTCTGCTTTTCACTTCGATTGTGAGGAAATTAAACAGAAATATTGCAAAAAAAGTAAATATTATGAAATAATTGCAAATTGAAATTACCGAAAAAAAATAAGGACTTCCCGCCATTAAACTTTTTTTTGGACGTGCCTCCGCAGCCGGCTCTGGCCGCCGGCAGTGGCACTTAGCATAGGTGTATGTGGCTGTTTACCTGACGACCTTTGTCAGAGTCTGAGATTTAGACGAAGATTTTACTTTATGCTCTAGAACATAAAATTTGATTTTATGCTGGCTATACCCGACATAAAGACGAACTTTACGAGCATGAGAAGTAAAAAAAATATTTAAATATATTTTTTCCAAATATCAACTATGTAGGTAGGTGAATAATGAAGAGTTTTCTGGTACCTAGTTGATTGAAGTCTAGTTAAGTCGTTGGAGGGCGTGAGCGAGTTGAGGTTTAACCCTGTTTTTTTTAGATAATTATCTGTGTGCTATTATGAATTATGGATTATAAACCCTGCGGTTCGAAATTATGAGAATGTGTAAGCGCTAGCTTGGGATCTTACTCAATTTGAACCACAGCAGCCCACCCAGTCACAGTCCAACAATGCTTTACACTGTGGTTAGCAAATTAAACATCACCATCTTATGCTTTGATGAGCTATCAGAAAACTCCTAAGAGCAAGCCAAGCAGCGCAGATTCTGCAAGGCAGGGCGGGCGATGTCTTTTCTTTGATGCGTGAGTTTGCCTTGCAAAATCTTTTACAAGTGGCCTGCGTCACGTGTCGACCATCAGGTCGTAATATCTCCCAAACTAAATGATATTTACTTTTTTAAGAAGTGAATATTAAATAATGGCAACATTTGAAGACTACTGCTTTTTCTTTAAAATGGCATAGTATTTGGTTTGTCACATAAGTTGCCATTACTTTACTTGCTCGTGCTCAACGTAGATAAAATTTCAACTTTATTTAACTTGGGGATTGTGAGTTGCCATTTTAGATAGTCCGTACTACATCTAGTTCTATCCTCGGTACGTTGGCACTATAACAGAGACTAGAACTGATAAAGAAAAAGGCCTTTATTTAAGGCAACCTTCATTCCAACCGCTTTTTGTAATACCAATCGACAGACATACTAATCTCGCGCTGATTCCACCACCATTCAAGATTCTGACTTTTCCACCCCATTCAAAGTCCAATATCGAGTGGCTGATAAGTGAGTTGAGAGCGTGAAAATAGTTATTGAATAATGCATTTTAATTTCTCGCCTAGAAAGTGCAGATTTGAGCGCGAGCTGCTAAAATGCCTTGGATCAGTTTTAATCTTTGATAGATTGGCTTCTTAAGGATACTTTGAGAATAATTAATGTTAAAGCGGCGTCTTTTAATGCTTTTTTCTGTAGTTAGTAATTATTCGCATGCCTTCACGATGCTATGAGAGGCCTGTGGTGATAACTTAACCATTTAGCGGACTGTGGTAATATGCTTTTATTCCTAGTTGGCATTTTAACAGCTAGAGCTACGCTTGTCGATAATGTTTATCTTCGTGCTGATATAAATACCGCAATAATGGCAGCTGGTGACCGGTCCGGATTCTTTGCACGCCAGTGTAAGCGAGATTCTTTTAACTATGGATTGTTTTTGACCCCTAACGAAAAAGTTTTTTGTAAGATGACGGACTCTCTCTCTCTCTCTCTCTCTCTCTCTCTCTGTTGCGTTTGAGAGTGTGTGGCTGTGTGTGTGTTTGTTTGTCTATCGTTTGACACATAGGTGTCTGTCTGTGACAATACAGTGGCAACATGAGTCAACGAATTTTAATTCCAATTTTTGTAATGGTAGTAGACGATTACACTGAGATGGTTCATCCGTTCTTGTCTAGATTGTGGACGTGTGAGTCCAGCCTGAGTCAAGAGTACTTTGTTGGTTCTAATTTTCAGTAAATATTCAATTGACAAGTTTTACTCTCATTAATCTACACGTTGTCGGCCAAATCATGATATGCTAGACATATTGAGATATGTCCAGTTCAGCAATTGCTCCACGACCTATACAATGCATACTACGCATCGGTATCCATGCTCTAGGCCTACATCTCAGCAAGCCTGTCTACGTAAAAACTAATAAAACTCTAGAAATAAGACTTCTATGCCACCTTCCAAGAAAATCTAGACACAGGTTTCAAATGAAGTCAACGAATTCCCAGTAACGGTAGAATATGAAATATGCTGAGAAAAAGTCGTCTTTGTAACAAACACCGTTATGTCGAGCGTGGACCGTGCGTGGTGTACAAAAAAACAACTGAATACAAAATCGGGACACTGATAGATCACTACAACTTTATGAAGTATGCTGTAATGTAAGATTATATTTTTTTATGAGAATTCGTTCGTGTGTATGTAAGTCCAAAAAGCATTATTTGCTATGTGACGTGACATGCCATTGATCTAACTAGAGTAACGATAGATATGCCATGGTTCTTACTAATCAAAAACGTTTCAATAACATAGCTTTCCAAGACTTTAACATTACTAGAGTTAGAATTGACAGGTTGCGCATTGGAACTTATGTAAAAGACCCTAACTGCAGATTGAAGATAGATTATTGAAAACGGCCGTAAATCAATCAAACAGACTCTATTTATCAACTGTTGGGTTAGGTCTCTTCTTTACCACGCCAACTACCGATCCTGAGCCTCCCGAGTCCACCAACTATGGCGATGGTCCGTCCATCTGGCTGTTTTTCTGCCCAATCGAAATTAAGGGCAGGAAGTACCCAAAAGAAAATGCCTTGCATATACGGGACGTTGAAGATCGTCATCTCACTTAAGTGGGGACATCAGCCTCCTGAAACCCGGGGGTAGTATTTCTGTCCTACATTTAGGTTGTCCAAAAATTAATTATTTTGTTCGAAATATGCTGGACTATATGCCGAAATCAGAAAGGAGGATGCAAACTCTTTGGCCGAAATAGTTTCAAAAAGAAATTCGAAAATCTACTCTGGGTCTCTGTTAAGAACATAAATTTGAACTTATTTTTTTATTCTGTGAACACAGCTGTCATGTCAACTCTCTCTCAATAAAACCTTCGAATGGAGCCACAGACTTAATGGAGCACATAGATTTTAATTTATTTTAATTTCTCTCATCAATTTAGTACACAAAACCTAGGACCAAGTTCTATTTTCTTCAGTCTCAGGGAATGGACCCTATATTAAATAATATTTCTCTATGATAAATACTTTGGTCGGGAATCTGGGGACTATAATGGACTAAATATACAAGATAATTTCACCAATCAAGCGATTGTTCTGCTAAGTCAGGCCAGCGTAAGGCTGTCCTTTAGACAACATCGAGATTTTCGTTACCGGAATACCATTTAAGTACGCAATTTTCTGGCTTTGGAAAGATTGAACAGAATGCTTATTTATTTCCTGTATCAGCATACACACACAAATTATAAAAGACATACAAGGCAACACAGAGCACAGTTTATACAAATACAGACATATTAATATCATTCACCATTTTTAAATTAAAACAAATAAAAAATAATAATTATAAGGTTACCCACACGAACTGCGAGTGGTTTCACTGCTATGTGCACATGCTGCGACAGCAAAAGAGCTCAGACTCAGCATAATGTGACAGGAGGACCTGTGACGCTGGTTTTCAGTCTGGGACCCAGAAAGTACAGGTGTATTTAGACTCTTTAGTGTCGCCACATGGATAGGCTTGTCTCAGAACTACCATTCCTGTGAGTATTGAAGTCCCCCGTGTTGACGACGTCAATGGCGTTGCGGTCGAGGCTGTGCTTCGCAAGTGGGAGGTCCTGGGTTCGAATCCCTGTTGGGGACGAAGCAAAAAAAACCCCCAGGTCTTTTGCATCCAAATGTTTACACTTTTTGTGTCGCTGTTTCTGGTTTCCACAGCACAAGGTATCCTAGTGTGGCGCCAGAAGCAATGTATGCCTGCAAGTAGATGTTATGTCCACTAACCTGGGATCCCAATTAGCGGCCAGTCTCCGTCTGGATCTAACGCGCAGGCGCAGACGGCCTTGCTTCGCGGGCTCGCCGCGCACGCTCACGGCCGCGGCGCCATCTTGTGGCGAAAACAGCTGGAAATTATGGGAAGCCTTTAGTTTGGATTCAATATTATGAAGAGCCTTTAGTTTAGGCACAACATCATGGGAAAGACTTTAGTTTAGAGACACAAACAAAACTATGGGGAGACTTTGGTTTAGACACACAATTATAGGCAAGACTTTGGTTTAGACACATTATTATAGGCAAGACTTTAGTTTAGAGACACAAACAAAACTATGGGGAGACTTTGGTTTAGACACACAATTATAGGCAAGACTTTTGTTTAGACACATTATTATAGGCAAGACTTTAGTTTAGACATAATATTTATGATGAATGATGATACTTTATATTAGAAACAAAATTTTGGGAAGACTTCAGTTTAGACACAGAATTGTGGGGATGTTTCAGTTTAGACCCACCATGGAAATCACCACCACCACCACCACTTTAGTTAAGAGTCTAAAACAGTCTCAAGACTTTAGTTCGACACAAAATTGGGTCAAGCTTTTTCCCAAACGAGATGCAGCGGCACATTTTTGAGCCTAGGTTTAGCCAACTCAACACTATATCTTGGCTTAAATAGATAACTAGGGTGGACGGTGGTAGAGGTAGACGGAACCCTAAAAATCCTACTTGTAAACCACATTGTAAACCCATCGGCTTTTTGCTCATTTGATTCGCTTTAGTTCGAAAGCTATTTTTTTTTAGTTTTTAGACTTAAAGTGTAGAGAATATTTTTCTTTACCTGCAAGACGTATCTGTCCCGCCCAGATACCAGAGTCGAGAAGGTGCGTACGTCCGAGCCTCGGTACTCGCTGACCAGCACCAGATGCGCTGCAAATAATGAAAGTTGTGCGTGATTATGAAAACTGTGTTAGTTTTTAGGGTTCCGTACCTGAAGGGTGCCAAACGGGACCCTATTACTGAGACTTCGCTTTCCGTCCGTCCGTTTGTCTGTCTGTCTGTCTGTCACCAGGCTGTATCTCATGAACCGTGGTAGCTAGACAGTTGAAATTTTTATGGCCGTTCTACACTCTCGCGAGACAACACGAGACATGCCGAGACGGAGAATGTAGAGGGTATCTCTCGCCGTGCTCGTGTGTCTCGTGATGTCTCGCCTGCTCTCGCTCCGGCGGGCGGCGGTTTTTGGGCCCGAGTCAAAGGGTCTCGGCAAGTCTCGCGAGGAGCCCGAGAGCATTGCACTAGAAGCGGTGAGAGTGTAGAGGGTACCTCTCGTGGCAGGCCTCTCGGGCGAGAGCTCTCGCCCGAGACATCACGAGACCACTCGGCGAGAGTGTAGAACGGCCATTACAGATGATGTATTTCTGTTGCCGCTATAACAACAAATACTAAAAAACTAAAGAAATTTAGTATTAAGGAGAGCTCTCATACAACTAACGTGTTTTTTTTTGCAGTTTTTTATAGATAATAGTACGGAACTCTTCGTGCACGAGTCTGACTCGCACTTGGCCGTTTTTTTTTTATTTGAAGTCATTCTTCAAATGGGCACTGTCCGACAATCTTTGCGCCGAATACCCGGTAAATATACCCGGTTATATTTACTGGGTAGCGAGTTATCGTCAACCCTGTTTGAGCCTCAGATGAACGGAACTTTTGGGTTAGCATTACTTTAGAAACTCCTACGCCTTTGGCGCTGATAAACATTCTACCTCTTTAGGTACTCCTAGGCACCGTGCACCATTCACTTACTCTGTGGCGATACTTTTTAAAACGTGTAGTCTCGTTATGGCCTACGCACACTGGGACGGCATGGCAAGGGATTTTAAGTTTTTACCAATGGACATTCAAACGTATCCCTATAGAAATAAGACATAAATTGATATGCTTTCAAATAATGCCGATGCATCCCGCGTCTTATTTCTATATCGATACTATAGAATGTCCATCCATTGGGAAAAAACTTGCCATGCCGTTCCGGTTTGCGTAGGCCTTCATCCTCCACATTTTTGGACATCGAAATTGTTAATTTAAAGTTTTTTTAATAACATAAAATTAAAGTTAATAACTAAAATATAATAATAAGAATAAAAAGTAATAACAATAATTGATAACTTTTTATTAATTTCAAGTTAATTAATGAAAAGTTAATTATGACGAAAAAAAGTGGGGACACGGATTAGGGGGACAACCGTTGTACAACGGGACTACACCTTTTTAAATTGTCTTTTTAAATTTCAATTGTTCTGAGAACCTCGTGAGTACTATTATATCTCGTAATTAAATTCAAAAGTTAAACAGTGCTGGAGTTACTAATCTTGCACCAAACTCTTTATTTTAATCTGTGGCAACAACAAGGTATAAACCCCTGCCAGACTTCACATTACCTAAATAAAACACTGACTTTAACATTGGCGTTTAAAACCTGTTATAAACGCCCCCTTATTTTCAACCATACGCCTTGGAAATAAAGTCCAAAGTCAATGAAAATTTTGGGAGTGTTTTAGGTTTTAGAGGGTTTTGAAACTACTAAAACCTAAAACACTCCCAAAATTTTCATTGACTACATTGACTTTACACTATTAACAGTTTTGCTACGAGTTTAACAATTTTATTTTGTAAATGTCTAAACGGAAGATTCTTGTTAAAGAGAAACTGAGATTTGTAAATTATATAGGTACCTAATTAATTATCTATTCTCTGGCATTTCTAAATTACGAATACCTTGAATGGTTCACTAAAGTTATTACCCGAAATTGGTAGATTAAGTTTTCTTCGCTAAAACTCATTCAAGAGTGTTGAGCAATCGTAAATTATAATAATTGAATTAGGAAGAACTTTCCCTCAATTACAAAGAGCTATGGCTTCTATTGTGACTGAAGTAGACTAACTATTGAGTAACCTTTATATTCAAATACTTGGGAATTGGTTTTGCTCTAGAGGAGTTTAGGAACGTGAGGTGTCATTTACGTATGTGGCTTTTTAGGGTTCCGTACCCGAAGGGTGCCAAACGGGACCCTATTACTGAGACTTCGCTGTCCGTCCGTCCGTCCGTCTGTCTCTCTGTCACCAGGCTGTATCTCATGAACCGTGGTAGTTAGACAGTTGAAATTTTCACAGATGATGTATTTCTGTTGCCGCTATAACAAAAAGTACTAAAAAACAAAATAAATTTAATATTAAAGGGGCTCCCATACAACTAACGTGTTCTTTTTGTGGATTTTTATAGATAATGGTACGGAACCCTTCGTGCGCGAGTCTAATGAGAATCGACTAGAGAGAGAGTTAATTTTTTGTTGGTAAAATCCACCCTAAGACGGTGAAACCTGCCATTTGATTGATTTTAGGATAAAATTCATTTTATACTGATGAGTAGCAGCTACACAATGTTTTATGAAGTTTAGGAAGTTTTTTAACCGAGCTGCCAACCGATTTGTATGGAGAAGTGCAAATAAAGAAAAAGATGATCTCTCTTTATCTGTATTTTCCTGTCATGCCTAGGTTTGCTGAAAGAAATCTCTTGTTAGAGATAAGCTCGCCTTTGTACATATATTTCTGCAAATGTTACGTGTTTTTTTAACAACACCTTAAAGTATATATAAGTACATATCCTTAAGTACATCCTGTAGATATGTTACATCATAGTTTCTTAAACTTTACAACATGAACTAACCAGTGTAATTTAATTAGCACATAGGCCTACCTGTTCTGTATTTTATTTTTCTCTGTCCATCCTGGGCTTGCTGGAAGAGATCTCTCTTTAGAGATAAGCTTGCCTTTGTAAATTACTTCTCTGTATTTTCTGTTTTTTTGTCTTTTATGTGCAATAAATATATACAAAATAGAAATACAAATCCAACTTCCGACTAAGAAGTTAAAATAGCCCTGGGTATTAATACGAGTAGTTTTAATGCAAGTTTCCATGCGTAGTTAAATCTATAGAGCTATACCTACATAGTTGGAAGGTTCAGTTCAGTTCAAAATTTTTATTGACCATAAAATCATATCTACATATTACTTAGTCAACGTCAATATAATATAATATTAATATTTTTGTATACTACCGCCCGTTCGGAAGTTGTGGGCTTATTGATGGAGCAAAGAAGGGCAAGAAACTCCCCCGTACCTCTTTTAAAATATCAGAGCCTTAAAAATATAATCTTATGTATTTCTACATAAGTCTAAGGAAATACGCCGAGGAGAGACGTACTGACTCAGTCCATCGCCCCTCTTTGGATTTCTGTGCGCTGAGATGGCAAAGACCATGCAGTTTTGTCATCTAAATATAAAGTAACCCGGTATACTCGTATAATTAACTCGATATAAAGGGACGAAAAATAAGTACAAAAGTATCACTCTCCATACCAACTAACACTGACAGATGACACGTAAGATGTGTAATGTTTTTTTCTGAAATTGTAGCGATTAAGGTAGTGATAAAAATATTTGTAAATAGGCATCCGATAGAATACTCCCAAACCTTCAAACTTCCATACATTTCATAGTTCAGGATAATCCGTCGAGTAGTTGAGCGTCGGAAACTCGTTATCCGGATGACTAACAACTATAGATCCTAAGCTAAGCCCTAAGCAGCCTAAAAACAGAGCTACAGGTATTTAAAACATGATAATCCTTTGTAAGTTCACAAACTTTGTGTTACCGACAGACAGAAAATGAAATAGCACGTTATCTTCTCTCCTTCTCTGATTAAGTTTATTAACTTCATACAAAAGTGCTCCGTGGTCTAGTGGGTTTCACCTTGCTTCTCACGCAGGAGATGCAGGTTCGAATCCCGGTGCTGACCATGTACCAATGAGATGGTTAATTGTGTTTCGGATGGCACGTTAAGCTGTAGGTCCCGGCTACCATCACTACTTCGTAGTATGTAGTAGTCGTAAAAACCCCTTCACCAACCCGCACTGAGCCAGCGTGGTGGAGTATGGCTCAATCTTACTCGGATCCGGGTAAAGGCCTGTGCCCCTCGGTGGGGACATTAATGGGCTACATTTACTATTTACAACTTCATGCAAAATGATAATAAGTGAAACTCTACTGACTTAAATTACTGACTTTAACGGATTCGCAGACTGTGGCACAACCTAAATCTAGTTCAAGCTGCTATCCGAGTACTTCTCTACGGGTTTCGTTCTTGTAATGAGCCCCAATACTCCAAATCGTACTGCTGTCAATTTTCAGCGTCTGCTGCTGACGTTTCAAACGTTCGCGCTAGATAGCTCTCAAACATGCCGTTTCGAAAGATTTCGCCAACTTCATATTGCGACTGTGAAAGTACTCGGGACATGGCAAAAAATAGGAACCGAGCTACTGCGACATATCCCGCAAATTAAAAACTCAGTCACTTACGCGACACTTCGTGTGGAATAATTGCGTTCAGATGGGTCATTGATTGCTCAAACGAAAATTTTAATTTGGTGAACTTATAGAAATCTGCAAGACAGAATACAGCTGCACTGAATGTTTGTTGTAAGTAGTTTAGGCGACAATATTGAATATCTGGGTACCTAATTGGATATTGTAGTCCCCGCAAATCTTGGAAACTACTGAACTAATTGCTATCATTACCTAACTTTTTTCTGTATCTTACCGTCACTGCCCCCAGATTTTCCTCTATAGACTGCCCAATGCACGTCCCTCGTACACGGACTAACTGCGATGTAAACTGGAACTTCCGCCCTTGTTGTGGTGTTCAATTCCAATCTGAAATCAAAATCAATGATTAATCTCTCGTCCGAAATTCAAGAAGCTCTCAGCGAGTTCGGGGTGGTTAAGGGGTTGATTGGGTATTTTACCCGACGACATTACGCATATTGCGCGGAAGACCTGGATCAGATTGGCACAGGACCGGATAGGTTGGCACAAAAGGGAGGAGGTTTATACCCAGCAGTGGGGGGAAACAAGCTGCCGATGATGATGATGATGATGATGATGATGATGACAGCGAAGACAAAATAAAGGATTTGTGGTCACCGTGATAAGATAAGATAGCATAGCGTCACGCCTTATCGAATACGGGGTGGCATACTAGACTGTTACCATACCCGATCTATCGAATACGGGGTGGCATACTAGACTGTTACCATACCCGATCTATCGAATACGGGGTGGCATACTAGACTGTTACCATACCCGATCTATCGAATACGGGGTGGCATACTAGACTGTTACCATACCCGATCTATCGAATACGGGGTGGCATACTAGACTATTACCATACCCGATCTATCGAATACGGGGTGGCATACTAGACTGTTACCATACCCGATCTATGGAATTCGAGAAGGATTGAGCCATGTTCCAAAACGTGGGCTTAATGCGGATTGTTGGAGGGATGTTTTATAGATGATGCACCGATCGGAGTAAGACCTGTGCGTACAATAAAAAAATATTAGTAAATATTACCTATTTTATAGGTACAGTCTGGGACCCGATTGGCTGGGCCTGCCCGGCTAGTTTGGGTTTCGGACTGTACACACATACTTATAAGTCTATTGTAATTCTCCAATGTGGAATGAGCGGTCTCCCCTAGCACAGGTTTTTATTAACTTAAAAGGGGAGTCCCACGACCTGTGCTACTGTACTTACTGAAATAAACTAATTTTGAATATTTTTTTAATAGATAGATACTTACGTAGACTGAAAAAAGTGTTCCTTTCAGTTTTACTATAACAAAGCCTAGATTACCTAGAATTTAGTAAAACTTAGTATTCTTATTAGTATGTTCTCCGGTTGGAGTTTTAAAAATGATACGCTCTTTCTGTTGCAAACGTTAATTTATTATGATATTCGCAGTTCATAAAAAACCGGCTCATTTTGTTCAGGCCTTCAACAAAAAAGTCCACAGGAGTGAGGAAAGGTACAGAATCTAGATTCTAGGGTATCTAGGTCCTAGATAATATGGTTCCCTAAACATTTCTAGTAACTTAGGTAACTAAACTACCCTTTGAACAGATCCATTAGTATGATTTCCCTTGTGTTATCTTTGTATAAGCCTTTGTTCTGGACATTGGTATTCTAAAGCTGGCTGTCTGTAATTGATTAGCAAATAATGTTCCTTATTCGATAGCTTTGTATAGTCTCTGCGTAGGTATTCTGTCAATTGATTAGAAACACAAAGGAGACCGGACAGACAGACATGTCCAACCCTTTGTGAAATTATCCCGGACTATAGATGTTAAGGCGGTTGTTATTATAGTCAACCAGCCGGTAACCAGCCGCTTTTTTCGCTGACTACGGTGATCACCCTAAACAGCGGCTGTCTACGGTTGAAAACTCAAGATTTATTGAATCCGTTTTATGTCCTGCCTGATTGATTATTTTTGTTTATCTACACACTACCTTGTTTATTCCGGTATACTCACCTAAAAAATAAAGAACATTACATTGCATTATTTATGTTTTACACCGTGACAGAGTAGGGATAATCAATGTAGTAAAAATATCTATTTTTATAGCGGCTCGTATATTTTGACCCAGGAACGGTCAACATTTTAAGACCTTTTGGACTTGAGCCGGATTAGTAGCCGGTTGCCAGCCGTTGTTTTTATCGGCTGCTTTGGATAACTACACGATAACAATAACCGCTGTTTTACAACTATATTCCGGACTAATTCAGACATACCCCGCATTTCCTGCCCCTACTTGTCCCCTGTGCCTGTACTACTTGTATGTTCCGTGTAAACATGTTGTCGCATAAAAAAGTGGCATAGAATACATTTTAGAGTACTTACTTAGGATGTATTTCGTAAATTTTGTAAATCGCGAGATTTTAAATAGGCTTAATACGTTATACCTACATAATGTCGCCCTACACTACGACAGGAACCTCATTAGGGCACTATCATCGTCATCGTCATCATCATCGTCATCAGCTTGTCACACTCTGTGGAGTAAATGACACTTACCGCCTCCCCTCCCCCCTCGTCAGTTTGTAGACAGTCTGGTTGTCTCCGCTCAACCAACCCCCTCCCCCGCTGTGGTCTGCAATGTGAGCGCCCGCCGCTTGCAGCAGGAGCCAGGCTGCTATCCTGGTGTTAATGCTGTGTCTGGAAAGGATAAGATTATTGAAGGGCGTCTACGTCACAAAAGAGGTAGCCTAATCGAAGCCTGACCACAAACAAGGGAGTACTTATCGTGTGGAGAGCGCATAGATACATTTTCCTTTGAAACACAACTCACCAATTTACGGGCGGTGGGGGACGAGGTAAGAGAGGTATGATTGGTCAGCCGCTGCGAAACTGTCTGGCGGCCCGTCATCGTACATAGGTTGCGTATGCGAACGTTTGTTGAATACAATAAACGCTTGGCGAGCCGCATTCCCCCGCAGGCGCAGTCAATTGGATATATAGTCTCTGCTAGATATACAAACAAACCCACGTATTTCTGCCACCCCTTACTGAAAAAGGCGTGACGCTATGTGTGTACCTAGACAACCCAGTTCTTTTCTAAAATAAATAAAAATCAAAATATCATTAGCGAAAGCATCCCACAATATTGAGTAAGTACTTAAACTCCTCCGGTTTAATTAAGAACAAGAAATAAACCGCACTTGTTTTTAATTTGATTTATTAATATGACAATTTGATTGCTAGGTCTGAAGTTCTAATAGCAGACTGTGGTACTAGTAACAACCTAATGACTTTTTAAGTACCTGCTAGATCTCTGCTAACTGGTTACTTAGGTCCTTGAGGTTCTGAGTCTGGAGTAAATGTTTTCTTCCAAATGTATTCAATTGCAGATTTGGGACATAACAGCGTCACTCCTTTTAAAATTCAGGGTGGCCGTGGCACAACTATGAACACGTGGCACAACTATGAACACGTGGCACAACTATGAACACGTGGCACAACTATGAACACGTAGCCATTTAATACACCTGCATTTTGCGCGACAGACGGCTAGCCTTGAATGAATGAATGAAATATGTATAAAAAACAGAAAATACTAAATAAGTACGATATGATGGTGAATGATATAATTATAATGTTCTTTACTTGAACATTTTTCGACCTCTAAACTCAACTGAATACTACCACAGGGTGCTCATCCCATGCAAATTAGAATAAATTAGTAACCCTTTGTAAAAAATAAATGGCGTGAGTAAGATTTGTACTTTAAACGCCATGGTTTCAGGTGGCGCTAATCTTAGAATGAATCCTATATTATCTTAGCGTCATCTCGTGGTATTTGCAATTTTTCGATGGTGCTGCACCAAGCGATAATGGCATCGAACTAAAAAGCTTCAGCATCTCAGTTTACGCCGATGTCATATTTTGTTCTAGGTGGTTTAACTGTAATAATGCTATTATTTACAAATAAAAACAAAAAATAATGGCTAGTAGATAAGTCGTTTTATACCTATAAGGAATTCATAAAAGACAGTGCCCATAAGTATGGAAAGTAATTTACATTGATTACATTATGTAAACAAATTGAAATTCGTATTAATATAGTAATGACCTGTAATTAACTGATTATCAATAAATTATGTCTTATGTCTTACTTAGATTCTCACCGGCCGGCCCCACGTACAAAGCGTGATGTTGTATGTACCACAGAAGAGATAATAGTACTCCGGTTGTACTGCATTCATTATTTGTGAGTCAATTGGGCGGCAGCTTTCTTTGAACGAGTGTCGGCAGTCTTTCAAATTAGGCCGGGGCGGCGAGATCAAAGGACACGCAGAAAATGAAAGAGTATATATACCTTTTCCGGACGCAGGCCATTTTTCTTGCTAATAAAAAGTATGCGATTCATTACTTTGCGTTACCGTCTTCCGCAACCACTAAACAGAAAATACAGTATCCCTCAAGATAAACATGTTGCCACGAAGCTTGAAGATTTTCTCAACATTGAATTTATTTACCACCTCAGAGCGTTACCGTTAGGTTTCCCATCTTCATAAATACATCATGTGTCGTTGTTTTACTACCTCGCCTGGACGCAGGCTGTGGTTTTGTTGGGTGGGATATACAAGGTGACATTTAATTAGCTGACCATATTTTGGGGAATGATAGTACCCATCATTATGATCAACTTTCCCTATGAAACATATAGTCGCAAATGAAAAAAAAATTTCGTCCCCCAGTACTTACATTGCCCCGATCAGCTGATTTCAAATTTCTATGGGAGACCCATAACTTTTTTTCGTTTGCGTTTGCGACCATATGTTCCTTAGGGAAAGTTGTTCATAATGATGGGTACTATCATTCCCCAAAATATGGTCAGCTAATTAAATGTCACCCTGTATGGTAGAGCGGTGGCGATAAGAAACCGCAAAAGTGTACAAAAGTGTACAAAAGTGTACAACAGACGACCTTAACTCATTTTATTAAGGTTTTTAGGACGACACAAAAGGAGGGTTGTTAATGTTGGTAGAGCTTGCATTTTTAAAAAACGTTTGAAGGAACACTATCTTTTTCTACCTTAATATACCTTAGTATCTATGTATAGGTTATATTTTGTTTTCTGTTTTTATCAGTATTTATGTATTTATTAGTAAGTAGTCTATTATTTTAATATTTATCGTTGTGCACTTTTGTCTACCTTTCATTAAATTATCCTCTCCGTCTTAGGTTTGCTGGAAGAGATCTCTTATTAGAGATAAGCTCGCCTTTGTACATGTTTTTTTCTAATATTAAGTTTCTGTATTATGTTTTCTGTGCAATAAAGTATAAAGTAAAGTAAAGTAAAGTAAGCTTGTCAAAACTGAAATGACGCGCCCCACTGTTTCATTTGCGATATGCTTGTGGGGCCTTTCGGCGCAAATAACCAAGAACGCAAACCATAAATTAATGGCCAATTGTATCGCACAGAATAACTCATTATACTTAGGTGACTTCAACTTCACATTTTCTCTCACTTAATTTTGAGGATCATCTGAACGCCGACTAACCGCATTTATCAGCCCCTCCCCCAGTACTATTTAAACGTTCGGGAACTCAGGCAGCCCATAAAAACACTGAACCAACGTTCTCATTAGCCATGGGTCGTTTAAAAACCAAGTTATTGTCAATAATTCAGCCCTAACAGATAACTTGCTGTCTACAGTGACAGACCTATTTGCTTCGGCGCTTTGTGCAAGGATGGGTAAAGTTATATTAATGTTAAAGCTACATAATGCTTCCTCACCATGGTTTCTTAGGCGTTCATGGCATGACAGTATCTAGTACTGAGAATCCATTAACATGAATGTGGTACTTATTACGAATACAATCCGCAGACAGTATAAAAATATAACTTTATTCTAACTTATTCTAACTCGTATCAACAATAAGAAAATGACGTTAATGCAATAGGGTAAAGCTCATTTTGGCCCGATTGATTGTCATTTATGCTCTTGGTTTTGCTAGCAAAGTTATCGACAACTTTAATTAATTAGGTGTACCTAGCCAGCTAAAGTGTGTGCCAAGAAGAACTACAGTAGTAATAATTCGTATGCTATTGATTGAGCTGTAGATATACAAATCTAAAACGCAATGCACTGTACCAGTAATAAGTTAGCTATCTTCTTTCCTCGAATATAATGAATACGAGTAATTGACTTTTAAATGTAAGGTCCCAGCCTGAAATGAACTAACTCTAACTGTGCACATTCAATTTTGTTCTTTAAATTCACGAATAAAGTGCCTAATTACAGGGTGCATTAGAAAGTGGTTCCCTTTATTTAATGTAGGTTAGCCACAAAATAGCTTAAAATATATTGCTCCCAGTCATTCCAATCTTTGGTCCGTAATAGAAGTCTAATTATGTCTAGTATAGGATACTTAATAGACCGAATACAACAGAAAAGGCAAAGTTTTGAAGCGAAAGAAAAAAAAAACGTTTCCTATCCATGAAACTTTTCAGTAAATCACGTCATAATTTATCATAATTTTTACTAGACATTTGTTAAAGTACATAATAGCATATAATAGTTTAGAGCACTTTGAACCACTTACATTTAAAAACCCAATTTATGCAAACAATTTTAACCTGGTGCTGTTAACTCAATATTTCGGATTAACCTTTTTATTGTAATAAAATTGAGAAGGTTATTAATTGTACAAGCAAAGTAGCAGAGTCTAATGTTAGCTCCTTAGACATCGTCAAGGGTCACGAAGCACGGTAGATAAATGCGCAATTCCAAAGGCCTTAAATCGCACTAACTAACCGAACAAAATTAAATATCGAAACCCAACTATCTAATTTACCCTGTCCGTCCGTCCCTCGGTGAGTTGCAGGGGCTGTTCTGTGCCTAATGAACGATAAATAGGTAGAGACGTGTCTTGACTTTTTACAAAGTGTGCCCGTCTGTTGCCTCTTATGCAATTTTACAAACAGTGCCATCCTTAAACAAGCACGAAGTGTCCAGAAGTGGACGCAAAAATGCTGAAGAAGAAGAAGAAATAAGAGACGTGTTTTATGTTCTTGATGCCGTCGTCGGTTGGTACGAGTCTGACTCAGACTTGACCTATTTTTTCAGTTAATTAGAATATTTAAAGTACCGCCTCTAGAATGGACCTCAGGAGGTGGCAAGTAATGAAGTTTATTTGGGCACCTAGAACGGTTTATTACGCTAATAAATTACAAACAGACGTAATGTCTAATTTATGTCTCCGAAAGAAGTAATTCATAGCTCTAATTATGCGTAGAATACATCAACAGGGTCTATTTTTATTAAAACAAATAGAGAGTTGTACAATAATAAATTTGACGGTAACCCTAAAAGTAAAAGACATACCCTCAAACACACACTGGGCGTCTCATTTTCAGTACAGATGGCAGAAACATAGTTCCAGTCCGGACACATTTAGCTTGACACCAGGGGCACCGCAGCATAATAATGATGACAATAATTTTTACTTAGTACAAATTCTTGTGTTATCTAGAATCTAGTAGCCCAACTTCATTTGCGAAATGCGTGTGTGTGTAAAGTTTGAACAAGCTCTACCAGGCGAATTTCACGAAGTGTATTGTTATGTCATTTTGCCTCCACAGATCAAATGACGTCACGATCTCTTGTTCAATATTTACAGCCCTCTATTTATACCACAGATTAATACTTATCTCCTTCACACAAGGTTGGGATAGTATCTCAATAAACCTATTATTTAAGTATAAGCTGTAAACGACATCGATGCTCTAGCTAGGGAATATGCCTATAAAATGTTTGCTAAGAGGGTGTATATTTTGTTATTTATTATTATTAATGTGTGCGTTATTTGGTGTAAAAATATGGATGATTGAACTAATAAGTGGTCATTTAGGCATTGAAAACAAAATACTGGGAAAGTGTGAGTCAAACTCGCGTATCCAGGGTTCCGCACGAATTGTATGATTTGTGAAGGAACAAACTACAGTATTTATTTTTATTTTCACAACCTAAGCGTAAGACGGACAGACAGACAAAGGGACAAGAAAGTGACCAAAGGATTCTCTTTAAAATTTTTGGGTATACTGTATTCTGTTGGTACGCTTATGTACAAAAAAAACACATAAATATGTATGTTTCATACCCATAACATAGCTCTTTGACTAAGGGGCGATCTTTGACACTTCATATAAGTGTGATATGTCAAATTCTCAAATAAACAGACATATAAACGTTATCTGAAGATGAAAAGATTGGCACTAACAACTTCAGCTATCCGCCAGATTTACCTATAACACGCAAAGGCGAGATCCTAACAAGATAGTTCAGCAAATTATGGCGCCATAAAATAGTTATAAAACCTAAATTCAGTCGCAAACTACCAACTTCAGCTTCAGCCGATGACAAACACTTGCTGAATGGATAGGCCGTCAAAATCTCAAATAGAATTAAAAAGAAAACATGCAAAGCCAGACAGTTGGTCAGACGGCGTCGGATATTTTTAGGGATAATAAAAGGATATTTCGCTTGCCGCCCAACAATGTGACTGAAAATTTTCATTTACAGACTTCTGCTACTTCTGTGATGGCGGGCCCTTATTTATAGCCGTCGTAAATGAACCATCAGAATTAAATTTATGAATTACGGCCCTTTTGGAGTAGGGGTGGAAATGTTTTGAAAAGTATCGCTTTGTTTTTTGGGTGGAGTTTTAGGTGCATAGAATTCCATAACTTATGCCAGTCTGCATTTAATTTTGTAGCAAACAATACACGACGCTTAAAATATGATGACCTTCTGTAATTAATTAGTTACTGTGATGAAATTTTGATGTCGTTTTGAAATTTATTTATTCTCTACTGTAAGAACTTTAGTCTGATGTCGATGTTACTCGGTAAAAAAGTATAGAGTCACAAAATATACTTTAAGAACTCTACAACCACAATGTAGCAATAAATAAATTGGAATTTGGAAATTCTGGAAGGCCCTACTCACTATGCAATCTGACTAGCAATTTATTGCTGCAATTTGTTGCCTTGCAACAGATTGCATTGTATGTAGGCAGCTTCTGGAGTCGCGTACGGAATTGCGTGCCAGTGGCTAATAGCGAGGGCGCAAAAAAACTTGTTTTGACTTGTCGGCGGTGCCATGACGCGCCCGCGCGCGCTCCAAACGAAAAAATTCAGCGCTCTCGCTATAGACACTGCCAAGCCAACCCGTACGCGACTCGCCACCCTGATTGCATCTGCCTTTTACGTTGCAATCTGTTGTTGTAAAGCAACAAATTGCAGCAACAAATTGCTAGTCAGATTGCATCAAGAGTAGGGCTTTTAAAAAATGGATCTTAAATACAGCTTTTAACATTGTAACGTCAAATGCGAACTCAAAAGTTTGTTTCAAATGGCCGAGCGCTTTCAAATGGCCGAGCGCATTAAATTTAGTCCCGTCAAATTCTCAGTTGCCTGTTGTATGAAAGTACCTCTACACTAAAGTTGAATGCTGGTGAGATTTTAGGAAAATTACACCTATACTAATAATAAAAATACATACACGGTGTGATGTTTAACCCCCTAAGTCAAGCCATTGTCATTCTCCTGGCCGAAAAGGGAAAAATATTGTCATTAAAATTAGTTTGACAGTGGGTACCAACGTCAAAAATTAGACATTCATTGACGTCTTGGTACCCACTGTCAAACTAATTTTAATGTCGATTTTTTTTTTATAATTTTAATGTCAATATTGTTCAAAGGACTCTTCTGTCCTTGGGCGTGTGCAGCTGTAAATTGAGCGGCAGTTTGTGCAGCAGCGAAATGGAATAAAATCATTCGTGTTTTCAATTGAATCCTGTATCCTCGTGTGTGTTTAAAAACAGAACGATTCGAGTAAGCCCTTGTTTTGAAACGAAAGCTGTGTTAAGGTAAAGATAAAATATTGATTTGTTATACTTGCTACGATATTATCAAGATTTGTGCCTCAGATTGAATAACCGATTGCACGATAAACAAACCAAAAAAATAATAATTGCGTGTCAGAAGTTTTGGGTATATCTGTTATAGCTTTGAACTAAACTTTTTAGAGATGAGTACAGATTATGTTTAGAAAAATCCATAGTGACAAGATTTTTTTTACATTTACATACAGGTACATACATTGCTTCTGGCCCCACACTAGGATACCCTGTGTCGAGGGAACCAGAAACAGCGACATCACAAAGATGATATCCTCCAAGACCTGTTTTTTTTTTGCCCCCCCGGGATTCGAACCCTCTCGAATAGTAGGCAGATGCGCAACCGCTGCGCCACAGAGGTCGTCAAAGAAGATTAACTGACTAATAGACGATCTTTCAACATCCAGATAAATAGTTAGATAACTATATTTGAATAATGCGTTTCTGGCAAAACGCTTTTCTGGCATAGTGCGTGCAAAGGAAAATTTCGAGTCTACCTAACTATGAAAGTTTGTATGAACGCCTGAAGACCTCAGTAGTCAATTTTTCAACAGCACTCTTGGTCAATTAATTAACATGATCATGTAGTATTTGAAGTGATACTTCGCTTTAACAGTTCCGACAAAATAATATTTATGAATCGGAAACTTTGTTTATGCACATTTCCGACATTTTCAGTCGTTTTTGTTACAAACTTGTTCGATGTGTTTCTGGTGATTACTCAGTGCGCTGACTTCGACGATATGATGAAATCAGTGAAGGTGTTATTGCTAATAAGCTGCGGTCATGATGGACAATCCGACTTATCAAAAGGTAAGCCAAACGTTGCCACTCTCCGTATGGGAAAAATCGTAACGCATTATTTAGTTTTTAACCCCCGACGAAAAAGAGGATGAATGTTTTAAGTTTGAAGTGTCTTCTATATGGATTAACTACTCCCTATGTGTCTGTCCGTGTCACCCTAGTCTCAAAGAGCTGGATGGATTTACATGTGTTTTTTTATTATTGATAGTCAATATTGCGATGGTTCTTTCCCATGTGATATTAAAACCGGTTGTGTGTGATTTGGAAGTTATTAAATAAACAATGAAACAAGTGAACCACATATTTAAAAGATTTCATTTAAATGCTTAAATGTTTAAAAAGCAATATGTTTGTAGGTGTTGTTATTAGTCACCTGAAACCTTAAAATCCGGTTTAAACCGATATGTGCGAAAAGGGAGTACTTGATACTCGACACCTCTGGCGTGGGGTGTACATAGAAACAAAGTTATCAAGTTTCCGAGGGATGATGGATATGAGTAATCAATCGATTTGCAGAATATTGTACATGTTAATATAATTAAACTATCCTACTATATTAATTGTGAGCTTGGTGGAGTAGGCTTAATCTTATCATGGAAAAGTCCTCTGTATCCCTGAGGGAGACATTAATAGGCTACATTTAGGTACTTTCTTATTTAAATTAAATAGTGCTGTTTTTTATGTTGTTGCCTTTGTATCTTTCAGTTCTAATTATAACAGACGGAGCCTTAAATTATTTATAAGTCTGTCCATAACAACACTATTTTGGGTCGTATTTTAAAAACAAAAGAAAGTTAAGATTTTTTTAATGTTAGACCAAGTACATTTAATATTAACCGCTCCTTTTTAGGGTTTCTATCCTTAAAAGGAAAAAAAGGAACCCCTATGCCATCACTTTGTTGTCCGTCCGTCTGTCTGTATGTCACGACCTTTATATCAAGAAAGCGTGGACGTATCAAGCTGAAATTTATATACATTTTTAAGGTCTGTGTACGCATAAAACTGTAAAAAAATCAACCTTCTAGGTCAATGCTATCGAACTCTACCATTTATATATAGGGTACTTCCCGTAGGCCTACAATCATGAACGGCACAAAGCAAGCACAAGTGCTATCAGTCTCTGGAACAAATCACAGTGCTATCAGGGAGAGTCCTTCACTCAACATTTTAAAAAATCGCTTAAAAGAGAGCTCTTTATATGTATTTATGTATTTTTTAAAATATTATGTATGGTTTTTATGTATGTATGTACGTATTAGTAAGTAGTCTATTAATTTAATATTTATCGTTTGCACATATGTAGGTCTATCTTTAGTTAATTAATCCTGTCCATCCTAGGTTTGCTGGAAGAGATAAGCTCGCTTTTGTACATGTTTTTTCCATTATTAAGTGTCTGTATTCTGTTTTTGTGCAATAAAGTATAAAGCTGAAAGGAAAATCTGAAAACTGCAAATTTCTGTCTTTCTACAAAAATATTTAATTTGGTTTACACATTGATTACATCATAAGTACTTTAGTTTTTTATCTGGAAACCTTATTATTACACATGTTACGCTCGCTCTCCAAATGTGATCGGAACCCTTGGTGGCGAGTCCTACTCGCACTTGACCGTTTATTATTATGGAGATTTCTCACTCAAAGCGAGGCTTTAAATATGGAAGAAGAGCGTAGATTAGGTGTGTGTAGGAGATGGATACTTCACAGCCTCAGAATAATATAATCATTATGCAAATGTGGGAAAGCATTCAGTAACTTTTTGCGCGCGAAAATGAAACTCAAGAAAAATATGTCGTAATTTGGATGGTATGTCGAAACTATAAGAGTTTCTTGTTTCTCTATTGGAACCCTAAAAAGGAGCAAACGATCAAAATAGAGCTTTGTTTTCAGGATATGAGAGCTTAGGGCACTTAAAAAAAAAATTACTACAAACATACATTTTAATGATAATGCTTCGATTTTGTTGTTGATGAAAGCTCTTAAATAATGTTGCACCAAAAAGAACAATCCCTCAACGATAATATAAGGAATTGATACAAAATAAGCTTTTTAAATTCAGGACGTCACCGCTTCTAATTTGAATAAAAATAAAATTTACAATTCTAAGTTCGAGATGTAGCACTTTTGAATACAAAATGCGACCCTGATCAAATGCATTAAAGATACACTTCCTATTGGCATAGATATTGTGAAGATAAATGGGATGCTGTGTTTATTTATTTGAGTAAATGACAAATAAAAGTTGATGGCGGCTCAAAGTCACGGTTTCTCGCTGAAAACTGTCAATACATTAGATTGATCATGATTTCAAAACAACATACGGGATATTGCAACAATTAAGGACACAATCAAAATTAAAATAATTGGTCAGTCTTACAAAAATTTCACAGCATTCGCCCAGAACTTACTTCCACAGCTAGGTATATTATTTTATATACCTCTTCCATTGCATGCCATCACATCACAAAAGGATGGTTGAGAGAAGTTAATGTGTTTCTTTTAGTCCCCTTCACTCTCAGAAGCACACCACTCGAACGACCGAATCATGGCTAACTATTGTTATATGCCGGCGAACCAGTTAACGTGGTGGTAAGGCGAACAATTTGAATTATTGCAGAATTATACACCACACCCACAAAAATACTTTCAAACACAGATCTTTTGAATCTTCAACTCTCAAGAGTTATGTATTGTTACTTTAGGAATAGAGATACAGATATTTAATGCTTCTAGAATATTCTTGTATACATTTTCGTACAATATCAGAGAAAGGTTATCTGTTTCTGATTGTGTGACCCTGATCGATCAAAGGCACAGCCAAAAGCTCTCAAAACCTCAGCGAAGCCCAACAAACTCGTTAATCATTATACTGCGGAGCGGAGAGATTCGTCAGAATTCGCGGTTGCCCTTTGAAATCAATATTCATAAGGGATGGCCGATAAACAACGACTGAACTTAGCATTTTAGCTATTTATATTAATTACCATTAAAATGGTGATCTAGAAATAATATTTCGACTAAATCTTTTTGTGTTTATAAGATTACATAGATGATGGATGGATATTTTGATAGTTGTAGATACTTAGTAATAATATTATTATCTGTGGTACTATACACCAGCAGCAGGTGATAGGTAGGTAGATGTTATTTTTTAAGTTTTTCGTCTGTCTGTCTGTCCATCTGTCAAGCAAGACCCATTTATCGGGTACGCGTGAAGTATCAAGCTGAAATTAATATCAATTTCTCAGGTCTGTGCGAAAATATCAACCTTCTAGGTCAACGCAATCAGACGCTACTACCGTTTATGCTGTAAATTGTTGGATTTTTAAAATGATATTGTATTTATGAGTAATTGATCGTCGAAAGATCCCGGTAACAGCGCTTCAGTGCCAGCCAAGTGGTGCCGTCACAAGGGGTTTGTTTATTTGTTTTCAAAAGTTCTTTATTTATCAATAAACAAGCTACATTGTAAATGCCTAGTGTAATTATTTAATCCTAGGTAGTACGTACTTAATTACACATTATATTTTTTCAGGTATTTAGAAAAATAAACCTATAGAAACCTTAACACATAAAATAGATTTGAGCACCAGAAAAGAAATATGGCATAGTTCAGATTATGAATAATAACAAGGATTGTGTTTGCTTTTGGAGTAGCTTACACTAACGACATAATGGTTTGGTCTTATAACTAAACTACATTCAATTACACACGTCACAAGGGGTAAGCCGCACCTGTTGTTTGAACAGTACAAGTATAATATGTGATATAACTAATATTATAACAAGCTCTTACCTCATTACAGAAGCTATTCAGTCTTCAGCCACTAAGAACAACTCCACCAAACAACAACCACTGTAGAACAGCCACAAATAAAACAAAGGTCCACGTTTATAAGGTGGCTCTATTTGAAATTCAATGTGACCAAGAAAAATGTTCTTCGATTTCAAACCGAAATCACAAGCAATCGCTGCATAAATTGCTCAGCTATCTAGCAAACAACTTTTGAACTTTACACCTTTTCCGTAATACTGTTCATTTTTGCAGTATATTGATGTTATTACGTCATTCCTTTGAACGTCAATATCTCGCCAATCAATCACCACCTGTACCGGAAGCCATTCGAAATTAGAATACAGAAGGCCGTGCATCAACACCGATAGCAAAAGAATAACGAGGGGATTTGAATTGCGCGCGGTTTTGAATAAAGCCGCGGCCACACCGAGATCCGGTATCGGGAATATCGGGATCGATGTGCAATGTGCGTGCGACACGCGCCGGCCAGAATGCAACTGCGTGCGGGAGCTAGCGATACCGAACCTCGCGCCGTCAAATAAACAAAAACTGCAAGCCGCTTTGTAAAACCCGAGTTAATTTTATTAGCGATTTCGTGAAACAGATAATGCTTTTAACGACTCCCGCGGTTATGGGCGCGGTGTCCTTTTGTGGGCGGGCGTGTGTTGGTTATTTTGGTGAAATTAGATAAATTCAGTACCAATTAGGGGGGAATGTTGAGATGATCAGGAAACAAGACATTCTTTGAATTCTTCGCTAGACTTTATTAGTTCCTCTTTCAATACCAGTTTGTAAGAGACTTAATAGAACTCTAGATTGTTTTTACAACTTGCCATTTAATTAATCGTACTGTTAGAGCAAATAAGAAAAGATCGAAGGAGCAGCGCTCGCGCAGAATGCGAAGCGCGCGTTCTGTTTTAAATATAGATCGGTGACAATGGACAGTCCATCAGCGATCTAAATCATGGTTGGAAGTTTATTAAATTGATGATTTAACTGCATGTTTCTTTAGAGTAATGTAAAATTTCGTGTATTTGTAAACAAATGTACATCATGAATAGAATACTCTGTCCCTTAAATTAGCGTTACCTGTGTATTGAGTGCTTAAGGAGTCTTCTTTTGGAGTGAAATATCCGGTTGAAAGTTTATTTTTATTTTATTTAGCCTGCATAGTGTGTGTCCCACTGCTGGGCAAAGGCCTCCCCTATTGCCGGACTGGGTGGAGGCAGCACAGCACAGGGAGGAATGGTTGAAAGTTACCAATCTCGAAATATTTTATGATTGTTTACTTGAATAAAAAAAAATTGTTGTACTTTGCGTAAGATCTCTGGTTAATACACACGCACATACATAGTGTCACGCATTTTCGTATATGGGGTGGTAGTTGTTTATCTTTGGATTAAACCTATTTACATATACTTACAAAAACACACATTATTGAAAATAGTTATTTCTTGTCAGTGTTTTTACTAAAATATCAATAATTGAATTATCCATGAATGTATTACCAATTTAATCTCCTATAACATGGCATCAGTAAAACAAAGACAAAGTATTATTAACTTCTTCTTAATACAAATACAAGCAATTTTACCATATCAAGAAGAAAACTTCTGACACTTTCTTAAAAATAGTTGAGATTAAACAAAAATTAAAATTACTAGCCATTCGTAATTATGACTGTGATATGATTGCAATGCATAAAAAAGCAAGTGCCAATGCCAGTGCAATTTAAAAACCAAGCTCCATAACTCAAAGCCTATTTAACTTCAATTCAAAAGTCAGTTAACAAGAGCGTGCGCGGGCGCCTTCAACGAAACGATTAAATATTATTTAAGCACCCTTTTCGCACATCCAATTTAAAGTTTGACGTCTTAAACAGTCTTAAATTACGCATGAAATTATTTCATTAGCGAGCGGTCCCTGTGGGGTTGGGGGCCACTCTGGTTCGTTGGTTTGTCATCAATCAAGTTTTGATATAAATGTAGCAATAAATAATTTGGAATTTGAATTTAGAATTTGGGATATGAGATTATTACTTGTCACTTGTATTGGATTTTAAAAGTGTACGCTTGAAAGTTTGTAGCGGCATACTATTCATCTAGACACCTATAGACAAAATCCATTGTAGGCAGTTTTGGCCGTTTGTTCCCAGTATGTCACACCACCTTTTGTTACACTGTTACATACTGGGACTTTTTTTCCCATTATGTCACACAGCTGTTATTACTGTAACTTAATGGGATTTTTAAAACAATAGATTCCTATTATGTCACACCCTTCATGTCACAATGTTACAAAATGGGATTTTTAATTTAAAAATAATTCCCATTTAGTAACTGTGTTACCAATCGCTTTACTACAATCAATACCTAAATATTTTTTGGATCATAATCTTAGTTAAACAATTAGTAAAAGCTCTAAGCAGAGTTGCAAAGAAAAACGCAATAACCAAACGCGAACAGCAATTTTACAACTACCCTCAACTTTACACACCAATGGTTTTTCTCGGCCAATATTCTAACTGAACTCTTGACATTTGTGGTCGGTTGGCTAAACAAACAAGTGACAAATAAACAAACCGGGTAATTTTATCGGTATCCGTGTGTTTAGTGTCCGTTCAAATTTTAAATATGCTTGTTCATCCAGTGTTCATCCAAATTTAATAATAATTATAAAAGGTCGTGGCACTATTTTACTAAGAGGTGGACATAAATACCACAGATTACTAAATAGTTACTACGTAACAGATACTTCACTCAGTAGGAAATTTCCAGTACCTACTGCTATAATAGCCTACTCCGTCGCGTCAGCAACCGCTGCATGCTAAAATGTGCCTAAATGCTCAAGCGTACAGTTGTGATCGCCTCGCACCGCGCGATCTCTCACTAATCGCAGGGCTGCCTCGCATCGCAGATACTCGTACGATACGAACACAGTTCAAAACGTGCGCGCGCTTGGCTTGCGACAACCATACTGACTCTCGGGCGCCCGGCTATGGCCCGAGCGCCCGTGAGCTCGGGCGCGGGCAGTAGGTAATTATAGCGCGCGAGTACATTCAGTGACGGAGGCCTGTCAATACTATGCCAGACGAAAACACAATAGTGGATTGACAGTGTGGGCATGTACAAAACGCCAAGAATGTAAAGGAATACTGAGGATCAAAGTAAGTACCTTTCTAAGTGTAAAAGTATCTTAATTGCTACATGCATTTTAATTTCAAAATAAACATAATTTTAGTTCAAATTTATAGCAAACAGCTCTAAGCAGAGTTACAAAGGCGCGATAAACAATGTGAACAGCAACTTCAAACACCAATGTTTTTCAATCTATTATGACTTAAATTATTTTCTTTTTACCTGACTGCGGCGAAGCCAAAAAGGAGGGTTATATTTTTCATCGTCATGTATGTATTAATGTATATGTGTGTATGTATGTTCCTATGATCCCACATACAGCCTAAACGTTATTTAAAAAAAATATTTAAAAATAATCAAAATACCCGAGTAGCATCCAACATCCTATTATTAGATTTTGTCTTACAGTCGAGTTTTTTTTTTGTTATTTTTACTTTTGAGATTATTTTTATTGTTAAATTGCTGTCAAGTCTCTGGCTACTTCTATAAAGGGATATCAGCCATGAATTTATTTAGGTATTACAACTGAGCAAAATTTTTACTCTATTATATATAACGTTTTTAATGTGTTTCCAGAACCAACGCATTTTGGAAGAGGAACCTCACGTATGCCAACCCGATTTTGCCAGAAATGAAATTGAAAAATTCATAAGATTATATAAGATTATATTAAAGGACGAATTTATCCAAGAAGTTCAGTTAGAATTGATGGAAGGTTTAATAACCGTCGGCCATGCCCTGGAAATTTTGAGACACTAACTTAGGTTTCAATACTCTAAAGTTAAACAGCCCTCAAAAGTCCATATTTTCTCTATACCTATGTTTAGAGCTGCATAATTGTAATTATTGTAATAATAATAACATTATTAAGATACCTATCTTTAACACGCTGGGTAGCGTAAGGACAAAAGAGTCACAGTATTATTATAGACAGTAGTAAATCAGAGGCCGTCTAGGAGCGTTCGTTACCTACTTTCGCTCGATGCGCAGGGCTGTGTCACGTTTGTGGCTTGGCATACCTAAAATACTAATTTTTCTTTTAAGTAGGTACCTATGCAAAGTAGGTATTACAGTTACAGTTCAATAGACAATATTGTTTACACAAAGTAATAATATTACAGATCGTTAGGTATGTGTTTCTAGTTTCCCACTTCATCGAATATTTTATTACTTACCACTATACTATACCTAAAATATTTCCTTGTATAAAATAGTGGCTAATCTGCACTAGGTTGGTAGGTGCTTATTTACAAGCCTATTCGGCTCCTTTTGATATCGTGCGTGGCACTGGGGGCGACTCGCTGTCTTCATACCTACTACGAGGTGGCTTCCACGCAGACAGACGACGGCGTAAGGCATAAGGCATAAGGTGCGTTTGATCTTCGCCGCGTTCGCATACTGAACGCGGCGAAGATCAAACGCCTGTGACTTACGAGCTTTGCGGCACGTGCCGCGCGCGCATTCAGTAAGTACAGTCGAGTAGACCAGGAGCGCAGTGCCGTTTTTATACACATCATAAGTTTTGTTGCATAGGTAATGCTTATTTAATTAACCAAATTTGACTTATCTTAATTGTGACATATATCTGTGTTGAATAATTGTATCTGTAATGGAAAAATGGAAAAGATAGCTAATATGGAAAAAAGATAGCTCCGGATTTGTCCCATTGTTATTAAAACATCCATAAACGCAACAGTAGACACTTTTCCGTAAAGACGACGAAGATGACATAGTGGCGGTAACGAGTAGAGCGTGAGAACACGGCAACGGCGCGGCCCCGATTGAACCCGTCTCAAACAAATCCTAAGGCTATGTGTGCGTGCATACCGAACACGCGCGCATGTGTGCAGCCGTGCGATGTACCTTTGTTCGATGATTATCTACTGTCTATAATAATACTGTGAAAGAGTCCTTGGAACAATATTGACATTAAAATTATAAAAAAAAATGACATTAAAATTATTTTGACAGTGGGTACCAAGACGTCAATGAATGTCTAATTTTTGACGTTGGTACCTGAAGTGAAACACACAAACATAATCGTCGACACTTTCACCCTTCTCTTGGTTCCTAGTGAAGAATTTGAATCTAGCCATAGTTGTGTTCGGTTTGGTATTGAAATGTTCGTCGTATTTCGCGATAATTTTACTCACATCATCGCGGTCCTCCTCTTTCAAGAATCTAAACGTCGAATAGATATCGTAACCTTCTGGTCCAATCAGGTTGACTAACAAACTGGCCTGGACGTCCGATGTCTCTTTGTGAATTCCGGATGCCTTCAGAAATATCTTGAACTGTCGCTGCCATTTTCGCCACGCGTCGGCACGACTAGCCGGTCCACCTTCCAATATCAGCTCTGCCGGTGGCCTTGCGTCACAGTATTATTATAGACAGTAGTAAATCAGAGGCCGTCTAGGAGCGTTCGTTACCTACTTTCGCTCGATGCGCAGGGCTGTGTCACGTTTGTGGCTTGGCATACCTAAAATACTAATTTTTCTTTTAAGTAGGTACCTATGCAAAGTAGGTATTACAGTTACAGTTCAATAGACAATATTGTTTACACAAAGTAATAATATTACAGATCGTTAGGTATGTGTTTCTAGTTTCCCACTTCATCGAATATTTTATTACTTACCACTATACTATACCTAAAATATTTCCTTGTATAAAATAGTGGCTAATCTGCACTAGGTTGGTAGGTGCTTATTTACAAGCCTATTCGGCTCCTTTTGATATCGTGCGTGGCACTGGGAGCGACTCGCTGTCTTCATACCTACTACGAGGTGGCTTCCACGCAGACAGACGACGGCGTAAGGCATAAGGCATAAGGTGCGTTTGATCTTCGCCGCGTTCGCATACTGAACGCGGCGAAGATCAAACGCCTGTGACTTACGAGCTTTGCGGCACGTGCCGCGCGCGCATTCAGTAAGTACAGTCGAGTAGACCAGGAGCGCAGTGCCGTTTTTATACACATCATAAGTTTTGTTGCATAGGTAATTGCTTATTTAATTAACCAAATTTGACTTATCTTAATTGTGACATATATCTGTGTTGAATAATTGTATCTGTAATGGAAAAATGGAAAAGATAGCTAATATGGAAAAAAGATAGCTCCGGATTTGTCCCATTGTTATTAAAACATCCATAAACGCAACAGTAGACACTTTTCCGTAAAGACGACGAAGATGACATAGTGGCGGTAACGAGTAGAGCGTGAGAACACGGCAACGGCGCGGCCCCGATTGAACCCGTCTCAAACAAATCCTAAGGCTATGTGTGCGTGCATACCGAACACGCGCGCATGTGTGCAGCCGTGCGATGTACCTTTGTTCGATGATTATCTACTGTCTATAATAATACTGTGCTTGCGTGCTCCATAGTTATTGCACGAATATAATGTCCTTTATTAGACCGTTAATGAGATTATTTATTGCGTAATTTGCACCAAATTTGCCTAAATACACGATTTTAGAACACCGCTGTCACCATGAAGTGAAACACACAAGCTTGCTTGATGACGACTAATTTATTATCGTTCTACCTACATAATATACAACAGTACCCACTGTCAAACTAATTTTAATGTTTTTTTTTTTTACAAAAAAAATAAAAAAAATGGTTCCATTCAACCGGTTAAGAGCTTCTCATAACTAAGTATTTGTAAGGATATTATTGTAAATAATATATAATTATATACTTCGTGACAAAAATATTTTGAATCATTTACATTTTTTTGACGTGCATTTATAATTATTAAAGTACCTATTTGATGTTGCACAATTTCTTTCATTTATTCAGCCACAATGGTAACTAAGTGGGAATATAATTATTGCAGTTTGAAACACTGTGACAAACTGGGAATTATTTTTAAAGTCAATTCCCAGTAAATAACAGTGTGACATAAGAGTGTGACAAACTGGGACTCGAGTTTTTGAAAATTCCCTGCATATTACAGTGTGACATAATGGGAAAAAAAGTCCCAGTATGTAACAGTGTAACAAAAGGTGGTGTGACATACTGGGAACAAACGGTTTTGGCTCTAGTCAATTTGTGCTTTGGTAGATTTTAGTTCTAGGCTCACTATGTAGTAGTCACTTTATGCCCTTACATGTAGTCATTGGGTTTGTGCATCCCAAATTGTAGGTGTCATTCTAAAGCTGAAGTGTCATAATGCTTTACGATATGTTTCATTCAATAAGATAGCGCAAAATACATCTTAGTTCTAAATATGTATGTACCTATAAATACTAAAAATGCGTTGTGTTTGTCTCTAGATTGCATATTGCATACAAAATTTCAGACGTAGCATTATGTATTTTCGAGATTACATTTTAGCAAATTATTTTAATAATAATAAAAAATATACCTTATCCCATGCAAAATGACGATAAACAGAGTGACCACACTAATCTCGATAATAAGAGATGCGATCGCATATTCGGTTCCGAAATATGCAATCAACGCGTCAGTGTGGCCACGCCTTTAGCTCTTCAGGCGTTAATAGGCCGATCGAATATCGGCCATTGATGTAAATTATTTGTGTGCTGGATAGTTACGGGACTCGTGAATGAAATATTCTTGTTACCATTACAATATTAGTTCCAAATTTTTGCTAGAACCTAATTAAAATCAATTAAAGAACGAAAAACACACACACAGCGTCACTCCTTTTATCATACGGGGAGACGGAGCAATAACAGGGTGCCAGCCCATCGCCGTAACTACGAGTAATGAAGGTTTCCTCATGATATCTCAGGAGGAAAAAATAATACTAAAGATAAAAGATTAAATTGTGTTGTGCAATTTATGGTCATTGATTAAATAAGTAATGAAATGAGAGCTTAAGGGGCAATATAGATACGTAAAGTAATGGTATTAAACCTATTTTCAACCGACTTCAAAAAAAGGGAGGTTCTCAATTCAACCCGTATGTTTTTTGTTTTTTTTTTTCTATGTTTATTACGCGATAACTCCGCCAATTATGAACCGATTTGAACAAATCTTTTTTCGGCGTATAGGTAATACCTCAAGGGTGGTCCCATTGACACCAGGTCAGGATCTGATGATGGGATCCTGGAGAAATCGAGAGAACTCTTCAAATATTATAGGCAGACCTATAGTGATTTTTGTGTTTTTCATAATAACTCGTGCAAATGCACATAGCATAATATTGTGATGCGGAACTGCTGATGAAGACCACATATGGCCACCAGATCTGCTCGATACTAGGTACAAATACAATGCGTGGCTGACGTGAAACAGTTAGACTATCCTGACCAAAAGAGATTGTTGGCAGGCTCAAGATACGTTTATTCAGGGTCGTGAGTCGAATATTGGTGATATCGTTGAAACACTGGCTAGCGACTCGCCGGGAATTTGTAGATAGTCTTCAGCTCCTTGGTAGACTCGTGATAAATCCAGCTGGTCCACTTCTCCGGACGTCAACAACAGATATGAATAGCGCCAGGAGGATTTTACGACTCGGCGTGGAACCCTGGAAAGAGACTAGTGTGAATAATAGGAAAACAAGAGCGCTACAGCGCCCGGCTATCAGGCGACGGCTCCTCACACGGAGACTTCCGACGAGGGCCCTAGGGTAATTAGGATCTAAGAGTGCCGCAGTCCAATAAACACTCTATAGAAAAGGGAAATACACAGAGAATATAAAATACACGAAAATAAGAAAGACTAACTACGAACAAATGCTTACCCAAAGGTTGGGGATTATAGAGATTATTTATAGCAACAACTGCTCTGTACAGCAACTCAAAATTCAGCTCCAGTACAATACAAAAGGGACTAGCCCATCGCCGCAACTATAGGCGTGACTTGAAAAATTGTGCAGAAGATAGGTACGTCCTCACTTTTCAGAGCTCAAACCAGGACTGCGTCAAAAAAACAATCAGCTGCCAGACGAGATACGAATTACGAAATTTCTAAAGTTTACTTTTTATCTGGCTAATACGCCAGTAGCCAATATGGTCAAAGAGGTAGTACGTTACATAACCGTCTTGTTTGGGTAGGATTTTACCTGATAAAATCCGCTAAGATACTAACTAAACTAAACTAACTTACCAAATTAACTACTTAAGATAAAATTCTCTAAAGCTCGCCATCTACAATGTCAGAGAAATAGATAACCAACAGTCTAGCTCAACTACATACCAACATCACACATTCGTACAACAATCAGACATCAGAATTCATACTAAGTTCATAAAAGAGTTCACACTAGCATCGTGTAAACGCAGCCTTACACACAAGGTGCCATTATTATAGCCAAATGCACACCCAGACTAACTGTCAGAAGTTGAAAAATAAGCAAGATCCCTTGAACTAAAATAAGAACCTTAGTACATAGACGTCCCGATAGCTTAGCTACTATCGTAACGCAGAATAACACCATGAGGGGCAGCTCCCTCAAGTGTTCAAGACTTCCTGCACCGTTAGTGAGTACAACAAAGAGTAAAAAAGTAGAGAATTATAGTTCAAGAGGCCATAAGCTAAAGTAACAGACATTGCAGAGTAACGTTACACAATAAAGAACTTTTACATAGCTGTAGATATAGATGGTTTTAGAATACAAGGGTAAAAATACTTATTACATACATAAAGGAATCGTTCAATAGTTTAGCTACTATTGAATAAAACAGAACGCTGTCGCAGCCTATCTTCAGACAGAAGGTGCTCTCAGACAGACACAGATCGCTCGGCACAAGTACAAGCGCTAAAGAGTTAGTATTTAGTTAAAAACTAACAAACAGACCATCCCATAAAGATTAGAAATAAAAAATGTTATCATTTAGAATAAAATAAATAGAATAACACTCATAAGATTAACCAGTAAGTCTGACAATATAGAGTAGTTATGTAAAAATTAAATAAAAGAAAAAAAAAATCAACCTAACTTTAAATCTTTTATGTGCCAAGAGCCCAAAAAATTACCGAACATGTCTTCAAGTTCGTAAACTAATGACGACTTCTTGTTAATTATCTTACATTTTAAAAACTTAGGAGCTAACTTCTTAGAGAACCGATTAGCCTTATCGCTGAGATAATAAGTTCTCTTCCAAACAAAATCGCCTACGTTGAACTCTGCTTGCTTACGACGCAAGTTATACGGTCCACAATTCCTCTCGTGGGCCCGTAGTATACAAGATTGAACCTTGTCAAAGATTTTTCGTAGAGGACCAAGATTCTCTGCATACACATCTCTAGGAGCGAAAAGAACATCATCGTTATTGTCAATTTCGACGTAATGAGTACCGCATGCAACAAGTTCTCGACCATAGACTAGGAATGACGGCGAATATCCAGTAACCTCGCTAACAGAACTGTTTAACGCGAACTGTATTTTACAAATATTAGTATCCCACGATCTGTGATCATCTTCGACGAAGGTCGAAACTGCAATCATAATCGTCTTATTATAACGCTCTACGCTATTCACCTGTGGGGTATACTTCGGCGTAAAACGAACTTTAGGTACATTATAATCGCTAAACAGTTTACGCAGAGTATTGCTACAAAATTGTTTTCCATTATCCATCAAAACGCAGCTCGGAACACCATGTACAAGAAACACCTGTTCTTCAACTATCCTAGTAATAATTTCTGCAGTAGCTCGACGAATCGGAAATAAAAGACAGTATTTGGAAAAGCAACACGTAATGACGAGGAGAAAAGTGTTTTGTTTTCTAGACGGTGGTAGTGGACCGACTAAATCCATACTAATCATCTGAAAAGGCCTAGAGCAATGTTTTGGACGACCCATAAGACCTAGAGGTGCATGAGTTGGATGTTTGTAAGCTTTACATGTATGACAGCTGGTGACAAAATTGGCAACATCGCTCAGCATTTTAGGCCAATAAAACTTTAGACAAAGACGTTTATATGTCTTGAAGATACCTAAATGTGCAGAAGTGGGTTCCGAATGATTGCTACCTATAACTTCAGAACGTAGCTCAGCGGGAACAACCTCTTTCCATTCGAACTCACGAGTTAAGGGATTGAGACTTTTTACAAAGCGATATAGTTTATTGTTAGAAACTATATAGTTGGAATATGAAGTAGGAGAATTCTGACAACCGTTATAAATGTTTAGATACCACTCATCAGTAGTGCTTGGTGAAGAATTCGGACTCGGGGTGGGAACAACGTCGTTGATCGCGCCGACAGGAATCGACCTAGATAGAGAATCAGGCACGACGTTATCAACACCACGACGGTGTTTAATTTCGAAGTTATAAGCAGAAAGTCTTACTCCCCAGCGAGCGAGACGACCTGTAGGGTTATTAAGATTTAGGAACCACTTCAAAGCAGAATGATCAGTATAGACAACAAATTTTTGACCGTTCTCTAAATAACAACGCCAGTGTTCGATCGCAGATAGAACAGCGAGAGCCTCACGCTCAGTCGCGCTATAATTACGTTCCTGGTTATTCAAAGACTTGCTCATGTAGGCTATCACCTTTTCTTCGCCATCAATGTTCTGAGTTAAAACAGCGCCTACACCCACATTACTAGCATCAGCATGGACTTCAAACGACTTAGTGTAGTCAGGACACGAAAGAATCGGCGTAGAGACCAAACAATCCTTCAATTTAGTAAACGCTTCGTTAGCTTCGTTTGACCAAAAGAACGCCGGTGCATTCTTGCCTTGTGAAGTCAGCTTACTCAGTGGAGTGGCTAAAGAGCTGAAATTAGGAATAAATCGACGATACTAAGATGCTGTTCCTAAAAAACGACGGACCTCCTTGCGGTTAGTAGGGGTAGGATAATTTACTATCGCCTCGACCTTCTCCGGATCTGCATGCAGGCCAGAATAATCCACAACGTAGCCAAGATACTTCAATTTTTGCCTGAAAAATTGACATTTCTTGTAGTTTATCGTAAGGTTTGCCGACTTTAATTTTTCTAATACACGTAGCAATAGAGAGATGTGTTTCTCGAAGGTAGGAGAGACAATAATTATATCATCGATGAAGACAAAGACCATATGCTCAAATTCAGGGTCATAGAACAAAAAATCGACCAATCGCTGTTGCGTAGCTGGAGCGTTGGTTAAACCGAAGGCCATGGACTTAAATTGATAGGTTCCGCGCGAGGGGATATAGAAAGCCGTCTTACACCTATCTTCTTCCTTAATCAAAATCTGCCAAAAACTTTTAGATAAATCAAGACTAGATAGATACTTGGCGTCTCGAAGGTTATCTAGAATCTCAGAAATATAAGGTAGATTGTAAGCGTCTTTTCGGGTAACGGAATTCAGTTTTCTGCTGTCCAGACAGAATCTGAGTTCTCCGTTCTTTTTGGGGGTTAGTAAAACAGGAGAGGACCAGGGGCTTTCGCACTTTTCAACGACGTCTTCCTCCAGCATCTCGTCCAGCTGTTTGACCAACACATTCTGTTTCTCAGGAGACATTCTGTAATATCTTTGACGAATGGGGGCAGCATCCCCAGTGTCAATAGCGTGAGAAATCACGGAAGTTCGACCTAAACCGCACTTCTCATAGGAAATGTCTTGAAACTGTGACATAATGTTATCAGCAGTAATCCGTTGTGTATCGGACAAGTGTTCATAAGCATGAAGATGTTTCGATTCATGAGAAGCAACCTCAGCTAACCTAGCGTCAGATTCGCTAAAGAATAACACGGAACTTAGGTGTTTAGGGAATAAACCAAAACTACGCCAAAAATCCATACCGAGTATAAGGTTATTTTGAATTTGGGGAACCACATAAGCAGTAATTATGTGAAGTTGACCCTCAAATGTAATAGGAAGATAGATCACACCTATCGGTGATAGTTTCTGACCACCTGCAGCTACAAAGTTCACCCTATCACAAACTTGCAACTTCAAGCCGTTATCTAGAAAACTTTTGTGCGCACCATTACCAAGAATAGTGACACAAGATCCAGAATCCAGTAATCCCGTGACAGTTTTATCAGCTACCTTTATATTTACATAAGGACGAGTGTTTTCCGTGGTAGAAGAATGATCGCGGATTGAAGCGACACTATAGCATGAAAAAAACTTAGAAATAGTATCAAGCCAGCTCTTCCAGTCAGCGATGTCAAAATTAGATATCTTTTCACCCTTAATGTCACCACAATCCGAGCCACTTAGTTTTTTTGCTGATATCTAGAACGACAGTCCGGACAGTCAGGTGTACGAACACCTCCCTTACCACATTTAAAACAGATAGGAAAATGTGGTGCTTTACATTCACCCAATGAATGTGTATCAGTCCTACATCTAGGACAGTATGCATGACGTTGGTAGTTAGCTACGGCTGAGACTGGATATTGCCTACTGTTGACAAAGTTCCGATTATTTTGGTAATTATTTTCGTAACCAACGTTGACGTTATACGCAGGCCTATTATTCGTCGCGTAACCTGATTTAGCGGTGGGCTGAGCTTTTTTAAAAGCTAAGTCTGGTGCTAACGTACTAGCAGTCGCACAGGGTGGTTCATGAAAATGCGAAACACGCGCATTGAAAATCTCACTATTTCTACAAATAGTTATCAAGGATTCAATCGACTTGACAGCAGGTGATGCAGCTAACGATGTTGCATAGAATGGACGAATGTTGTGCAGCAGTATCTCCAGCTTATCATCCTCCGAGAGTGCCTTTGACAATCTCGAAAACATTCCTTCCATAATTGACACATAAATAGTAATGTTTTCAGTAACACCCTGTGTACGCGCCCTAATTTCATCTAATAGTCTATAATCATAGTCCGATACGCTAAAATCTCGTTTTAACGCCTCTACAATGTCAGACCACGAGCTAACAGAGTCCTTAATACGCCTGTACCAGTGCAGAGCATCATCAGTGAAAATCTCGAACGCTAAATTGACCAACTTATCAGACGAGACACCTCTAGCAATCACATACTCATCCACTCTCTGAATAAAAGCACGCACGCACGTCTTGCCAGCGTATTTCAGCTTTGCTAGATCGGACGTGAGGCTTTTTTCACATTTCACTGTGATGTTAGGAATCGCAATAGCATTCTCAGCAACAGTGTACGATCTAGTTTGATGAGACAGTTTTTTTAAACTATCTAGAGAAATTGCAAGGTTGCTACGGCAGACTTGGAGGACGTCAGATTGAGCTTCCTCAGGACATATTCGATCCAACCTATGGGATACGTGATGCAGTATCGCCTCAGTTCTGTAATATAGACCGCGGTCATATTCTGAGTTCAGCGAGTTAATATTAGTAAGGGCTTTGAGTAAGCTCTCCTTGGCTCCCAGAAGATCTACTTCCGCACTCAAATGCGATACCGAGATATCATCAGCTGGTGATTTTTCGGCCAGGGGAATTATTTGTTTCCTGAGGTCCAGAACAGTACCCGGTGTACCTCCTCGAAGCTCAACCTCATACTCCAATTCAGCCTTATTTAGCGACAGATATTTTATAGGAAACGACATGTTTACTACCTATCCAGTAAACTGTACAAATTTACATGAAAGTAAGCAAAGTACACAACTAATGTACGAGAAATCGGCCGTTAAACACTAACCTTATTTATTATTTAATAGTCCGAATAGTTTTCCTACTAAAATCTTCACAATTTATTAATTTATTTTTCGTACTGAGAATTTGGAGGAAAATATTTATCAACAATAATAATTGTCATGACAACGGCTGTCAGACTGCGACAGAATGTAGAAATGAGGTAGGTATCCAGACAAACGATCAAATATACTCCTGTCAGACAAAAATAAACACAACAAAATATACAAGCTACGAAAAAAAAATCTAGTGTTCTACGGCGCTCTTATGGCCTAAATACCCTTGACCAGACGTAAAACTCTATCACCAATATTCCCTTAATCTGGGCGCCATTGAAACAGTTAGACTATCCTGACCAAAAGAGATTGTTGGCAGGCTCAAGATACGTTTATTCAGGGTCGTGAGTCGAATATTGGTGATATCGTTGAAACACTGGCTAGCGACTCGCCGGGAATTTGTAGATAGTCTTCAGCTCCTTGGTAGACTCGTGATAAATCCAGCTGGTCCACTTCTCCGGACGTCAACAACAGATATGAATAGCGCCAGGAGGATTTTACGACTCGGCGTGGAACCCTGGAAAGAGACTAGTGTGAATAATAGGAAAACAAGAGCGCTACAGCGCCCGGCTATCAGGCGACGGCTCCTCACACGGAGACTTCCGACGAGGGCCCTAGGGTAATTAGGATCTAAGAGTGCCGCAGTCCAATAAACACTCTATAGAAAAGGGAAATACACAGAGAATATAAAATACACGAAAATAAGAAAGACTAACTACGAACAAATGCTTACCCAAAGGTTGGGGATTATAGAGATTATTTATAGCAACAACTGCTCTGTACAGCAACTCAAAATTCAGCTCCAGTACAATACAAAAGGGACTAGCCCATCGCCGCAACTATAGGCGTGACTTGAAAAATTGTGCAGAAGATAGGTACGTCCTCACTTTTCAGAGCTCAAACCAGGACTGCGTCAAAAAAACAATCAGCTGCCAGACGAGATACGAATTACGAAATTTCTAAAGTTTACTTTTTATCTGGCTAATACGCCAGTAGCCAATATGGTCAAAGAGGTAGTACGTTACAGACGGGCAGGCAACGCATAGCCTAAACCGGTGGACCTAGAGCCATGAAACTTTGTACAGGGGTTCCTTAGTCGCGTGGGGTAGCTGATATAGGATTTGACAAAATTAATTCCCCAAGGGGGGGGGGGGATAAGGGGTTACAGTTAGTATTAAACTCAATCTAATCAAATAGGGTTTGTGGAAGTCGGTTTTTTCTAAAGTTTACTTTTTGTTTCAATTATAATTAAGCCAATCGATGAGGCTCAGTATTCAGTACATTCTTAATTATAAATGCATTAAAAGGATTATTTTCAGTAAACTCAATCCGATTTGCTCTGGCCGATCTAGCAGTTAAAGTATAATCCAGGTCATCGAGGAACGCTTTCAATATTTATGATGCGTCTTGTGTTTTCTCTGATTGTTTATTTTGCCGCACAATATGTGTGCTCTTTTTTGTGATTTGATTATTATTTTTGATCATCTTGCTTGACTATATCGTATTGACTTACGGGTTTAAGTAAGTAGCCTGAGTAAGTAGTCAGTTAATAAATAACCGGCCAAGTGCGAGTCGACTCGCGCACGAAGGGTTCCGTGCCATTATCTATAAAAAACCGCAAAAAAAATGTATGGGAGCCCCCCCTAAATATTAATTTAATTTTAATTTAATTATTTATTTTTGAAGTAAATAATATACTCAATATATTGTGAGCATTTTAAGCGTCTACCTGCTACCATTATCAATATCGAGCAAAAATGAGCAAAAAAATCACGTTTGTTGTATGGGAGCCCCCCTTAATATTACATTTCTTTTGATTTTTAGTATTTGTTGTTATAGCGGCAACAGAAATACATCATCTGTGAAAATTTCAACTGTCTAGCTACCACGGTTCATGAGATACAGCCTGGTGACAGACGGACGGACGGACAGACGGACAGCGAAGTCTCAGTAATAGGGTTCCGTTTGGCACCCTTCGGGTACGGAACCCTAAAAATACAAAAATAGAAAAAAACTTTATTTCCAAAACAACAGTTTGCGAGATTACAAATTACTGTTGGGATTCACACTGTAAACCGCGAGACTGACCCTCGCTGTTCAGATATGGCATCTCGTGTTTACTGAAAGACATCTCTTGCCAGAGATAAGCTCGCCTTTGTACATCATTACTATTAATTTGTTCTGCCAACTGTTTGTGTGCAATAAATCAATTATGAATCTCCGAAACTCATCGTGCAAATACTTAGTGGTGACGAGGAGGCGTTGGTGCATTGATAGAAAGAATAAATAAATAAATAAAAGTTCTAAAGAAATGCTCCAAACTGCAAAAAAAATATATCATGAAAATGGCTGTTCTCAGTGCCTGATCAATATTAATATAATGTTCCTTCCATCAAAATGTTAATTAATGTCTCCATAAAACTGTGTCAGAAACGTGCTCTTTATTACAATATTGGTTATTATTAAATCAAGAAAATTGTTCATGCGTACAAGACTAAACAGACGTGTTTGTGATGGAACCTTGTCGGCTCAACACTATGTAAAGTTTTCTATAAAACATTCTTATGTGAATTTCTCAAATATGTAGATAGGTAATCACATTATATTTACTTTCTAAATACTTTCTAATATTCTAAATACTAAATACTAAGTACTTAAAGTACCTACCTGTCTACATACTCGTATTTGAAACCACAAACAATATTATTTAGAAAGTAAATATAATGTGATACATTTATTTTATTTGAAATGCATTTTTTTCGAGTTTTATGTGCCTTTTTGCTCGTCGAGAACATACATATTAAACAAAACTCTTCACTTAATACCTTTACAGAGACGCTAGCGCCACCAAGCCGGAAAAATAGACGGACAGACTTTCCCCCTAAAAGGGACTATGACAAGGTTCCTTCTACACATTTTCCATCTGGCCAATTTGTCCAAGTCATCCAAAACCAGCTATCACACTGACGTAATCGGAGTTCATTATAATCTAATTATCGTAAAACCTTACACCTTCCGTAAAGGCCACCTTTTATTTTATAATTCAGCTATAACGATAAAAATATACATCCGCTGTTTCGCCTTAAATATTAAGTTGAAACGTTTAAAATAATTACTAGGTACATAATTTTGTTAAGGCGCGGTTCCGTCAAGTCAGCAGAGGCAATATCGCGTTTGCCCCTTTTAATAAACCACTCTTATCTTAGCTGAGAGTTGTCTCAGCTTGTTGTTTCACGCACTTGAGATCGATGCCTTATTATTCTATCAGTGGCAGGGCTTTCCTAGTTTATCAATTGATGAGTTGAATCAAGTTGTAAAATGGCCAGCGGTACTAACCAGAAATATAAAATATATTATTGTCAAAAGTACCTACTTAGTTAAAAACCATCTAATATTGAGAGCATTGGAGCATGAGTTAGGTACAAATCTGTATTTCAGGCTACAGTGCAATTCCCATAAAAGTTTTATTGACCGAGCGAGCGAAGCGTCTCCGTTTCAGGATTAGCCAAAAATGCTTTCGTATGTTTGTTTGTTTTCCTGTTCTCCTCTACAGGGCGCATTTCTCAACCGATTCGCGTGAAATTTTGTGAGTAGGTTGAACAATTAAATAGATTTTTTGTCGAGCCAGTTTTTGTTTTTTTTTTTCAAAATGGCGGAGATATGGGGTTTTGAAATGTAAAAAAATCGCTACAACCCAAACGGCTCAATGGATATTAACAAATGAGGTGTCGTTGGGTTCTTAAAGACCATGAAAGTGAAACAGACTATATAATTTTAGTAAAAAGTCAATGGGTTGTATTTTAGATCGCAAAATGTAGTTTACAAAGTTAGTGGTGCGGCTACTTTCATACTGCATGTACGTAACCAGGTACATTCATAAGTTTGTATGTGTTATTGAAAGAAAATTTCTTGGGTTATTTTTTTTGACCGAGCAAGCAAAGCGAGCGAAGCGTCTCCGTTTCAGGATTAGGCAAAAAAGCTTTCGTATGTTTGTTTGTTTGTTTGTTTGTTTGTTTGTTTGTTTGTTTGTTTGTTTGTTTGTTTGTTTGTCTGTTTGTTTTTCTGTTCTCTTCTACAGGGCGCATTTCTCAACCGATTCTCGTGAAATTTTGTGTTAGCAGTTCAGCTTTCCCACCGACATACTCGCGAGGTCTACAGCTCACAGAGCCACTAGTTTATGTTTCACAGTTAATTCCGTAAATGTCGCCTGCTGCACAGATGAAACCCCAGTTTATCATGTAAGGGCGGTAATGCGATGATCAGAATGTATCGCAAAAATTGCACGCGGAGCCGAAGCCGCGATCGGGCAAGTGTCGTTAAATTTTATGACCTATTTGAGAAGGGTTCAAACGGCACGCACGCTGCACCAGTTAGTTAGGGCTGGGCCTTAGTGAAAGCTCTAATATATGGTTTAGCTTAACCACAGAAGAGATAATAGTACTCCGTACAGAACGGCCACTCCCTTCCCCGCGCTGATTCAGATACCGCACCCCACCCCTGGCGTCAAAGGATTGGTTAAAGGATCAATAGACAGGGCTGAACGCCTGACGAGTGACGACGCGTATACTTAATATCGCTGCATTCCCCGCGCCACCAGCCCTAGCAAAGTTTACGCACACATTTTCACGTATACAAACATCATTTGGTTATGTAGTAGTAATAGGTGATTATTTTACGAGCGTTCTATGGAGTGTCCGAGGTGTGGCTTAACTAAACATAGTGTAGCGTCACGCCATTTCCTAATACGGAGTGGCAGAGGCACAGTTCATAATCCATAATTTCTCACAGTTACATAGGACAATAAAAAAACATAGAAAAAGTGTACCAAGGCGAGCTTATCTCCAATAAGAGATCTCTTCGGGCAAACCAAGAACTTAGGATGAGTCATGGATGTGCCAGTGGTGCCGACTCTTAGCCAGAAGTTTCTGGTAGTCCATTTGCGACAACCATCGCCGCAAACTGCAGTAATGAATGAAGGTGGTTTAGCATATTAGGCGCACGACACTATGCCAATGATTACTATAGAATCAATAAAATCGAACTTGAAGGAAACAATCTTCGGTAAGTTTTTAGGTATTCCGACAGAAACAAAAAAATAAACATACAGAACCACCGGCCAAATCGGAAACTACTGACGCCACTTTGAAAACGTCACTTCGCTCTGTCAGTTGTTGTAGTTGTTCAGTTGGAGTAGATGTTGGCGCCAACGCTCATTCTACAGATAATATGGTGGCACTTGTAACATTTTTTACATAGGGAACTTCTTTCTTCTTCATTATCGGTCCCTCAATGCTGAGAATCGTGACCGCATGCATCCATTGCTAACGGTTCTGCGTAGTATGGTACGCGCTGTGTAGCGTGTCCCCTGTCGCCTCTCTAATTTGGTCGGACCATCTAGTTGGAGCACGTTCTCTGGCGTTTGTCTTCCATATGACCCATTATAATGAGCTTCTCCAGTCGGTGCCTAGGTGAACGCATTATGTGACCGAAGAAGCTTACTATACCGGCAAATGGTCGAGAGCCGTGTCGTGATCTTCAGTTCACTCAGAATTGACACGTTGGTTCTCCTGGCGGTCCAAGGAATTCTGAGTAGTCTTCTCTAGCACCACATTTCAAACGCATCGATTTTGCTGCGTTCCCGGCTCTTCAGGCTCCAGGTTTCTGCAACGTAAATGAAGATCGAGAATACAATCGGACAAGTCAAACATTTGTTATACGAAGAATACTATACAAAGTGAACACACGATGGTAAACACAGGTACAAAAGAACATTTTGGTCCTTCAGGCGCAGTTGGATTAAAATAAGTATATCCATAGCTTAAAGTGGAGGTTAGAGCCAAAGCAGTTTTAAAATTCTCCACGCTTATTGTTTCGTCGAGTTTATACAAAGATATTTAGAAACAGACGTAATTTGACACCCTAGTGTGGGCAAAGTGACGCATTACACCATAACAAGAGGTCACCGGGACCCGGTTAGAAGAAATACAGGATATATAGGAAAGCTGGTTCGTTGAGGAACCTTTCTGTTTCACCTGTATAATGTATGTCACTCATGATATGATTGATGGACGAAAATTTTAGATAGAGCGCTTATAATTTTGGTATCCACAAACTTGACACTTGGGTACCATATTACCATATTATTATGTTTATGTTTGTATTGGCGTCCTCTACCCATATTTACCACATTCATCATGCATTAAGGGAGGAAATTGTAAAAGGTGTCGTAATTTCTTTAATGTACTCCACAAATAATCTGTTACCTTCTTATAAATACAAAAACCAATAAAAACACTCTACTTTGTCGTCAATACTTTATTACACAGACTATTTACTCTCAAGTTGAACTCAGAGTAAGATAATTTTACTCCGAGAGTAAAGTCAGATAAGTGCTACTCATTTCTTACACTGCTGGCTTAAAGTAAAGTTACTACTGTTTTAGTCTGTGTTTAATAATAAGACGAATCTGGAAAATATTTGCTTAAAAAACAATGATTCTTCGAACAGGTTAGTTTCGACGGAACTCTTTTCTCAGTTCAGGCTAGCAACAAACTGTATACTGATTGTCGATTTAAAATTGTAATGCGATCGATGTTATTTCTTATGCGGACCGCAAATTCATCACTGTTCCCAAAAGAGCGATGTAAAATTGGATACTATTATGAGTTGGTTCCGTTCTGCGGTCATAGCATTTAGTGATGAATTGATGATTGACTACTCAAGTTCGATAAATGTCTTAATACTATACTGCGTCTAGGATCACTATGCACCTGAAGGGTAACGCGACCATAGAGTTTGCGAGTCGTTCATTGACGACAAAATGGCTAATCCGTCAAATTAGTTCGATTTCTCATCGCGCGCACCGCGCACCCTTATCGAAGACGCAGTCTAGTTCTAAAATCTAAGGCTTTGTGCATTCTCCAAAAATATATTCAAGCACGCGTCAGGAATTTACGAATTACTTGATGAGGCTGCCACGCAGCAAAATAAAAATACTGACATAACATGCCATTGTACACTTAAAAACACTTGAAAATTACAGGCGCAACAGATGCCTCTTTGCAGGGGATGCATGGAAGTAGACGAGACCGTGGAGCACATGTTGCTTGCGTGCCCCTCCACCATAGAGACCAGCTCGCGATTCTGGGAGACAACAAGAGCGTCAACCCTCCTCGAACATCCAGGCCTCCTACTTCAGCTGGTGCTGGAGTTAGGATGGCTGAATTTAAGTGCAGGCGCAGGGGAAATGCACAAAGGCCCGCTCTCGTGGGCCAGGTGCAGGCACATCATCTCCCTGAGTGAAGAAGAAGAAGCGTCACGATTATGTCTTATAATAAAAACACTCTACTCTGTTGTTAGCTTCCTTACTCTGAAACTAGTTACTCTCAGATTGAACTCAGAGAGAGCCTGATAAGTGCTACTTACACAACGTTTATTAATATTGAATTTCGTTAATACTGGCTTAATGCTTGGAGTAAAGTTACTTCTGATTTAGTCTGTGTTTATTAATAAGACGGTAAGGTAGCAAGCCGTTGGGTATTAGAGGTACTAGATTAAATCCAACAGTTTGATTTTGAATTATACACATACTTATTTAACATACATAGACATAAAACCATGAGTTGGGTCTACGGGATAAAGAGTGGAGGGAGACCGGTCAAGATCGAATAGAGTGGAAGAGGAGGAGAGAGGCCTTTGCCCTGCCCATGCAGCCGTGGCTCTTAATAATAATAATAATAAACATAATAACAAAAAGTCCACTCCGCTGACGAAGAGGCTGTCAAATGGCTGCTCAAACTGCCACCTTTATGAGTTGTGACGTTGACGACAGCGACCAAACGCTAAATAAATACTGTATAATGAGTAGTAGTTAACACCACACACAAACCTCAGTGGTGTGGTGATTAAGAATGTGAAACTCTGTTCGTAATTAGATGCCGGTAATATTATAAAAAATGCAGATTTTTCAAAAAGAAAAATACTTCATGGCATTGAAATCTCTAGCTATGTTAGTTAAGGTTTCATCCAAGCTTTGAATTATTTATACAGATAATTTTATTTATCAAATACATATTTTTGCTGAATAAGGTTAAAACAGCCCCTAAGGGCCAAATATCATCAACAAACATAAACACAAAACGTGTAAAACGGCACTTTCTTTTCCTTAATGCGCGTTCTCATGGCTCTACGTCTTAAGATTTTTTAACTATCTTATTATGTAAGTCGTTGAGTCCTAAACCTAAATTGTACATGTAGGTGTGGTCCGACTAGAACGAACCTTTACTGGTTGTGGGGCAAAGAAAGACAAAGAAACGTGGTCATCAGGCAGGTGAATCCGCATTATACAGCCTGTATAATTCACCTCTTTGGCCGATTTATATGTATGTTTCGGTGCTTTTTCACAATCACGTTGACATGAGTGCTGCATTAAAACATTGTGATTCCGCTGGGAATGGAATAATTTGTTTGGGTGCATGATTTTAGCATGTTTTGATAGCACTTGTGACGTCTGTTTTTTATGACTTAACTATGTATTTGACTCTATCTTCAAGTGATTGTGTTTGAAATTGTGTTATACTTTATACTTTATTGCACACAAATCAATACATTATGACAATTAAAAATGGAAATGACATGTACAAAGGCGAGCTTATCTCTATCGAGAGATTTCTTCCAGCAAACCCAGGATGGAAAGGATAAATAAATCAACAATAGGTAGATCCGAGTGTACAACAATGTGTTTCCAATATATACTTTCTTGCTATAAGAATTGGCTACCTGATGCTAATAACTATAGGCAAATAAATAATAAACAGCCAAGTGCGAGTTGGTCTCGCTTCAGTTTGATTGAAGAAAAAAGGTCATTGCAGACGGACAGACGCAAAGTGATGTGAGGATGAGGGTTCCGTGTTTCCCTTTATGGACCGGAACCCTAAAAATATATTACCCCTGTCTAACACAATTTCAATAAGTCGTACGATTTTAATAAAACATGGCTTAGCAGATCGATGGTAGGGATGTCTGATACCATTTAGAAAAACCGAAAAAAATCCCGTTAGACCGCTAGGGTACCATGGAGAGACATACACCACACGGACCTTCAAACTAGACGCTATAAACTCTTAGCACCCTGGTTTTTAGTCTGGGGTCAAAACCAAGAGCTCCTATGTTGGTAACTTTGCACAGCATACACATTTGTCCCTACTACTTTTCTTTACCTAACATTTACCATACGTCGTCCGCGTTCGTCCTTTATAAAGTACAAAAGTGTGTCTTTACCTTGACAATGTAACACAATCGACTGCATAATGCCTTCATGCATCGCGCAAGATATGCACCTTGAATGGAACGTGCGCGCATGAATCGGAAATCTATTTGATCCTATGATTCAAGGTGTAGATTTGCATAGGTACTAAGCAGGATTGTATTTTTTTACACTGTAAATGGAATATCATCTTCGCAGGGATAGACTTTAGATTGTAGATGGAATATTGAAAGCTTTCGATCCTAAGGAATTATGCCTAAATTATAACCCAGATTTTTCAGCACCCAGATAATTAGTTAGATTACTTTATATGACATTTCATGTATCTGTTACGGCTAATGTAGATAACGGGTTGTGTTAGATAGTATTAATACATAGGCGCATACGCATAGGTGTGTCAGGTTAGGTGAAGGATAAGGGGGTGAGCGAAGTGAATCCCCCTTATCCTTTGTGTTAGGTGGACAATTGGACATGTAAGAACAAATGAAACGTAAATGGACACATAATCACGGACCGGAATACCAAATGACGCCATTTCGGATGTTTAAGAAGCAGTCGGGATTCAATTGCAATGTGTTTCCCAGTGCAGCATAGGGCCCCTGTGTGCCTGGCGGGAATGTTCTTTGAGTGCACTTTTGGTGCGGGTGTATTCGGAGACGGACCCAACGGGTGCACCACATTTCATATTTGTTTCTAATAAATTGTCTGAAAGGGCCCTCTACGTGTTGGACCCATGTCCCCACGCAAGCCTACAAAAAGGACCGGGACAGCAATGTCCCGTGAATTCTTAAATCAGATACAAAATAATAATAATAATAAACTTCCGACTACTATGATAAAAACACTGTTTCATCACTTTCCATGTGATACTCCGCTCATTGAATGCGGGCTAGGCCATCGACCAGACTAAAAACCTTCAAATGGCCTTACATCGGTCTTAAACCTGCATATTAAGTAGGTATACTTAGTACTTACTTCCGTTTTCCGGTTTCTATTTTTGGAAAAGGTTGTGGTTGGAGGTCGTTGAGATAGCTATGCTTAGACTTATCTAATCTAGATAGGTATTACAGGTAATGAGAATTAACGTGAGTTATTTCCGGAAAAAATATGTACATCATCAGTCATTATCATTAGCGTCATCTCACACTACACGGCAATTAGAAGTAGTTTTGTACGTACGCCTAGCTAATTCTACTTAGGCTGGATTTCACCAACAAAAAGTTATAAGAGAATAACTATCCCGGGGATAACTTGTATGACAAATGTGTTGAATAAGTATAAACTTATATTACGATAGATCATCCTCTTTTTGAGTTTTAGTTTGTTGACGCTAGGTGCGTTGTTGTCTTTGTCTTTGGTTTGCTAACCTAACCTAACCTAGTTTCGTTGAAATATTTCTAAATATTAACAAAATGACAGTTCTAAATGAGGTGATCTGATCTAGGTGTCACTGGTGTCTATGAAAAGTTAATCTTTCGTTCGTAAAATCCAGCTTTAGTATAAGTTTGTTGGTTATAGCCATACTGGACCTACGAATATCTTTATACCCTACATCATCACTATCACTGTCACTTTGTCTATTGACCTGTCTGGTGAGGTAATAGAGTGCCGGTGATGATCTATGCTTACCTGATTAAGATACCTGTGGTCTAACTTGACTTCAACTTGCACCGGAATTTTGACAGGAACACTAGTTTTAAACCAAATGCCTATGTCAAGGCATGACTACCTACTTAACTTGGCCGTGTAATACTTTTGTTGTATTTAAATAAATTGAGCTACAGTCAAAAAAAGTCTGATAGCCGCCCAGAGTCATAAGCTGAAACGATTATAATGTAATTTATGGAAGATCTGTGATAGTAGGCCAAGACAAGATGCGTTTGCTTTGCGCAGCCGATTTGCTCCGCACTTGACCGAGTAACACACTGTCAGTACAAGATTATGCAGCTCCTCAACATATTAGGGTGGCCATAATGTGAAGTAAGGCAAAGATATTAAAAATCTTTAAAAATGTGGGCAGCAATAATTATGTGGGTAATTAATCATAACACCACACTTTTTCCTCCATATGGGGTGATAGATACACTGTTGCGCCTACTTTTAGTCAGTATTTTGAATTTTGCATGTTCTTAGAATTTATTCGTAATTTCGTAATTTCTTTATTGTACTCACATGACAGTAAAAAATAGCTTAAATTAGAAAAAATATGTACAAAGGCGAGCTTATCTCTAATAAGAGATTTCTTCCAGCAAACCATGTTGGGTAGGAGACGGAGATGATAGGTAAAGGGAAGAATTGCGCGTACAATAAAACTATTCTAGTAGGTACCTATAATACATAGATATTATTATTACACATATAAGAACCTATTACTAAGGAGTAGACTACATACACAGAATAGACTTTATTCATTTCTCCTTTGACCAAAAAAAAAATACAATCTTGATATACCTACCAAATCAGTATTTCATATTATGCTTGGTTTCCTACAGATAAACCAAGTAAAGTATCAAAGAGAATCATTGGAAAAGGATCAAACCTAAAAAGTAGTAGACCTCCCCGATAAAGGATCCTGAACTGTCCCACAAGGCTTTTTATGAATCATCAGATATGTGGAACTGTAATAGTATAACTAAGCCCTATTTTTCATCAAAGTTTACGACTGCTACCCTTACCTACTTCTTCTATAGGAAACGCAAATTCCTTACGATACGGGGCGAGGCGTAATAAATTTTATGAGCTGACCAGCCTGGGTCTTTTGCGTATAGTTCTTTTAGTACCATTTTGTACTTTTGTAATGTGATCTCTTTATTTATATACAATTAACTTACTACTAAAAACAATTAAATTAAATAAAAAATATCCTTAAGGTCACCGCCGCCGTTTAGTGGCAGGGTGCCCAACATGCTGGCTCCATTACCTCGCTGTATCGCTAGGCTAATTCGCTATTTCTATATTAAGTAGGTATGTCGAGATTTGGATTCTTAATAGGCTTTATTTTGTGAATACGACACAAAATAGGGATGAATATTTTCAGATATTTGTAAATGTTTTTTTTTTTTCTGTATAAACGATCACAATGTAGTACGATACATAATTTTGCGGGTTACACACTCGATTTTTTATTTTAGGGAAAGATTGTGAACCCTGTATCCCTAATGCATAGAAAGTAACAAAAATCAAGGCACCTATGACGACGTTTCCCAACTTAGTATATCCAAAATACTTAGTTGTCTAAAAAGAAACCCAGTGGGCCTATCTGGTGGATCTAAATGCACGTTTTCGCGGCACTGTCTCCGCTTGCTATTATTCACTTCCATACTGCACTCAAATATATTAAGCATTTCCTCGGACGTGACTTCATATCACACACTACGGACATCCGACCTACATTTGTACCCTGAATGACATTCCGTGGTGTTCCGGTTAAGAAAGGTCGGAAAAGCGTTATAATTTTATGGAAAACAATTGTATAGTTACGCCATTCAGAATTTCGTGGGCTATTCTCAGGAGTTTGTAAATTCTATATGAGCACTTCACTAGCTTCTACCTAATAGAGTCAGAACAAAAGACATTTTGATGGGCTGTTGTAACTCCAAATAACTAATACAATAATTTTGAACCACCCCAGCCCGACAAATAAATGAAACCAAAAGTCTGATATCTTTAATTGTTTCTTTAAGTGATAAATTTAGAACCAATGAAAGGATTTTAACAAAATCAGGGCTAAGTATCATCGGAAGGAAGTCTATTTTATCCTTTACTGAAATCCGCATTAAAATTTGTCTACCTGTTTGACTGCTAGGGTGCCACTGCCCGTACAGATAGACGCTTCAAACTAATAAACACCCCTCATTATGTTCGAGGATTAAAAGTAAGTCGATAAGTCCTGTCTCTATTTAACTCTTGTTTTTTTTAGTCCCACAAATCATAATAAACGTGGTCACCCTAGACCACGTGCTACGCGCGACGTGGCATTGCACCGCAAGTATTGTGTGATAATTTCATGTGTTTCCTCGCAATGCCAGAACAGATGCACAAACGAAACATCGGCGCTTATCTGAAGGCCGTGCCTCGAACCTGACAATGAATACTGAGTTAGTGATGGGATTTCGCGTGTATTGTTATCGATATCAGCAGTACCATCACCTTCCCTACCCATCATGGTTTGCTAAAATGAATCTCTTGATAGAGATAAACTCGCCTCGTGTTTTTTCTTGTCTATGTAGATAATTAGTAGAAATTACGGAGTTTGTTTAGTATCGTTACGTTACGGGGTAGCGTTTTGGAGGTATCGTTTACAATGATCGGGAGTATTGTTGTAAAAGTCCTCTTCGTCAGCTAATCTGGAAGGATGCCGGCTAACTACCTACAGCTTGGCCAGCCAGCTCCGACCGAAGGACACTAAATGCCGCATTTGGCTTGTCGAGGGCGCCTATTTCGTTCGGAGACCGACAACCAAATGCGGCGATTTGAGCTCTTTGGAACAATAGAGTTTTATTTCGATGCGTTTACAATTTGGAAACTAGACTCCTGTTCATGGTACGGAATCAAAACGCTCGGTAGTATCAGAAGTTATTTTGTCTACAAATATCATGGTTTATCGATATCGACAGCGCATTGTGTCGCATCATTTATTTCCCCTAACATAGGGGTCAGACCTTCAAATATCGAGGAGGGGCATATGAGTGAAAAATATCACAAAACCATTTATTAAGACGTCTTAGGTAAAATATACCACACGTAGACGGGATCTCACTAGAAACTTTGCGCGGTTCCGGACGCGTTAAATTATTTTTACCTAGACCTAGTTTTATGAGGGAAAAAGATATAAACAATTGATTTTGTCGTTTCCTCTTCATACAGGATCCGATTGTGACAAAAATGTGTCGTTTTGTGTATGTGATTGTTTTTGTGTTTTGTGAATTATGGAGCAAGGGACTTTGTTTCGTGAATCGTAAGTTGTTCCTAATAATAATTTACGGTTTTTTTTTTCAGGGGTTACAAAAATGACAAGTTGCTTTACAAAAACAAACAAAAGACAAATACATATTCAATTAAAATCTAACTTCTCCCTTAGGGTATCCCACTAATAGGATAAAATTAAATGATGGACAAAAATTAGCGCCGAATGAGCAACAACTAAAGTAATTATGCGCTAAGAAGATAAATAGTTACTAAAAGATTTCAGATTTTTCCGCCAAATATTTCGTAACTTTCTAATGTATTTATTGTACCCACATAAATTATACAGATACCCAGCTTTTAATAAAAAAATACATGAACAAAGGCGTGCTTAATAAGAGATTATTTCTCTAATAAGAGATTATGTTCCAGCAAACCGTGTAGGGTAGGAGACGGGGGTAAGGGAAAAAATTGCGCGTACAATAAAACTAAACTCTAAATTAAAACCAATAAAAAGTATACAAATATCATGATTCCATGTTAACGGGAAGTGTACTAAGTATAAGGTTCCCGTTGCGGATATCAGGCATATTCAGAAAATATATGAGACCGTAGGTATATTTTAATTGCATAGGGCCTAGAAGCACAGAGCACTAGGCTCTAAATTAAAATAAATTTCAAAAAGAGAATAGGAACTTTAAGGAACCCATATTGCGTCACCTCGTTGTTGTTCTGTCGGTCCGTCTGTTAAGCAAAACCGATTTTCAAAAACACATAATTAGTACCACCTCTACGCGTACATTTTTACCTTAACCACGTTACAACCACTTTACTTTTACACGGTACTATTATCTCTTCTGTGCCTTAACATTAAAAAATAATCAAAACTTAAGAAAACATGAACCCATAACTTGTGTTACGCCTGGGAATGACTTTGCCTGTTATCACATTTATCAATAATTCACCAAGTTTGACCTTACCAAGCTTTACCAAACTTACAAAACCGACTTCATGCCCTTTTTACTCCTTCGGGATTTGATTCGAGGTTACAAAATCTGTCTTCTGACTCTACAAGGCGACATGTAGATACTTCTTATAAAGCTAGAGACAATGGACGCTTATAAACTTCCAATTTCCAGCAAAAATGTCGGTAGGTGTCTGTAAGGTGATGTAAGCTCTGTCCCTTACATTCAGACCTCCCATTTTTTGCTGGAAAGTGGAGTTATAAAAGCGTCCATTGGGATTCAAACCCGCATCTTTTGCGTTACAGGCTAGCGTGATACCAATAGACCACAGAAGCTCCCTTACAACATGATATGTGCATGTGTCCTAAAATCATTGTTAGGCTTTGTTCTCACCACATGCTCTGGCATCTGCCGCTCCTTTAGGCATGGAGTTTCGAAGTTTTTCATTCTGCTACAAGATGTTGAATAAACTGATATTAGACTGACGTCAGGGCCATTTCATTGTCGCGGTACATTCACAATACGACATAGTTTCGCTTACGGTACCTACCCAATTTGTTTATTGCTTAAAATGATTATTTATTTGTATATTTTTATTTAAATGTGTTTTCCTTCCTATGTTAATCAAGGTTTTATTCTATTATGTATTTTTTTATTATGTGTCTGCGTGTGTACCTTTCAATGAATAAATGAATTTATCTATCTATCTATTATCTACCATCCATTCAAATCAAACGAGCCGAAGAAAAATAATCCCAGATTCCATGTTAAAAGTTCCAAAATTATAAATATAAACATTTACATACAGGAACATACATTGCTTCTGGCCCCACACTAATTCGTTCCGTTTACAGTTACATAACACAATCTCAGGATGTGTCCTGAGATTCTTGCTTTAATTGCGGCCTGAACCGTAATTCTGTACGCGAATCGAATGGCAATAACTATAGCGAAGACGCAAAGCGCCGGCTTTTGGTTTGGCTTGTCGACGGACGAATGAACGCTTTTAATAAAATATCTAACGAAGCAACGGACCTACCAGAATGGAGGTTCAAAAACTATGTCAAAAACGGTCTATTAAAGAAGTCTTATTATAGTGTAAAAGAATATTTAGATGACAAAACTGCGTGGTCTTTACCATCTCGGCGCACAGAAATCCAAAGAGGGGCGATGGACTGAGTCAGTACGTCTCTCTTCGGTGTATTTCCTTAGACTTAAGTAGAAATACATAAAATTGTATTTTTTAAGGCCCTCACATATTTTAAAAGAGGTACGGGGGAGTTTCTTGCCCTTCTTTGCTCCATCCCTAAGCCCACAACTTCCGAACGGGCGGTAGTATACAAAAATATTAATATTATATTGACGTTGATTAAGCAATCTGTATGATTTTATGGTCAACAAAAACAAATGACATTGACTTTGACTTTGACTCTGTCGACGGGGCGGCGGATGCCGCGCCCCGGTTACAAACAAACCGGTTTCCCTTGCTGTAGCTATTTCCTTGCGATTCGCGTACAGAATCGCGGCCCGGGTTTTTCAATATCTTTTTACTTCTAGCTCCTTCTAGCTCCATAATACACTAGTGGCTCTGTGAGCTGTAGACCTCGCGAGTATGTCGGTGGGAAAGCTGAACTGCTAACACACATAAAAAAATAACCCAAATAATTTTCTTTCGATAACACATACAAAATTATGAATGTACCTGGTTACGTACGGTCGCCTGCGCCTAAAAGTATACATGCAGTATAAGCGGGATTCACTTTATAATATGACCGCACGTATACATTTAGACGCAGGCGACATGCATGTACATGCAGTATGAAAGTAGCCGAACCACTAACTTTGTAAACTACATTTTGCGATCTAAAATACAACCTATTAACTATTTACTAAAATTATGTAGTCTGTTTCACCCTCATGGTATTTACGAATTCTACGACACCTCATTTGTTAATATCCATCGAGCCGTTTGGGTTGTAGCGTGTACGGTGTAGTGGCCGCACGTCTTGAAGATGTTATAGGAAGTTATGTTTAAGCTCTGGTAGCTATGATGGGTTCTTGTAGTTGTTGTAGTTAGTTAGAGAAAGATCACCAAAGTTCAGTAAAGCACTATATTGTCACTTAATAACATGAAATACAGATAAATTAGGCAAGTCTTTCTTGGTAGACGTTAACCCGATCAAGATCGTATCGCTACTACTTATTTTGTATAGGTAATATCGTCATGCTAAGTGCAACGCTAACAAATCAAAAGTAGGTCGTTATTAATTATGTACAAACTGTACATCTTGGAAGCCCCAAGAAAAGATAAAAGTATGATAAGAAAGATTTGCCTTAACAATAAAATTAATCAAAATTAAAAACTAAATTGTCTGCACCGAGAATAAAGTCCCGCCGCGATGCATTCGCTCGAGGCGTCATCGGTCTCGGATTGCCCCGTGTTGGTTTTTGCTGATTCTGCAGTTCTGTGCTTATCGTTGATAGCTCGATTTGCTCGCGCCGCTCTCTGACTGCATTATGTTTTCTCGTACATTTTGGAAGGCAGCGAGTCTTCGCCACCCACACGATGCCGAAGATGATGAGGACGGTGACCATCGAGTAGCCAACCACGTAGTGGTGCAGATCATGTCTTGTTAAGTTGGCGGGCAGGCTACTTTCCTTTCTCTTCTGAAATTCAACCTGTTCTCTGAGTTTCTTCATGTCAGCATTTTCGCTCGTAAGTTGATAAGGCAACTTAGGATAGGTCAGGCTCACTATGTTGTTTACAGTAGAGTTTATTGTTGCTTCCGGTATGTTGTAGTTTATAGTTGCATTACTTTTGTATTTGTTGTGTGCGAAGATACTTAGATCATCGGACTGTAGCACACACCCCTGTGATATTGTTATGATAGCGGCGGATGTGAGCGTGTATGATGCGATTTCTTCGTTGCAGATAGTCCGTATAGTGCATGTCCCGCAGCATGTTGCCAGCCAGCTGTTCGGTAGGTGTAACTCGATCCACTCTGTCTTGCATGACGCCGGTTTAACGTCACAGGGCAAGGTCGTTGTGTGACCAAGTAACATTGCTTCGCACGGAGTTTTGTCAATGTTGTTATGAAGATTGTAGATCGGCACATTCTGTTGACAGATGTACTGGTCTTGATTGTGTACAGTACAGGAGCGTAAATTTTCATCAGTTATCGACATGTAGGTATTCTTTTTGAAGTCTGTTGCTAGGTATGGTGTTCTCGGCTGGATTATGACTATTTCAGCGCCCATCTTGATCGGCAGTGGAATGATCCGATATAGAGCGTAGTCCCCTTCCGCCACCAATGGTATCTGGATTTGAAACAGAAAATAATTAGTTGTGACCCTAGCTCTGACCTTCAAAAGCTTGTATAATTCCTTGATGCTCTTCGTGACATCAGTGTCGCCCGGGATGGACAGGGTCTTCGGTAGTTGTTCGTTTATGTTTTTCAGTTGTTCCATTAACTTAGTAGGTGTAATCAAATGAACGTCAATGTGTCCTTGGTACACGTCAGTGAGTGTGTTGAAAATTATTTCTTGTATTTTTTTCAAGTTGTTAATAAGCATGTAGGCTGACAGGGATGCCGAGCTGAAGTAGGTTGTCGCCATTACGACTTCTAATTCTTCTTTAATTGTTGCAAAGTTAATGTTGGTTTGATTGATAAAGCCGTCGATCATGTTGAACTGTTGTTGTATATTATTTTCATTTTTCTTGAGTAAGTCGTTTTGGAGTTCCACTATGGAGGTCTGATTTTTTATAAGTTGTAATAAGTATTTTTCGTTTTCTTGCACCGATTGAATATCATCTTGATATTTTTCCGCAAATCGCTGATCCAGCACCCCAAACAGGCTGTTTGCGACGTAGCCTACTCCGTCGATCAGTCCTCGTTTCTTCCTTCTCTCGCCTAGGTGGGCATGTGGAGACAGTAGCATAGTATTGTATGTTTTAAGTTCTTCGTTCTCGTAGTAAAGTTGATCCAGTGTCGTTTTGCAGTATCTTGGGTCCGTTTTTTGGCAGAAATTGTTAATGTCGTTGAGATATCCTTCCATTCGTCGAATTCCATCCCAGTAGTTAGTTAAGTTATAATACATGACTAATGTCCATTCATCGTGTGTAACTTGAAGCGCTCCTAGCTTATCGTAGTAAATCGGCCGCTCGGGTTCCACCTTGGTTATTTGTGTTTTTGTTGAAGTTGCGTACGTTCCAGTGATGAATGTAAACATTAATAGCATCGTCGTCAGAACAGAGAAAGCCGTGTAGACCTTTTGAACCTTTCTTTGTGTTTTAACGTTATTGCTGTTCGGGTCCACATGTTTTTCCTCGTACTTTGTTCTGTTTTCATTCTTTTCCGATTCGGTAGGCAATAATGATAGTTTTGTAACGGGTCTTTTGATCGTTCCAGTTTGAGTTTTTAAAGTTGTTACGCGTACGTAGCCATCAGCGCCGGGGTGAACCTCCATCACACGTCCCATTGCCCATTTTGCGGGGGGGAGGTTGTCTTCCTTAACCAAGACCACGTCTCCTATCTTGATGTTTTTGTTAGGCTTATTCCACTTGCATCTAGTTTGAAGTTGATTTAGATAATCGTTTGACCAGTTTTTCCAAAATTGTTGTGCCATATGTTCAGTTAATTGCCAGCGGCGCCGTATGTCGATGCTCCTGATGTCCGTGTAATCTGATAACGGCGGTGTCAACGTTGCGCCACCGGTGAGGAAGTGCCCGGGTGTCAGGCAGTTGTAAAATTCCTCTGGATCTTCAGTTAAGGGGCACAGCGGCCTTGAGTTAAGGCATGCTTCGATTTTCGTTAGCAAAGTTAGGAACTCTTCATAGGTTAATTTCTGTTCCCCAAGAACTCGGCGAAGATGGTGTTTCATGGATTTGACCGCAGCCTCCCATAGTCCTCCGGCTGTCGGCCATGATGGTGCGTTAAACCGCCAAGTCACCTCCATTTTACTGATTTCGTTGAAGAATTTTTCAGTCATCATCTTCTTAAAGTCGACGAACTCTTGTCGAAGCACCCTTGAAGCTCCAATAAAGTTGGTTCCGCAGTCTGAATATACACAATTCGGCGTCCCGCGCCTAGCGCACATTCTCTGGAATGCGGCGAGGAATGTTTCCGTACTGAGATCGGATACAAGTTCAAGGTGTACAGCCTTCGTGGCCAAACACACAAAGACTGCGATGTAGCCCTTGGATGTTTTCACTCCTCTTCCCTTGTTTAGTTTGATGTCAATGCTGCCCGTAAAGTCCACGCCGGTGTGCGTAAATGGCTTCGATGGGGTGATGCGTTGCTTCGGTAAGTCTCCCATCAGTTGATAATTTTTATGAGGACCGAAGCGACGACAGCGAACACAGTTGTGCAAGATGGATTTGACGGCTCTATTGCCCCCGATTATCCAGTACCGCTGCCGTATGTATGTTAGTGTGAGCCGCGCTCCGCCATGCAATGTCGAATGATGCGCGTGCTCGATCATAAGTTTTGTAAATCTTCCGTTGCGTGAGAGAATTACAGGATTTTTCATGCCTCCTGGTAATATTGATTTGTTCAGTCGACCTCCCACACGCATAATGTTGTTCTCGTCCATGTAAGGGTTAAGTTTATTGATGTTGCTTTTTGAAGGTAAAGGTTTATTGTTCTGAAGTAGCTTGTATTCTACCTCAAATTCCTTTTCCTGCACGTATTTAATTATCAGTTCATTCGCTTTGGTCAATTCGTTTGTTGTTATGTGAGGTATTTGTTGAATTGCAGTAGATTGTGTTTTTGTGACGAAGCGCAAAATCCAGGCAATGACTCGGCGAACTCGGGTCAAATTACTGTTATTCACCAGTAATGTTTCTATAAAATGCTCGGGTATTTTATTGATAGTTATTATGTTGCTGTTATGTTTCTCGCTTTCTTTGCTTTCTGTTAAGTTTGTATAGAGGCATTGTTGAGACGATGTTGATGTTTCTTGTAGGGTATATTCGGGGTCCTTTAGGAACTCTGGGCCCTGCCACCAAAGGCTAAAGTTGAGTAGTTTACTTGGTTGTAAACCTCTGGATGCACAATCAGCTGGGTTGAGCTCCGATTTCACGTATTGCCATGTGTTAGCTGGCAATATAAGTTTTATTTTATTGACTCTGTTTGCTACGTAGGTTTCCCACCGCGATGATTCACCTTGTATCCATGCTAGCACCACTTGTGAGTCGCACCACGCTCGTTTGATTATGTTGTAGCCGGCGAGAGCTGTTTGAACTTTTTTCATTACTTCCGCTAACAGGAGAGCGCCACATAGTTCCATTCTTGGTAGGCTTATTTTCTGTGATATTGGCGCCACACGAGTTCTTGCGATCAGTAGGGTTAAAACAAACTCTCCGTGTTCATTTAGGACTCGGCTGTAGACAACGCAGGAGTATGCTTTTTCACTTGCGTCGCTAAATCCCAATAGCTCGATGTTGTTATTTAATCCGGCAATCCATCTGGGAATTCGCATTTCCGGAATGATTGGTATTTCACCTTTCAGTTTAAGCCATTCTGTTTTAACCTCCATTGGTAGCTCTTCATCCCATCTCAGATTACTTATCCATAGTTTTTGAAAGATAAGCTTGGCAGTTAGTGTAACGGGAGATAGCCAGCCCAACGGGTCATAAAGTTTGGAAATCTCTGATAGGAGTGTTCGTTTTGTTAGTTTTGAGGTTTGTTGGAGTGGCCAGTTAAACTTGAATGTGTCCGCTTCCGGGTTCCAGGTTAGACCAAGGGTTTTCTGTGATTCTTCGTATTTAAAATCAAAGTTGTTTTTTGTCGAAATTTGCTCTTCAGTTAGTTCCTCTAGCAGAGCAGGGTGATTTCCGCTCCACTTTCTTAGGTTCATGCCGCCTCTTTGTAGCAACATGATGAGTGATTTTTGTAGCTTTTTAGCTTCTTCCAGAGACGAATGACCGCTGATCAGGTCGTCCATGTAGAACTCTTGAGTCAAGGTCACTGCTGCACCTGGATATGGTACCTTGTCTCCATCATCACTAGCCAATTGTTTTAAAGTTCTCATCGCCAGCCATGGAGCACACTTAGTACCGTAAGTTAAAGTTTGTAATTTGTATTCTTGCATGTTTTCTGTTGGTGAGGCTCTCCAGATGATTCTCGTCAGGTCTCGTTGTTCTTCCTGAATCCAGAGGCAACGGTACATTTTTTCAATGTCCGCTGTGAAGGCATAGCGGTAAGTTCTCCACTTCAAAATCAATGCTTGAATGTCTTTTTGTAGGTTCGGACCCTTCTCTAGCAGGCTGTTGAGGCTGTAGCCGCTAGATGTCTTCTGAGATGCGTTAAACACTGTTCGAAGTTTGGTTGTAGTTGAACTTTCTCTCAAAACTCCATGATGTGGGAGAAAACACTGAAGAGCTGATGTTGTGGTCTGTGATGGCGCCATGTGACCTAAATCTTCGTATTCTTTCATGAAATCTCGATACATGGTCGCTAGTTGTTGTTTTCTCTCCAGTCTCTTTTCAAGTTGAAGAAATTGCGAGATGGCTATGTTTTTTGAATTGCCAAGTTTTCTCTCAAAATCCGAACATAAGGGCATCTGAACAATGTATTGTCCTTGAGAATTACGCTGAACAGTCTTCTTGTAAAACTCTTCACATTGCTCTTCCTTTGGCGTATCCGGTTGCTGCTGGGAGATGTCTTCGGTTTCCCAAAAGCGTGTTAGTTCTTGTAGGTCAATCAAAGTTACATTACAGCAGTATGATTTAGTTATGCTGCCACATAATATCCACCCCAACTGCGTTTGTTGTGCAATAGGGGCTGATTGATTGCTTTTCAGTAAGCCGTCCAGAATTATTTCAGCGTACACTCCTGCCCCAAGTAAGAAATCTATGTTTTGAGAGCTGTTATACTCCGGATCGGCGAGTTTTAAGTTGCTTAAATGAGGCCAGTTAGCCTTGGGGAATGACACGTTCGGTAAGTTGTTAGTTACTTTTTTCATAATCAGCGCTTGAGTTTCAAACGTGTAATCCGAGTTAATTGATTTACAGTTTATTTGAAGACTTCCTTTGCATTCCCCTGAAGATGATCCAATTCCATTGACGCTAGCATTAAATTTCTTTCGGGGTAGTTTTAGAAGATGGGCCGCCCTTTCCGAGATCAGGTTTACTTGTGCTCCTTGATCCAGAAGTCCGCGAAGATTTTGGTAAGTTCCGTCAACAGATTTAATATTCAATTGAACTGTTGTTAATAAAATCTCTTTATCGTTAGTTGGTGCGTGAATTGAAGTATTTGCTTGACCCGAATTGGAAGATTGTTGAGTTGAGATGTTTATGTTTGCAGTTGTTTTCTTTGCGTAATGAAGCATCGTATGATGTTTCAAATTGCACTCTTTGCATGTTTTCGCTGATTTGCAAGCGTCCGAGCCGTGGCTAAAAAGACAGTTTTTGCATAAACGAAGTTTCGCAATTGTGCCGTTTCTTTTCGCTGTATCCATGTCGACGAACTTCGGACATTGCATCAAAACATGATTTTCGTTGCATAAAGGACATTGTCCATAAGTTGTATGATAGATTTTGTTAAATGTTGGTTTGTAGTCAAAATGTTTTTTTTCTTGAGTTTGTTTATTCGACGGAGTGGAGAAGGGCTTCGTTGAGTTTTCTTTTCTTGTGCTTTTCTTTGCTTCAAAGGCGAGAAATGCTCCCTCCAAATATTTTAAAAATTCTTCCAGTTTCGGAATCGCTCGTTGATCATCCCGAGTCTTCACATAGTCCTCATAGGAAGTTGCGTCCAGTTTTTGCGACATCAAATACACAATGATGGGGTCCCATGTTTGTACGTCTAGGCCGATATTCACGAAACCGTTGACAGCTTCGTTTATGACGTCATGCATCTTCTTTAAGTTGAACGCGTCGCGTTGTTGTATGTTGGGCAAATGCATTATGGTGTTCATGAAGGTCACAAATTGCAGATGACGATTGTCGTATCTTTGCACTAAAAGTGCCCAGCATGAATCGTAGTTATCCGCGCTGATCGATAGGTGTTGAACAATCCTCTCAGCTTCACCATGAAGTTTCGTCTTTAAATGCTGCATCTTTTGCGCCTTGTTTATAGTGGGGTTGTTGTGGATTGTTTCCGTAAATAGATCTTTAAAAGAAATCCACTGTCTGTAGTCTCCTTTAAATTCCGGTATGTCGACTCGCGGCGCAGAGTGCTGATAGTGCATTGTTGAATGTAGTTTGTTTTTTAGTTGTTTGCGTAATTGTTCATAATCCTGTTCGCCTTTCAGGAAAAGAGAGTTGTATGCCTCACACTGGATCCCCGCCAGACTTGCCTCAATCTCACAGTGCAGTTTGTCGACAGGTTCCCATTTCGACTTTAAGATGGCTAAACAATCTTCCAGTTCCCATTTTTCAGTGATGGACTGAAAATCGATTTTCGCCATGGCGCGATCAAGCGCTTTGATGTTAATTTCTTGCTTGAACATAAGTAAGTTGATGTTGTTTTCATTAGCCTCTGGGATCCCCGCCAAATCAAAGTTGATGTTGTCGTCGATAGGGGTTGGTTTTAACCCTTGAAGAGCTTGCAGTCTCTTCAAAATGTCATCTTTCGTTTTTTCATACATTTTCTTAGTCATAGCATAGACGTCATCGGTAAAGTACTTGATGTTCTTTTCAGGAACCGTGGCCTCAATTGTTCCATGCCTTTCTTCAAACTCCTGCCAGTAGTCGTCGAATTTGGAGAGCGTATTCGATAAGTAGTCCTTAGTCTTTCTCGATGAGCCGTCCTTGCCATAATTAATGCATCCTTGTTTGATTTTGTTAAAAAGTTCTAGTTGTAAAGTTAGATGTTCCATGATGTTCCTCAAGTTTGAACGCTCAGGGATTCGGCGAAGTTTAGTTGTCCTCCTTTCCCGTCCTGCAGTTCACAGTAACGCGAAAAGGTAAGGTTGTTATTGTTTGTTCACTTTCACGTCCTGCGGTTCACAGTAACGCGAAAAGGTAAAGTTGTTGTTGATTGAAGTAAGTAGTTTCAGTTCAGAGCTCGCTGGATGATGGATGCAAGTGATCACGGCCGTGAATCTCAATCCCCTCCGTCCCTGTACCGATGTTTACGACTTCTCAATTCAATTCGGTGATTCCGCTGGTGGAGGCCGAAAGAACCGATCCGTTATCAGTGAGGAATAGAAGGAACAAAGTCACTTAGTTTGTGGCACTTGCTTCTTGATGCTCGAAGGACCATAAAGATGTACGGTGTAGTGGCCGCACGTCTTGAAGATGTTATAGGAAGTTATGTTTAAGCTCTGGTAGCTATGATGGGTTCTTGTAGTTGTTGTAGTTAGTTAGAGAAAGATCACCAAAGTTCAGTAAAGCACTATATTGTCACTTAATAACATGAAATACAGATAAATTAGGCAAGTCTTTCTTGGTAGACGTTAACCCGATCAAGATCGTATCGCTACTACTTATTTTGTATAGGTAATATCGTCATGCTAAGTGCAACGCTAACAAATCAAAAGTAGGTCGTTATTAATTATGTACAAACTGTACATAGCGATTTTTTTACATTTTAAAACCCCATATCTCCGCCATTTTGAAAAAAATCCCAGTTTTTGTTTTTTTTTCAAAGGCTCGACAAAAAACATCTATTTAATTGTTCAACCTACTCACAAAATTTCACGCGAATCGGTTCAGAAATGCACCCTGTAGAGGAGAACAGGAAAACAAACACACGAAAGCATTTTTGGCCAATCCTGAAACGGAGACGCTTCGCTCGCTTCGCTCGCTCGGTCAATAACAGTACAGTATAAAAACACAAACATACAAAACAAAGTAGCCTTACTTAGAAACTCTTTCCGACCAAATTATCAAAAGTCAAAATATCAAAATAAAATAAAATTTATTTGATGTCAAAATAAATTATGAATATTTATTTTAAGTAAATATTGATATGTATATACAATTAACTTACTAATAAATTAACAGTTTTATCCAGTTTTGTAAACTCGTGTTTTATTTTTATTTTCAATGAATCATACATAACATATACCTCGCGTCACGTAAAAAGAACGCTGGAGGCAATGGAGCGGCGCATGGCAATAGCGTCCTTTTGTGCATGGGTACACTGGCGTGATTCGCGTAATAGCATGTGGTGTTATGCATGGCAATAGCGTCCTTACGTGCCTGTGCATACTGGCGTTAATCGCCTACCACCGCTCAGCGCTTTCAGCGTTATTTTTAGATGACGCGAAGTATTAACCAATGCCATGCCGAGATTCAAGTTTTTTTTAAATTTTGGCGTGCGTTTACGACTTGAAATTCACCTTGAGACACTCACGATGCAATCTGTCTCGCGATTTGTTGCTGCAACTTGTATTTCCCTCTGTGTCTATCTTCCTGTTCTATCCTTCTCTAGCGGTTGCAATGCAACCTGCCTTCTATGAGTTGCAGCGACACATTGCAAGCCAGGTTGCACCGTGAATAGAGCCCATAACAGTCCCATTCCATTCCAGTGGCCAATACAGAATGCGGGGTGGACTTCACGCGCAACGGGCGAATCGTGGGCGGCACCAACAGCCTGACTTCCGAGTTCCCCTGGACAGCCAGCCTGTGGAGACAAGGCGCGCACCAGTGCGGTGCGAGTGTACTCACGAAGACGTGGCTGGTGACTGCTGGACATTGTGTGTGCAGGTCTGTAATTCGTATTCGTAATTTCGTTATTGTTCTCTACAAAATAGACATATCGATAGAAAACAATGTACAAAGGCGAGCTGTCTCTCTGTGTGTCTTTAGGCCAATGAATCTCGTGTTTGTTTGCTTGGGATTTTTATAGAAAGTATCAGTGAATAATGGGATATTTTATCGACTTTCGCTAATTTCGATTAGTCGGAAAAATGGATTGATAAATTTATCGATAGTCGATGAAATAAAACAAACAATATCTAGTGAGTGGCGTTTAATTTTTGCTACTAAAATTCTGACCCGTCCGTCAACCCACTGACTCTAGGCTGTTTCCTAGCGCTAATCCTCACAGTCCTGTGGCAAAAGCATTTAGCAAATACTTTTTGACTTGACAAGATATTGTCGGATCACCACAATCATCAGGTGGCTGAACTGGCCACTTCGCTCCCCAAACATACACAAACTTGGATTTATTTGTACTATCCTTCCTTTTGTTTAGTATAAATAAAAGTAAGTTTAGATTCCTACGGCCCCACACTAGGCTAAGCTATATCGGTGGGAACCATTAACAGTAACAGCGACGACGTACAGACTCTACAGAGCCTCCTGAGGATTGTTTATTTTTCCTCCCAAGCCGGGATGCACACCCGGGACCGCTCGTTTGGGAGTACACCCTCGACCCCAACTACCTACCGTACCTACCCACCCAATCATTTAGCATGAAATGCCAAGACATGACATGCATGATACACACACAATAACAACCTTTCGCAAAAGAATGCATCATTCATGTGCGAACCCTCGTATCAGCAAAAACCAAAAACGAAATGCAGTGACAAGCAAGACTGACATTACAAACGGAAATAAAACTTGCGGTGTGAAAACAAAACATGTGAAGTGTTTTGTCCGTTACCCTTGAAGAATTGCGGTGTGTCCCGCTAATAAATTATCTTGCTAACTAATAATAAATTATAATAGTAATAATAATAATAATAATCTTTATTGTTAAATAGTTTTACAACGTTTTACAGCAGGTATCTCTAGACCCCACACTAGGATTCCCTGTTTCGTGGGGACTAGTCTCTTTCGCCCACGTTCTTGGTTTTATATTAATTTAATTGAAAACAATTAGTTAATTATTTAAATCTAACATGCAGATCAACCGTTGCCTATTAAAAACGGCTACCTATCAAATTGACTTTTTTATTCTGTAAGTAGGTACCTGTACTAGTACAATTACCTATAGATTTGAACTGACGGACTAACATTCGTAGGCAGTGTGTTGGCTCCGTGTGTGGAAGAAACTGCCAATGGAAACGTCAACGTCTTCGACGTCTGACAAGCCCCCACCGCCCTAGCAGCACAGGTAAATGAGAGCAATTTATTTGACTCTTTTTAGGAGACCTGTTCTTACAGAATCATGTAGCTTTTTGTAACTCCCTAATTAGTTCCGATGATTTTGATATTTTTTCTGGACTATTGTGTAGTGTGATTTGATTAAATAAGAGGGATCTTTTTAGGGTTCCGTACCCGAAGGGTGCCAAACGGGACCCTATTACTGAGACTTCGCTGTCCGTCTGTCCGTCCGTCCGTCCGTCTGTCACCAGGCTGTATCTCATGAACCGTGGTAGCTAGACAGTTGAAATTTTCACAGATGATGTATTTCTGTTGCCGCTATAACAACAAATACTAAAAATCAAAAGAAATTTAATATTAAGGGGGGCTCCCATACAACAAACGTGATTTTTTTGCTCATTTTTGCTCGATATTGATAATGGTAGCAGGTAGACGCTTAAAATGTTCACAATATATTGAGTATAAAATTTACTTAAAAAATAAATAATTAAATTAAAATTAAATTAATATTTAGGGGGGGCTCCCATACATTTTTTTGCGGTTTTTTATAGATAATGGCACGGAACCCTTCGTGCGCGAGTCCGACTCGCACTTGGCCGGTTATTAAACATACTGTATCGTGGAATTGCATTAGTGTGAGTAATTGTGAACGCGCCAAGCAAGATATATTTATTACAGACCAATATCGCTTTATTCTCGCACCGCTAACGAGATCATCTCCATGGTCGTAATATAGATGTGGGATCGAATATCTCGATTGAAAACAAAAAATAGCTATTACGACTATTACGACCCTACCCGCCTTACAACCAACCAAGATACCGAATCGATATTAAGACCATGGAGATAGTCTCGATAGCGCCGGATTAGAAGTCGCATCTCCTGCGTAAGAAGCGACCGTGATACCTACCAAACAGATCACGGAGATCTTAGATAAGTATACATTGAGTTTTCAGTTTGAGTTTTCAGCATCTCTGAAGCAAATGACTTCATAAGTCTACGGTCTAGCGATCACAACACAACGCACAGAACGCTGCTGCGGTAATACGTGGTTCATTGAAGGAATGAATCGAATGAAACAAAAAAAAAAACACTTGTCACAAAAGGCAGCAGTAGTTCGGTTTAGTTTGTTTCATTCGATTCGTTTCTTGAATGGACCAGCCACGTAAGTAAGTAATACGAGACGCAGCGTCTTGGTTTTGTTCCTCGCCGCGTAACTTCCTCGCCGCGTAATTTCTTCCTCCCACTCGGGATGCAAATGTCGTCTAAACACGAAAACGAGCCTTAGAAAACGGTCTTGACCTGAGGTCTTGACAGTCAAGCCCACACAGATTTTTGTTACACAACAATATAAACGAATGTATGATCCTTATAGCCAGAATTTTCTTGACAATGACCGTAAAAATCACAATGATAACAACACAAGGTACAAAAATACTTAATTTGGTTTACTTAAATGATAAAATTATCGTACTTTGCAGTGCCAAGTGTAATTATTATAGGGTTCTGTACCCGAAGGGTGCCAAACGGGACCCTATTACTAAAACCTCCGCTGTCTATCCGTCCGTTCGTCCGTTTTTCTGTCCGTCCGTCAGCGGGCTCAATCACGCAAAAGGGTGTTTAGGATTAAATTGTATTATTAGGTCAAAAAAATATATAATTAAAGGCAGAAGTTTAACTAAAATCACCCGTACGAGATCAAGAGGTCTTATCAAGACGAAATAAATGAGCCCAAAGAGTTAACAAGTAAGACTCCCAGGGTTCCGTTTACTACCGACTGGCTCCATCATCAGATGATGCTAATGAGAATTTCGCTAAAATGTATGAATAGGACTTGTCACGACGAATCGAATGAGTCCAAACTCGACGAGTTTACAACTAACCATCCCAGGGTTCCCTCTGCCACCTTCGAGCTCCATCGTCAGATCAGGTCTATGGTACAATATTATTGGATTGTCATCTGAACTTCGTACATATACCAAGTTTCGTAGTGACAGAAGGTCTGGAAGTGGGCGAAATTTCCATTCCTAGATTTACTGCTCCGTGATATTTAGTTACACAACACGACCATCACAAGGGTGTTAAGAAGACCGGCACCCTTCTAATGTTAAAAAGGCGCTATGAAGATATTTTCCTAGTCTGTCAGACACTTGATCCTTGTAGGATGGTGCTGAACCCTTCTGTGTGAGTGTGAGACTGCGACTCGCACTTGACCGATTTTTGATACAAATTTCTCTTCTAGCCACGCAAGCTATGATTTCTTCAAACCGAAGCAATTGAGCGTCGTCGTCGGCGCAACCGACCTCAGCAACAATACTGACAAGGTGCCCGTAACCAAGATATCGCCGCATCCGGAGTACAGGTAAGTATAATTTTTACAACAAAGTTCATAATCAATTGCCACTGTTTGTATTATGGTGCTCCTAAACGGGCCAGGTTTTGCTGCAATATGTAGCCGGCAACTATTGGCGTCCCTCTCTTACTCACTCACATCTTAGAAAAAGACACCAATATGGACTTGTCAAAAATCGGTCAAGCGCGAGTCGGACTCTAACACTAACACATAGGTATAGGAGATTTTAACCATGGACCACATTGTTTGTCCATAATTTGACATTGATTTGCCATGGTGGTACCATTTCTAAGGAGTCTTCCAACTAGCCTTAGCAACTCTGAATATAAAGGTGCAGATAAACACCATTGATTCTGACATTACATCGGCTCCACAATCACAGATGCAACCAGAAGCTTAACGACGTAGCCCTGCTGAAGACAGCCCGGGCGCTCAAATGGTCCTCGGAGCTGAGACCAGCCTGTCTCCCTCAGCCAACGTCTCCAGAATACAGTGGAGCCCTCGCCACAGTTGCTGGTTGGGGGTTCACTCACGAAGATAGAGGAAAGGGTAGGTATTTTAATAATGAAAAACAGCCCGGTTAATCAAGTTGCTCGTGACACATACAAAGGAGCATATGCTAGTGACTTTGCCATTTGTGGCAAACTCCAGACCTCTACAAACAAAAGGCTACTAAAGCCTAGGCACACCAAGCCAAAGGCCTTGTAGAAGTTTGGCAAACGTATGGATCAGGCATTAATGGATTGGTACTATAAAGAAGAGGTATATGCATGCATTGCTTATCTGACAGGACTGTGAACATTGGCGCTCTATGGAAGAGATCCAACGGTAGGATATCTGAAGTTCCCGCAGTAGGGAAGCGGGTAAGTGTGTGCGTATGCTGATATACAGGCCATGTAGAAAAGGTTTATGGGGCACCTGGGGCTACCACAAACTTTATGGCGATCAGCTCGTAAGCTTAGAATAATAAGATCCCCTAATTACCATGACCGTCTTAATAAAATGGCAGGTCCAAGTAAAGGCTTTTATGGAGTATGTTAATGGAAAAGGTGAAACGGTGAACTTACAATTTGAATAAAATGTGGTAGTGGGTAATTGCACAAGTTTTCTTTCAGGCTCCAGACCAAATGTTCTCCAAAAGACTGAAGTGGAAGTGGTGAGCAATGAGCAGTGCAACACGTGGTACCGATCCCAGGGCACGAAGGTCAAGATAGCGACTTCTCAGATGTGCGCCGGTCATGAGGAGGGGGGCAGGGATAGTTGTTGGGTAAGATTCTGCTTTTCCTCAAACTTTTAATTTACGCCTATTCCCGTATGTTGTGGCAGCTAAAGGTAGATAGATTCTAAACAGTCTCCAGCACTTACAGTTGAATAAAAGCCTCCTCTTCATTACGCCATTTATTGCGCTCCTAGGCCATTATGATCCATTGTTGCCCAGCAGTTTTTGCGATCCCAACTAACGGGCGCATCCTTTGGCCACCATTCCGTCACCGTCTTAGTCCATCTGCCATCGTCTCTCCTAGCTATGATGATGAATGATGATACAAATGCTAACCAGCTCCCATATTCAGGCTGATAGCGGCGGTCCCCTCATGCTGCGGAACGAAGGCCGGGTGGTGCTGGTCGGCGTAGTCTCAACTGGCAGTGGCTGTGCCAGAGCCCGCCAACCTGGGATTTACACCAGACTCTCGAGGTACACCGAGTGGATCACTAGCGTGGTCAAGGAGGAGGATTCTAGTAGGGCTGGCTTGAATTGGTACCCGAGAAATGGGTAGAGTCAATAGCGTCAAATATTTTCCAAACGCTTTACAAAGATGCACCATTTTTTGATGTTTAGTCAGTAATTTATTCAAAAGAGAAAGATATTTATGGAAAGAAAGGGAATAATCATCATATTAAGTTTGTGTAGCCCATCAGATACCAGTTCAACACTTGAAGTCCTTGTGCTAAGTCGAGTCAAAGAGTTGCTATGCTTATGATATAAGTATTACAATAATAGTACCTATGTAGATTGGGAGGCATTTGTGCAACTGCGGAATTAACTTTTAAAAGGAGAAGAAAATGCATAAGCTTTCCAAGATGAAGACTTAGATAATTTAATTAAGTATTTATTACAAACTTCATGATAAGTAAACAAATTGTGAGTAATATCTTAGAAAAATGTTTAAATAATCTGTGATATTTGCTGTAAGTTAAGTACCTGCCTAATTTAATAATAAGAATATTAAAACTATGTACTACAGTGTGATTTTCTTTTCTTTGATATACCTTTGAAAATCTCTCTTTGTCTGTACTAAGACTGCATGCAGCTTTTTACCGGCATTTTCATCCATTTCATCTTTCAATGAATCTAATGCTTCTTCAATGGCATTTCTTGCTTTGGTAAGAGGAGCTTTGAATTCCTCGTTAGATTTTTGGGAACCTTTACATTTCAAAACCAACGCCGAATGAATCTCATGCAAAATCACAGCGAGGTACAGGCTAAGCCTTGCGTTACCTGGATCCAAAACCTTCGTGATTGCTATCAATTCTTCACACATTGTTATTTTCTTCTCCAAAATTTCTGGTGACATAAAGTTCGGGTGCCTTCCGTACAGTTGAATCAAGGAGTGTTTTAGAGAGTAAATATGGTAATGGTTTGGGTGCAAAAAGGTTGACAGGCGACACAGAAGATTCTCCAGCGTTTGGACTGAACCTCCCATCATCTGAACATTATCCACTTCTTCCCCCATTTGAGATATCAACATATTCACATGAGAGCTCGCCACTTTTATTCCACACTTATCACAAACCCATTCGGACTCCTCATCCAGAGGGTCTTCTGGTAAATGTATTCCATTACATGGTCCCTTCTCATTGCCAAGACACTTCATGGCACTCAGATAAGTTCCCATTTCTGTAGGATCACTGCATCTGGGGCATTTGCAAGCGAAATACTTGGTGTCTTTCAAGTGTTGTCTTCTTGCCTGCGTGCCCCATAGCGCGTGACTATACATAGTTGAGATGTGAGTATCTTTTGCAACTGGAACAGTGATTCTCAGTGTTAGTTTGAATAAGTCGTCTTTGATTTTTGGTGTATGGGCGAATGTATGTTTAGTGTTTGGTATGCAGCTGTGTTCTAAGATACACGTATTGGTGTATAATGCCAGTAGTTCGGCTCCTTGCGAGTGCCGTATCTCAAGGGCGTTAGTGTCTATAATTCCACACATTCTGTGCAGAAGTTCAGCCGATATTTCTGGCAATAGTTTCTTGCGTAGATTGTTGTCGAGTTTTCTGATGAAATTGTTGATCAAGTACTCGACGATAAACTCGTTGGCTTCACTGAAAATGAGCGAGAGACTTTATTAGCTTGTGATTTATTAACGTTAATGGCCTTTGAAAAGTTTAAATTGAGCTAAGTGGCTGCCTTTTTATTTTGAGATGATTGCAGCAAATGGCAGAAGATTGAAAACTTTGTAACTTTTTGGACATCATTCTGAGCTACACTACGAAAACGATTTCAACAAGTAAAAACCAGCTGCGGGTCTAGAAAGAGAAACGATTCGCTCTCAATCGCCCCGTCTTTGGCTGTCAAACGAACAATTTTGACTGTCAAATGTACTGGGTTTGACGGGGTTGACAGTCGAATTCGTTCGTTTGAGAGTCAAAGACGGGACGATTGAGAGCGAATCGTTTCCCTTGACAGACCCGCACAAAACGTACGGAGAAGTGAAAATAAACGTTGCTCTGATCAAATCGGTTTCATAGTGAAAGTTGTTCAGAATGATCTCCCCAACAACCCCCTAAAATACGACATTTTTATATCTTATTTTATCATCCATGTTACGAAATGTTTTTATTTTTAATAAGTTTACGAGAGCGATCGCGGAAACCTACATGGTTTATGCGTGAAAAACTATACCTTTCTGTTACAGCCTGTTTAGAATAATTGTATGAATTGCGGGGATTCCTTCAAAGCGAGAGAGACCATGGGCAATAAGGGATACATACTCATAAGCCTCGGAGCCAGGCGGTCTGCACTCCATGTGGGACTGCATCTCGGACAGCTGCTTCCATTTCTCAGGGTCCGTGGACTGCAGCAGTGTGCATCTTAGCGGTAGGAGGGCGTCATGCCTGAATCATAATTGTTGGGTTCAAATCTTTTAAACTAACAAACATAGCGTCACGTCTCTTCTTATTCGGGTTGGCAGTGTCTATTCAATACTACATTTTGCGTGACAGAGGGCTAGTCTAACACCCTAGGTAATGTCCGGTTTAATCTACTGTAACTTGAAATAATACCCCGCAGCCGTAGCCGCCCCGCTGCGGATTCACAACGACGTAGCAATAAGTTAAACAATTATGAACCTCAAAGTCAAAGGAGTTCTGCTTGCCCTTGTTTAACATTTTGCAACGAAATTAGTGATTCTAGTTTAGATGCACAGGGCCATTCTAGAGGAGACCTACTATGCCTAGCAAAGGTCAATGGCGACGGATGATAACATTAATAGTGGTAACTTCTAAGATCAAATAGGGAGTCTTAAGGGCTCTACTCACGGTGCAACCTGGCTTGCAATCTGTCAGGTTGCAACAGCTAGAGAAGGATGGAACAGGAAGATAGACAGAAAGGGAAATACACGTTGCAGGCGACCGGTTGCATTGTGAGTAGAGCCCTTTACCTGTAGTAGTCAGCCATATTGTCCAGGGCGCACTCCGGTCTCAAGCTGAGGATCTGACACTCAGCTCCGTGGTGGCGTAGGTCGGTGAGGCCAGGGCAGTAACCAGAGCATACTGGCCAGCCGCATCTTGAAAGAAAACAAACAAAATAATCGGTCAAGCAAGTGCGAGTCAAACTCTCACACGAAGGGAAATACAAGAATAAGTTCAAAGAAAACAAGTTTCTTGTATGGGTAAGGATAATAATTATTAATATAGTGTATAGACAGTAAAAGGATTTGTATTCTGGAATCTAGAATTCGCCTGATTTTATCTCGTAGCACATCAAACATTTTGGTATGAAATTAATCTGGAAATATGTAGATATGCTATAAATTACTCTTCGTGTATTGTCAATAGCGAAAATCGTGCTTAGCAGCAAATTCTCCTTAGTACACTGAGGTACCACCAAGAAAAATCACTATTTATTCATTCAAACAGAATAGGGTGATGGACGGATGAAGCCTTCGTTACATAATTAACTGTTTTGACATGAAAAGCAGATATCTCGTGGATATCTCGAATGAAAATTAGTTCAACTTAATTATCAAATTATTGTAGGTTGGTTAATCAGTAGCTATTGTCGAACATAATATCAACTTTGATCAAATGTAAAGGTTGGCTAAACACATTCTGGACCACAGATACTATAATATTATACTAATAATCAGACTAATGATTTCTTACTTACCTACTAAAAATACATAGGATGTTATAATGTGGAAACAGAGTTTACATAGAGGTATCTCGGACCAAATAACTAATAGGTTGGTAGATATACGGTAAGAAAGAATGACCTGATAATATCTAAATACTTATATATATATATATTATATATATCTAAAAAAGACACTGTCTTTTTGGGCAAACATTTATCTCAGGCTCAGGGTATTTCTTGGCAAACTCAATATTGTTTGATGTCTAAAATCACTTTACATTATCAAAAGGATTGAAAACGGTCGATTTCGGATACCCTATATACCCGACCTTAAATATTGTTTCTAGTTGGGTTCAACTCATTTTGTAGGGTTGTAGGTTGTAGGGGCGATCAAGCTAACTTTACGGGAACTTTTGTTTTGTGTTTGATTCTAACTGTAACTTCTATTTTATTGAGCTCCACCAAGGTGGAGTTGGTTTCACGCCTGCTTTTCACGCAGGGAGATGCTGGTTTCAAAAGTTCAAAGTATTTTTTTTTATTGACCATAAAATAATACAGATTGTTTAGTCAACGTCAATATAATATTAATATTTTTTGTATACTACCGCCCTTTCGGAAATTGTGGGCTTAGGGATGGAGCAAAGAAGGGCAAGAAACTCCCCCGTACTATTTTATCTTAGCCGAAATACGGATGATTGTGAAACTTGTAAGTACCTAGGAAGGTTAGGTTTGACTTGTGTTTTTATAGGCAGATTTACACTGTACTCCTTACTAACTAGCACAGTTTTTATTAATAAAGGGATGAATTAATAATAAAAGTAAATGGATGAAAGTAAATACATAATAAGATAAGTAAGAAAGTAAATACATAGTAAGTAAAGTACCTTGCACACCTCTCCCCAACCTCAGTGCCAACCGGCTTATAACACCCCACACATGGCATGCTGGCCCCCGGGTCTGCCATGGCCTTAGGGCCGAAGACCAGAGGCCGCTCGTTCAGCACCAGGTCACCTGGAGACAGGTCCCTGGCTGCAACCAGGTAGCGGCCCAGCTCTGACGATGAGCGGACCTGGAAGAGGAGGTGAAACAGAAAATTTACAGGAATATACCTACGTAGGTACCAAGAACCCACCACAGGGGTACCTACATTTTCCTAACTCTTTATTAATCTGTGCTGTCTATTAGATAAGCAGAAGTCGCTGTCGTCGGATGCGACGAGGAGGACATCGTCATCATCATATTTTATTATTCATATCGTAGGTGCTATTAGCATAGACAAATGCTATTAGGTACTTATAGAATAGCGAGCGACGAGCCCACGGAATAGAATTTCTGTTCCGTGGATGGGCCGATGGTATGGAAAGTGTGAGCGTCTGGGGCCTACTGATATCTACAATTGTGTTTTAGGTAGGTACTGTGTCTGCTCGTATAAAAACACCTAGTTAGTCTAGGTACCTAGTGACATCCTAAAATGTGGTGAGAAAGTGCTCCTTAGCCCGGATTTTACCAACGAAAGAGTAACTTTTACTCGAAAGTATCTTCTACTTTTTCATAGACACCAGTGACACCTAGATCAGATCACCTCATTTTAAACTGTCAATTGTCATAAAATTTATCCCCGGGATAGTTATTCTTGTACCTTTTTGTTGGTGAAATCCAGCCTTAGACATTCAATGAGGTGGTAAAGGCACATTTCAATAACATTCATTCAACACCCATACAAACACTCTATCTTCGTTTTCTACAAGGTAGGTAACAGAAACATTGAAAGAAGCCTAGGAAAATATTATAAAAGTACGTACCAATTTGAAGCCCACATTCTTATTCTCACAGTATAGCGACATTTGAAAATGTACACCTTTGGATCGCTAGGTTTGAGAATCGATCAGTTTACGATTGCTAATTTTGGAGCAATTGTTTTTTGTACTTTTACTACAACTACCGACATCTAGCGAATATTTAGCTAAGTAAAGCAGTAACGGTTGCAACTTGATGAAGCTACTAAGCGATAGATGGCAGTATCTCTAACAAAGTTATTTTGCTACTCAACGCTAGAGTTCACTAGTTCCTACATCATATTTTGTGTGTTTATATCTGGGTAGTCTCGATGGGTTGTTAGAGAAAGATAAGATCAAATTAATTTTTCACTAATTCTGCCGCTGACCATCCGGCTCAAAATGCGCCTCTTAAGGTGACATTCAGAAGCGTGGCTTTCAGTACTTATTGATTCCTCGTAAAGTCGTAGGTAGATAACATACCTCGTAAGGACAGCATATATCAGTTTGGAAGCCCATATTTCTGAAAAAAAGAGATTGATCCACTAAAGCATAATATCATAATTCATAATTTCTTTATTGCACACAAACAGTTACATAGGACAGTAAAAAACATAGAAAACGTGTTCAAAGGCGAGCTTATCTCTAGTAAGAGATCTCTTCCAGCAAACCAAATAGGGATGAGACAGGTGGATTGCTGAGCAGGAGTAGACCCATGTGTACAATACATATAATTATTACTTACAAATCAATAGACCACATAAACTAGTGCATATCTACTTATATAAATAAATATGAAATATGTTTATATAATAGATATACAATAATATAGATATACAATAAACTAAGCAATGATGGATGAGACAGAGACGATGTTAATAACTTAATTAATTTAGACACAATTATAAGTAGGTAGGTAGGTACCTTTTCTTGAAGTAAAACTTCTGAACGGGCGGTAGTATACAAAAATATTAATATTATATTGACGTTGACTAAGTAATATTGTATGATTTTATGGTCAATAAAAATTTTGAACTGAATTGAACTGAACTTTAGCGAGATTGCGAGATTGAGGGGTGAAATTTATTTGATGAACCTTCTTAGATTTTTCTGGTTTATGATGTGTATGTTCATATTAATCTTTGCTGGCTGTAACTAGTAAGACATGCCCAATATACAGGCTGACATTTAATTAGCTGATCATATTTTGGGGAATGATAGTACCCATCATTAAGAACAACTTTCCCCATGAAACATATAGTCGCAAACGAAAAAAATTTTTCGTTCTCCAGTACATTGCCCCGAGCAGCTGATTTTAAGTTACTATGGGAGACTCAAAAAATTTTTTCGTTTGCGACCCTATGTTCCTTGGGGAAAGTTTTTCATAATGATGGGTACAATTATTCCCCAAAATATGGTCAGCTAATTAAATGTCACCCTGTATAGGGTTGACTTTTTATTTAGCTGACTAAATATCTTTAGGTGACCCATATTTTAGGATACCTAATGATAGTAGGTAAGGTACCTTTAGTACTAGTATTTGTGGTACTACCTATCTACGCATCATCATTATTATATCCAACTTTCCCCAAGAATCGTGCCGCAAATGAGAGGTTAACTAACTTGTAATCAGCTGATCGGGTCAATCTATGTAGGAAGGAACATAACATAACATAACATAAACATAAACATTTACATACAGGCACATACATTACTTTATTTTTCACTGCACCATACTGATCAGCTAAGCGCTTAGGCCCGAAATGTACCTACCTACTGAGTTAATAAAAATATAGTTGCTCTGTTCATGGCGGTCCCATAGTGAAAGTTGTTCAGAATGATGTCCCTAACAACCCTCTTTCGGTTTTTACACCCCGGTTCTTATAAACAGGGTGTAGAAACAATTTAATTTTGCACTTTTCGATCGCGAGGTAAAACTATTTCCAGGCCGTTAGGTATTTTATTGCTGAAAGACCGCCGAAAGTAATCCTTGACATTGTCGAAATTCAGAATAATTGATTGGTCTGCCATTAAGAATTGAACAGCACAACGTATTGGCAGTATCAGAATAGTGCCAGTGTCAGATGCTATTGGCCGAGCAGATTAATTAGCTGTAAATAAAGATTAATCAAGATAGACTAGCATAAACTAGGTTAATGAGTTCACGATGAGGTGTGTTTAACAAATAATATCACACGAAGGGAATCCTTCGTTGAGCACCATCGTTCAGGATAATAGTACAAAATAACCGGCCAAGTGCGAGTCGGACTCGCGCACGAAGGGTTCCGTACCATTATCTATAATAAACCGCAAAAAAACATGTTGTATGGGAGCCTCCCCTAAATATTAATTTAATTTTAATTTAATTACTTATTTTAAGTAAATGTTCAACTGAATATATTGTGAACATTTTAAGCGTCTACCTGCTACCATTATCAATATCGAGCAAAAATGAGCAAAAAAATCACGTTTGTAGTATGGGAGCCCCCCTTAATATTAAATTTCTTTTGTTTTTTTAGCATTTGTTGTTATAGCGGCAACAGAAATACATCATCTGTGAAAATTTCAACTGTCTAGCTACCACGGTTTATGAGATACAGCCTGGTGACAGACAGACGGACGGACGGACAGACAGCGAAGTCTCAGTAATAGGGTCCCGTTTGGCACTCTTCGGGTACGGAACCCTAAAACACGATTCTTGTATGGGGATGCCCTTATAATAAGAGTTCCAAACCCTTATACGTCCGTCTGTGTGTCAAGCAAGACCATTTATATCAAGAACGCGTTTTTTTAGGGACTCTACGAAATAGCTACGTAATTTTCCGCCCTTTGGATACCTAAATACACAATTGCTATTCATATTTCTTGGGGGAGTTTCTTGCCCTTCTTTGCTCCATCCCTAAGCCCACAACTTCCGAACGGGCGGCAGTATACAAAAATATTAATATTATATTGACGTTGACTAAGTAACCTGTATGATTTTATGGTCAATAAAACAATTTGAACTTGAACTTGAACTATTCCATAAGAGACTCGGGCCCACACATGCATAAACAAACCGGTTCTGCATTTCGTCTCCATTATAAACACTGAGTACCTATAGTTGTACATCTTATATTTTGACTCGAGTTAAAAACACGCTGTGAGCGCGGAAAAATGCAAAACGGGAATAGGTCATGCTATTTTTATGAACCTTCGCCCACCCATCTATCTCCCCTGAATATTCTAATGTCACTAGTTCATAAGTTCTTCGTATAAAAGGTACATTTATTTTAGTATAAGCAATTGTAGCCAAGCAAGGCAAGCGAATCACGAGACTGAAGTGGGGGTGGGCAGGACACTTGGTACTGAGGGATGACGGAAGGCGGACCAAAGCGGTAACGGAGTGGCTACCCAGAACCGCCAAACGCCAAGTAGGCAGACCACTAGCCAGATGGACGGATGTCATCACCGTCATAGTCGGTAGGCAGTGGATGCGGGAGGCACAGGACCGGAGCAGGTGGCCGAAGAGCCGAAGAGGCCTATACCCAGCAGTAAGTAGGTGTGGGCTGATTGATTGATTGAATTAATTGTGTGGGTGTGTCCCACTGCGGGGCAAAAGCCTTCCGTATCTCAGACCCCTCCTCCCTGTCCTATGCCGCCCCTGTCCAATCCTGGTTTTGTACATTATAATCTTATTTATTTTCTTTGCCAATTCTCTTCGGTGCCTCGGCTTTGGTTAGTGCATAATAATTATTATTAGGAAAAATGTTAGTTAAAACATTTGGAGACTTTGGATGAATAAACGAATATACTTACCCGATCCTTGTGGTTTCTCTACTCAGCTTTCTTCGATGTTGTATTTCACCTCTTTGCACCAGTAATTATTTGTATTATTATTTTGTTGTGCAATAAAAAAACCTACGATTTGGAATCAATATTTCCTTCCGTGTTGCTACAACAACAAAAAGGTCCACTAAAAATGACCGGTGCCGCTGAAAAATGCGTAAGCGCACTCAACGAATCTCACAAACTACGTAGAGAATGTCCGAACTAGCCAGAGAGCAATAGTTGCATAACGCCATGTGCGAATGAGGGACAGAGAGGCAAACAATTTGGCCCAGAACAGCTGGAAATACATTTTCATATTCGCTGTCAAATTCACAGCCGTTTTACATCGGCCGATCAGCTGCGGATTCAATGTGAGAATTTGTTCGAAGAAATCTCTTAATAAGTATTAGATTGCTAATAACTATGATTTCTATGGAGAATGGCAAAATGGAGTGTACAATAACTGGCTAGTAGTGGGCGGGCACATCTGAGCCCCTGCCACGCCATCTCGTAGGGAAAATACGTAATGCTTTATGTGATAAAATATAGCTCAATCTTTCACCTACCAGAGTAAACGCTTGTGCCCCTCAGTGTGGACATTAATGAGCTACATTCATTATATACGAAATAGTAGTTTGTATTGTAAGTGGAGTAAGGCCATTTACCCTAGTTGGCGAAACATATTTTAAATGCATATATCCCTAAGGATTATTATTTAGCATTAGAAACATGACAATATTGATAAATCCTATGAATTTCTAGCTATGTATCAGTAAGATATAAAATCGTTACTCATAGAGTTAAACTAGTGGTTTAACCTTTGAATGGGACGCCTAGGATTTAACGGAGACCTCTGTGACGTAGCGGTTGTGCATCTGCCTACCATGCGAGAGGTCCCGGGTTCGAATCCCGGCTGGGGACAAAAAAAAGCCCCCAGGTCTTAGATGTTTGCATGTTTGTGATGTCGCTGTTTCTGGTTCCCACGACACAGGGTATCCTAGTGTGGGGCCAGACGCAATGTATGTGCCTGTATGTAAATGTTTATGGTTATGTTTATGCAAACTGCATCTGCAGATTCTGCATGCCAATGTTATAGAGAGAAGTCCAATTTTTTTTGTTTTTTTAAGGGGCGATCTTTCGATACCCAGATAAACAGTCAGTTATCTTTATTTTAGTTATCTGAGAATTCAAAGATCGGTCCTACGATACATAAAAACATGTATGGTACTTACCTCAAAGGATAATTTTTAGGGTTCCGATCCTTAAAAGGTAAAAAAGGAACCCTTATAGGATCACTTTGTTGTTCATAAAGCTGTGAAAAAATCAACCTTCTAGGTCAACGCAATCATACGCTACGATTGATTATGCTGTAAATTGTAGGATTTTCATAGTAATCGCAATGTACCCAAAACCTATAGGGTAGTACTTCCCGAAGGCCTACAATCATGAAATTTGGCACAAAGCAAGGTTTTAAAGTAAAGGTAAAATCTGAAAACTGCAAATTTCTGTCTTTCTGCAAAAATATTTAATTTGGTTTACATGGATGACATGATACTTTAGTTTTTTTATGTGGAAACCTAATTACACGTGTAATGCTCTGAAAGTGTGATCGGAACCTTGGTGCGCGAGTCCTACTGTATTTTCTGTTTTTTGTCTTTTATGTGCAATAAATATATACGAGTACGAGTACAATACTCGCATTTGATTATTCTGGAGTATGATTCTCGCGCATTCGATATCTATTACCCGTTCGCTGTAGGTTTGCCGGTGCGTGGGCGGAAATTCCACCTTACGCACAGATTAATAAAGCCCAACGCACCGGCAAACCTACACCGAACGGGTAGTACGTCTATATCGAGTGATTTTGCACGGGAATCTGTCAATATAGGTCTCGATATCCGTATATCGAAGTCGCGAGAATCGACCCTCTGAACATCATTTCTCGTGACGGGACCTTACCCAGTAATCCTTACTAGAGACCTCGCTGATATGCAAATTACACTAAAAGCTGCGGTGATCTGGAAATGACCCTGGTTCAGTGATGTTTAATTAAAAAGTTACAAAAAATCGCTAGTCGGGTGATCATCATTAGTGGTGGCAATAACGGCTGTTTTGCAATAACGAACAACACTGTTGTGTTATTTCAAAATAACTGTTGTCGTAAACTGTTATCCTGTTATCCTGTTATATTGCTGTTTGGTAAAACGATAATTGAATGAATCGCAGATTGACAATATCATTATTTATGTTCTTGCTCATTATCAGTTCTTCCCTTCATACTTTAAACAGGCATAGGACTGTCAAAATTATTGTCAATACTTCGTATTCGTAAATTTAAATATATTTGAGAAACTAGTTGTTTGAATGAATTATAGACTGATTATTTGGAGTGTTGCCGGATAATCGATGGTATATCGATTATTAATCGATTCTCCTAAGTAAATATAAAAAATCTAACAAATCGATCTGGCATCGATTTTATCGATATAATAGACTGTATCGATACTATCGATTCTTATACTTGTACCAATAAAATCGATTATAATCGATTATTCGATTGTAATTGCTATTTCTGATAATTAAATCGATTATATCGATAGTATCGATGGTGAGAAGCAATACGATAGAATCGATACTATCGACACAATTGATTAAATCGAGGTATCGTTTAGATTATATTTTTGTGTAATCTGTAACGTAACAATATATTCTAAACCGATACCTCGATTAAATCGATTGTGTCGATACTATCGATTTTATCGATTATATTTTTTTGCTTCTCACCATCGATACTATCGATATAATCGATTTAATCATCAGAGACAGTAATTATAATCGACTAATCGATTATAATCGAATTTTTGGTACAAGTATAAGAATCGATAGTATGGATTTAACCGATTATATCGATTGAATCGATAACAAATCGATTAGTTAGATTATTTAGGTACCTACTAATCGATTAATTGATAATCGATTATCCGGAAACACTTTGGAATTATGGTAATACCGGCGGCGTATTTAGTAGTTCATTGATCTTATTTACATTTTTTTAGATATACATTTTTAAATTTACAATTTTTGTTATTCTATTTACACACAGTTATTCCCATTTATAAACATCATAGTCACTTTATCAACTAAAAAAAAAAACGCCCGTGTAGCACCGTACACGTGTTAGAAGTAAAACTTCTGTAGCTAGACCATTAAGTGGTACCTATACTATACACCTATACCTACCTATACTAAAAGAGATTTAAATTTCCAATTTTGAGATCCAATCTCTGCTTCAAGTTACTTTTAAGTTTCAGACGTCCGATTATTTGAAATTATTTTATACTTGTACTTACTTTTAATACGTCATGTCATTTATTTCCCACCATTCCTTATCTACAATTTGTCGCGCTCGTGGTGATATACTTAACTCATTCAATAGTGTCACTACTATTTGCATCTCGCTCAGATTATATACCATCTGACGTCACGTCTTTAAGCCGTCTCGCTCAAATGTATGCATTGCTTTGCTTGTTTTAGAAATCCATATCGACCCGTGTGACATTGATGAAACTCTTTTCTTACAAACTGTATGGATCGCATCGCACAGCTGTCAAACATAAGTTCCGGTTCCAACAAAGAGGTTGAACGAAGTAGTTTGAGTCATGCTAGATATTAGTTGTTTGTCCCAGCCAGCGGCGGCGCGGCGGCGGCGGCGCCATCTTGGCCATACCGGAAATCAAGAACTCGTGGAAGAATGCTTAAAATAATTTTTATTTGTTAACGTTTCATCAGGTTTTTCTCTCACTAATTAACATTCTTTATTGTACGAATGTATTATTATCTTATCTGATTAGTTAAAAACCGTATTGAAAATAGTTGCGGTTTTAAAAGTCTTCAGCCGACCCTGACGTCACCGATTCCAATTTCCGTTACATTTCTTAGCCACTCGTGATAGCACCCGGCTAGTAGCAATTGACAAGCAAATATATGAATAACCCACAGTTGAGAGGTTAAATAAATTTTACCCCCGTGCCCCAAGAAGTTTTACTTCAAAAATTGGTTGCCTGTAAAGTCGGTATACGGGCGAAAGTTTTACGTGACAACGACTTTGAGTGGTAAAATAATTTTAATGTGAATATTCATTCGTATAGTAGGAAGAAGGATGAAATAATAGTAACAATTTAAAACATTTATTTGTGCTCGAGTGGAAGGGACGCGTGCCTTTCACTTTTTATGTCTGTCTCTCTCGCTCTTAGGCGGGCTAACCATGCCCGAGTGGAAGGGACGCGTGCCTCTCACTCGCTCTCATTGTGAGCGCATAACGTGAGCGGAGCGTAACGCAGTTTCTTGAAGTGTCACCCGGGCACCCGGCAAACCAATTTATAAGACGTTGTCACGTCAAAACATTATCATACGCAACAGAGCGCACGCACCCCACCCCCCATTGGTCAGACGGCCGGACGGCGGCGGCGGCGGCGTCGCGTCATTGGCTAATCATTATTGAGAACAGCAGCAAAGTCGACAACAGCGCGCGACTTCAACAATGTAAAACGCAACGATAACTAACGACAACAGGATAACAGGATAACAGGATGCTTGAGTTTTCGACAACAGTGTTGCTCGTTGCGCACAAATAACGCATTATATTATCTGTTGTCGTAATAACGACCACCACTAATCATCATAAAAAACAATATGGTTGTTTATCCGCCATAAATAGTGTTTTATATTTCAATTTGGCGGACCAGCTAAGCTAAGAAATCGAATCAAACACGCGAAAAATAAAAAGATAATAATTAAATAAATGTATTCCATTAACATCCCCACCGATGGGCTCGGGCCTTGACCCGAACATGAGTAAGATTAAGCCATACTTCACCACGCCGCCGGCTCAGTGCGGGTTAGCAAAAAGTTAATGACACGTGAAAAGTAAAACTAATCTGACCAACTCGAACTCGGTTCTCTCTCGTCCTGTTTCTTCTTTCTCTTGTTATTTTTCAGCATGTTCATTGCTGCTGTACAATTGTACATAAGTCTTCACAGTTGACCGCTTGATACTCGAAAGATTACTAATCTATCTCATTTATTTTTCTACATGATCCTTCTCGCGTTCAAAGATGGCAATATTTTCGTACAATCCATCTGATTAATACGTAGAACTTCTGTGACGTTATCTGACAGCTTATTCATAATTTTCTCTGATGTGACTAACGTCCATTTGCAATAATCTATCTAGGTATTCATGGTTTTCACATTACTAGAGGAATGGGTTTTACTCACGATGCAACCTGGCTTGTTATCGGTCGCTGCAACTCATAGAAGGCAGGTTGCCTTGCAACCGCTAGAGAAGGATGAAACAGGAAGATAGACCGAGAGATAAATACGTTAGAGTTAAGTTGCTGGCGACCGATTGCATCGTGAGTGCATTGCCTTTAGATTTGACAGTTGCGCTATGGAACTTATGTCAAGGACTATCTATCTACAGATTGAGGATAGGTAGCTTATTGCAAACGGCCGTTAATAAACATCTGAAGAAGTTTAAAAACAGTGTGTAGGTACAGAAACAATGGAACGTCTGATGCTATTTTTTCCTAAAGATGAATCGCATTTGCATCTTATTTCTTGGCACATTTGCCAACAGCTGCGTACATGAGATATCTAACGAGCCTGTTTTAATTTTATCAGTCTATAAACAGTCTAGTATTGTAGTAGTTACCGACCACTCAGGTCGTGCTCGGCCGAGAGAATAATGAAGTGACAGTGAGAAAATGGAGTACCAAAAACGCGAGATACCGACGTGTGAGGTGTGCCAGAAACCGGCAAACCAAACTTGTGGAGGCTGCAAGTTAGTTTTCTACTGCTCCAGAGCACACCAGAAGTTTGGATGGAGAGACGGACACAAACTGAGGTGCTGTGCCTTCAAAGTACAGTATTCAGACAGCATGGGCCGCCACATGGTCGCCACAAGGGACATCCAGCCAGGTGAAATGATCCTGAAAGAGAAACCAGCCGTGATTGGACCAAAAATGTCATCACCAGTTTTATGCCTCTCGTGCAACAGAAAGTTGGAACCGGTCAAAACTGGCAACCAGCTAGATTTCTACAAATGCACATCCTGCCACTGGCCAATGTGTGATGCGAAATGTGAGAAGGCAGAAATACACAAAGGCGAATGTAAAATCATGACGGAGAGAAACTACAAGTGTACCATCAAATATGAGCAACCTGACAAATCTGAACCTGCCTATTGTGTTATAGCTCCTTTAAGAGTCTTACTGATGAAGGATAGTAACCCTAATCAGTATGAAAACATAATGGCTCTGGAGTCACATCTTGAAGATCGTATTAACACGCCACTCTACACAGTTTTAAGGGCAAACCTAGTCACATTCATCATACAAGTTCTTGGCATACATGTTGATGAAGATACCATAATGACGGTGGCGTCGATATTTGATACCAACACCTTCGATGTTCGCTCACCGGACGGCTTGACAAGGATGAGAGCTATTTATGTGACCGCGGCAATGATGAACCATAGCTGTCGGCCAAATACAAGACACATATATATAGGTGACGATTATAATTTTGCCCTATTTGCAACTGTGCCAATTGCCAAAGGTGATCTAATAACAGCTACATACACGCAAAGCTTATGGGGCACATTAGACCGGCGAAGACATTTGATGACAACGAAGTATTTCAATTGTGAATGTGGGAGATGCAGAGACCCAACGGAGTTTGGGACACATTTGGGAAATATTTACTGCTCAATCTGCAACGGTCCAGGCTGTGTCGAAAAAGGCACCATGTTGGTATCAACAGATCCACTGGATGAAGGAGCTGACTGGAAGTGCCAAAAATGCGACCATAAGATCTTGAGTAAGCAAATGTTTTGGGGCAATAATGCGCTGAAGGAAGATTTAAAGAAAATAAATAAGAATAATCCCCGCGAATTTGAAGAGTTCATAAAAAAGTACAGCCAGACTCTCCACCCAACCAATCACTTGGTAATTCAAGCAAAACTTGCATTGATACAGATTTATGGAAACCTCAAAGGATATACTTTGACAGGTAAGTTGACAAAATAACTTGGGTAAAGTAATGTCAGGTAATAAAATACCTAACTATGAACACAAACTTGGAAAATCTTCATTGATACTTTCTTTTATTACATAAAAAAATCCTGCCGCTTGATACCATACACTCTCAGTGGTTTTGACGAACTGAATCACAGACTTCCAAGTAATAATCGAGGCTACAAACGTTTCCAGAACTACCGGACCACCAGCTAAAGAGGAAAGTAGACTTATGCCACGAACTGCTAGAGGTAGCTGACAAGGTGGAGCCAGGATTTAGTCGGTTCAGGGGAACCTTACTTCTAGAGCTGCAGTCTTCCATGACTATGCAGACAAAGAGGGAATATGAGCTGGAGAAGATCACAAAAGAGTTTGCGCAGGTAACCCTCATGCAGATTTTATCTAGAAAACTCCCGAAAATATTTTAATGTCTTGTTTAAACTAGTTATTTTAGGAGTTGTTAACTTATGATGCCTATGAAAACAAACAAAGTGCTACCTACCACTATTCTCTTACTCATCCCCTTACAATTTTATTTATGACAAATCCTACATAGCATTATCGTGTCATGCTATTACAGCTCACAATGTTCCTATTTTATAATATTACCTGTTGATCAATAAACTTAAGTGTCTGTGGCCCAACTTCCCCAAACTTGCATCTCAAGACCTTTTTTGAAAATAACCATTTGTCTCATTGCAGGAGCAACTAATGGAGAGCATGAAAATATTACAAGAAGCAACAAACATTCTGCAAATTGAGCCATACATGAAAGACACTTTAGAGGCTAAAATACGGGATTTAGCAAAACAGCTAGAAGAAACTACTGAAGGCAAAGATGGATCAGAACTGTCTATTGATTGAACTCAATGATTTAGATGACAATATTTTTTGGGAATCATGTATTATATAGGTCTGTGACCCTTGTTAGGGACATTATACATTTATTTATATAATATAATTTATGTATAGTAGACAATTATAGATTTAGGTTACAAAAATAAAGACAAGTATTAAATAATCCATTTATATAAAAGACATTTTGAAAGCAGGATTTTGTTTTTCTAAAATAAAGACAAAATAAAAACTGGAATTTCTATGTTTAGGTTTACATATAACAAAGACCTACAAACTGTAAATTTACAGACATAAATTACAAAACAAAACTTAAAACTACAACATTACAAAACTGGATATTTAGGTCATTAGTAATACTTAAGGTCATGGTTCCTGAATGGGGCAAAAGCGATGGGGTCAAAACGAGACTACACCGAACAGTTGGGCTACACACGTCATTTTAAAATACTTCAATAGCAAAACCAAGAAAGTAAGATGATAAATCACTCAGCCTGACTATAGATACGGTCCGACGCTCCAACTACGTCATCAGCATCACAAGACTTTCGACAAATACCTACAAAGCGTTTCGGAAATGGCCGATAGATTTTTGGTCATAAGTTCGATAATACTAGTACCTACTACTATAGCAAAACAAAAACTGGTGTTAAACCTGGCTTTAATAGCAAATGCCTCTGATTGGAAATTCCGACCCTTTGGCCTTCTTCTTTGTATTCAAAGCATTTTTTATTCAATGCCATGATACTTAAACTGTGTTTATCCTCACTCGTTTAATTTTTGAAACATTCAAACCAAAAAACTATAATTTCTATGTGAATGAAATGCCAAGATCATAGAAGTTAGATATTGATCAGTTTTTGATTGATTTGATTTGTAACTTTTGGAGTTAGGATAAAAAGACCATACCAAGGTTTGTTTGGTACATACTAATCACACGGTATTTTGTAACTTATAAAATATTTTCATTTTTCAAAGGAGTGATCCTTGTTGGTATTTTGTTACTAATCTCGTCGGTCTTTGGGACACTAAATACTAATGTATCTTTATTGATATGAAGCATGTTTCTGATGAGATAAGTAATCTTTTTGTTCTGTCTCGGGGTGCTGTCAATGACAAATATCTTCTCTGTATTTTTGTCTTCTTCTTGGATAACTTTCTTCTTTAGCTGAAAGTAGAATGGCTATTGCATGACCAATTCTGCAACTTCGAGATTCCTTTTACATACTCAATTTATTAATTCTGGCAAAAGCGTACATGTATTGATAGACATGGTTGGCAAAGAACCATGCGTAGACCTTCGTGCCATAGAGAAGAGATTCCTAGCAGTGGGTCAATGTGACTCGAGCAAGATGATAGTGCTTTTGGTAATGACCACAATAATGATAATGATGCTGAAGATAATATAGTCCTTACCACAGTACAAACGCAACACCAAGACCCAAACTTGAAACAAGAGACTCCTGGTGTCATGTCCATAGCTCTTCGGAACCGGATATTGGTGAACCCGTAGATCAGAGGGTTGATGGTGCAATTCACGTAGATCAGGAAATTGGCTGCCCACCACATCTTGGAGTAGGCGCCATCGACCTGATGAGTGGAGTCGATATTTAATCAAATATTGAATCACCCACAAGGTCAATGAATTTACTGAAAATTGTGGTGATTACAAAATCGATGAAAAAATATGAATGAGTAAATTTGTATACTTTGGGATTGTAGATATAGAAATAGAAACAGAAATGGAAATAGAAATAGAAATAATCTTTATTCATGATAAACCAATGACAAGGGGATGGTTTAGATGACTACTTATCATAACTTTTAAGATCACGATATCGACTCTAAAATCGAAAAGATTTTTTAAATATGTTGCAATTTCCGGCCGTTTTCATAAAACCCATGAACCACAGGCACCTAGATATTATTTCTTACCGCATTGATCTCAACAATCAGATGGTTCCTCCAATAATGCAGGGCAGTATATGGCACTCTGCACACCATCGCAGCTAGGAGTACACAACCCGTGATCCTCATGGCTTTGCCGCGTCCCCTCCACAGTTTTCCCCCTCCCTGGGTTTGTAGTGCTCGTGCACTGCGTTCTAAACGCCACATGATCGCTCCATACTGCGATGTTAAACATAAAAAGGCACATTGTTGCTGGCCTCATACTAGAGGTCATATTGGAAACTCTGGTCACTTAGCTCTGAGTCTGAGAACTATCTCAAACACGTGAAGAAAGATAAGTCAACTCTAAGAGCTGAGAGTGGTTGGGAAGCAGAGCCTCGCACTGCAATGCCAGAGATATCGTCAAGCCGTCGAATATTGAATACTTGAAGGAATCGCGATGATTCCTCAATGTTCTATTAAATTAATCTAGTCAGTTACCTAATCAGAGTGTCTTGCTCTCAGAGATCATACTCTTACTCTCTATCATGGACTGACCGTGGTAACTTGTATTTATTCAAGACTCTCATAAACGGTTCGTCAGTTCCTCTAAAATCTAGTGCGCAAAGAAGTAGATAAAAGCGATTTCATATGTAAATCAGAATTAACTTACAGCAACAACCATTAGACCAATGGGTACCCATACGAGGATAGTTGTGATGATGTGCCAATATGGTGTCATGAAGACGATGTCTTCAACACAAAACGTCTCAAGGTAGTCCAGCCATTGTCGCTCCTGTAGAAACATAAACCTAGATATTTACTAAAGTAAAGCTAAACTTAAAGGTTGTGCAGGACCAAGTTGATTAAAGGTTAAACCATGTGTTCTTGACGATAACGATGAAACTTCTCACTCTACCGATATTAAATATGGGCCCTTCAGACCACAGTCCACACTGACGAATGTATTCAAACCATGTATCAAAAGGAAGTTAGCAATTTATTGAATTAGTTAACGTATCCCATTTATTGTACCTAGCTAGAGAGACCAGATCTTTATCCGTACAGACTCTGGCTCAGTGCGGGTCGATGGAAGGCTTGAGCTAGTGGCCAACTTTACTTTCAGAAGTTATCAAGCTGCCCTATTAGGGCCTCGGACGCAGCTTTAAGCCTACTAAGCCGGGACTTAAGTTTAACGTGTCAACTGAAACGCGGATTCTTGAACTATCTAACTCACAAAATAAGTTCTCTTCAATATCCACGGCAGCGAAAGCCCTGAAGCACAGATCCAGGTGCAGACTATCAGTTTGGGTGCTGCAGCCTTCGTGATTCTGGCGTCTGCGTTCAGGGCTGCTGCTGCCAGTCTGTCATAAGAGACCAACATCACTGCTCCAACGCTGTTAAGGAGGAATTTTGCTGAAACATACATGGTAACAATAAAAAAATGTATGGAGAAGTGAAAAACAAAGTTGCACAATTTAAGTATTACATAATTATCATACATAAACATTAAGTGACACTAACCCTGCAAGAACCCTTCAAAGCGGCACCCAAAATTGCCCAAAATATACTGTTGATGAAAATCCCGGGCTAGCCACAGCCAAGGGCAAAACAGCAAAGTCAGCATATCCACCAAAGCCAGATTAGCGACCAGATAATGACTGGCAGTCCATAGCCATCTGTTTTTGGCGATGATGGTCAGAATTATGGTGTTTAGGAAGATACCGATGGCGCCGACGAATAGCATGAGGCAGCATTTGATGGCGATTTCTTGAGGGGATTTTTTGTGCCATAGAACATTCGGGAACGGGTACTCTGATGTGTCGAGCTGGAACAAGCTATAGTTATTTTACTGCCTTTATTAAAGGACTCCGTGGCCTAGTGGTTTTCACGCTTGCTTCTTACATAGGAGGTGCAGTTCCGGGTGTCTTAAGTATTTTTTCCATCACCGTTGGATCATCCGATAAAGAGACGTCCTATTGGTGATGGAAAATAGAGTGACAAAACCTTCAATAAACTTTATTATTGCCCATGTAAGAATGAATCTAAGAATGTATGTCCGAGGTAGACACCCAAAACGCTAAACGAGAATGATATTAATTCACAAAAATGCAATGTTATAATTAAATTTGAAAAGTCGTGTTTTCTACTCAGTTCGTCATTTGACTAAAACACCATTCGCCATTTTGATTCCGACTTGACGTCACTCCGACAGTATCCCATCGACGTAAATTAGTACTTGGTTTTTGCAGTCATCGTGTGTTTACTAACGGAGTGACGTCATAGTCATCAGTCATAGTTTGTCGGTCTAATTAAATGTAAATATACTCGCATAGTTCCCGGTCATTCCTACACAAAATTGGAGTTTTCATATTACGACGACAGTAAGTTATAGTGCAAAAAAAAACATTTACATTTGAAAATTGGCACATACAAGGCCTCTGGCCCCCACTCTCGGATACCTTGTGACGTGGAACCAGAAACACTGACGACACCCATCATAAACATCCAAAATCTGACGTTTATTTCCTCCTACTAAAATATAATTGAAACAAAAAGTAAAACTTAAAAAAACCTACCCTATTTGATTAGAAACCATAACATTGTTTTTGTTTTGGAGATTAATTTAAACTGTAACGCCCTATTCCCCCCCCCCCTCCCACCATTGGGGAATTAATTTCGTCAAATCCCATCTTAGTGCTACCCTTCGCTACATAAGGAACTCCTGTACAAAGTTTCATGGCTCTAGGTCCACCGGTTTAGGCCATGATGCGTTGCCCGTCAGCCGCGCATAGTAGATTGTTTTTGTACCTAGCAGTTCTGGTGGCTATGTGTGGTCTACATCATCAGTTCCGCATCACAATATTATGCTTGCCATGTGCATTTGCACGAGTTATTATGAAAAACACAAAAATCACTATAAGTATGCCTATAATATTTGAAGAGTTCCCTCTATTTCCCCAGGATCCCATCATCAGATCCTGATCTGGTGTCAATGGGACCAATGGGAAGGTAAACCCTTTCAAAAAAAACAAATAGGTCTATCCGTCTAGAGGCGTAATCGGTGTACATACATAAAAAAAAAATATTAAAAAAAACCCGACGAATTGTAAACCTCCTCCTTTTGTAAAGTCGGTTAAAAAGAGTCAATACGGTATTGGACAACATTAAAAATATTCGACAAAATTGGATTTTTTTAATTATTGTTCGTAGAAATCTAATTTCATTATATTTTATAGTAAAATATGTTTATTTAAAGCGGATTCCAGGAATTTAAATGCTATCGAAATTTTATTTGTGACAAAAACATGACGAAAACGCTCTATCTCGTTTATCGTTTATCTCTCTGGTGACGTCACACGCTCGTCACTGAAATCTTGCTTGACAACTTAATCCAGTCAGATCGCGCTTTTTCGCGGTAAAACTTTTCTTTGTGCTGTGTGTGTGCTATTTCTGAAGCAGATTTTGAGATCTCTAATAGTTTTGTCAATAAGTAGTGGAACTCACCAACTCATTCGTTTCGAAGCTCAAAATGGAGTAAAATTTTGTGCGAGCTCATAGCAGCAACCTATCCAGGATGGATGTTTTTGTGATTGCACTATTCTTCAATAATAACGAGGATTATTTTGCTGCTGAACTCAAAAATGTAAAACCAACAGTGTAAGTACCACCACGAAACTAGTTAGTAATTATTTATTTGCAAACTTTCGTAACTTTTGTTTTACTTTTCGTGCACTGTTAGGTACCGCGTTTTACTGGTGGGAATACGATGGCGGGCGGATCACTCACGACGAGCCTGTGACGTCACGCGAGTCATACAGCGTTTTAGGAGCGGTTTTTTCTTATTTAAGTATATTATTAATTTTTATTGAAAATACGGAAGATATCCCGCAAAATATTAATGAAGTGCGCTTAAAATTTTATAACATTTATTTTAAAACTACATCCTAAATGAGGCCAAATACGGTATTGAGCACTCACGTCTTCCAAATAATCCACACTCCAATTAGATCTGGATGCATAATTTGCCAGTCGCCTTACTGTCTCATTGAAATTGATGTCATTCGGTACAAAGTCATAGATTTCTTCATCTGAATCATTATTGGAAAGTACCATATCGGTTGAGTAATACATTATTTGGTTTCCAGAAGCAAGAGAGCCTAACAAACTACATGAATAAAAATGTTAGGCATTTATTTCACAATTTTTGCAAAAATATAGTAAATATGACTGAATCAAAGTTCCCAAAGCTTTCATTGCCACTGCAAGATAAAACCGCTCGAACTGGTCAGACTGCGTCAAATTTCGAAGATAAAGACACTTGAGATAATGTACGGTAGTCCATTAGCATAAAAGCTATTTTATCTCGCCCTTTATCAAAAGCGTATCTGAAAAATCCTTTTATTGATAGTCATGTTGGTAGAGGTCTAGGTTTAGATCAAGGGTGTTCTTAGATTAGAGCCTGTCTCAATCAAAACTAAAGACTGAAGATAGAAAACGAGTACCTAGATAAAAGTACGATTACCTCAACACTAAAGCTAATCGCGATTCATGATAAAACAATCTTATTTTTGTAAAGTGTCACAGAGAGTGACATAGTCCGTTATGTAAGAACTAAAGCGCTTTAACTCGGTTTTCCCGAAGGAGCGCAGGAGGCCGATACTTGCCCATGCGAACTGAAAGAGTAGACGCCAATTATCTACTATATTTCATATAAAAATGCATCAATATATACAAAGGATAGGCCCTCCCGTACTAAATTTCGGTATGATTTACAAGTTTTTACCTCGCAGGACACCATTTTTGTTGTGCAGCCGATACGTCACGCGGCTAGCACCGTCTAAGCACGACTGATTGAAATCGGTTCACTTTTCCCGTCTTGACACCGTTTTGGTAGCGACACTTTCAAGCGCCCCGTGCCTTGTCCCCTATTATTGAAGTCTGTGCAAAAATGACAATATTTCAATTCTAATGGGCAAGAATTGCCCCCCTGGAGGCCAACTCCCGCCCATGCGAATTGAAAGTGGAGACGCCAATTGTCTAGATACTATATTTCACAAAAATTTCAATATTCTACGTCTACCCTTTCAATTTTATATCATGAAATAGTCATGCATTTAGCCTGTCATCATCAATTGGTCGTTCATTGATCTGGCCAGGCCATTTGATGATATCGCCAGTTCGAGTTGGGCATTTCATGAAATGGTTACATTTTATGAAATGCCCAACCACATCATGATAAGGCCAATTCTGTGCTATGGCTACGACATATATACCGCTTTTACTCTCTCGCTCCAACATTTTTTGTTCTCCATTGTTAGTTTGTTCGGCCTATGTCTATATGAGACTATAACGATTACTTACAATTAATCTTTTTACTCGACATGACTAATAAAGTTTATTCATCAATCATATTATCCATCAACTGTCCGAAATTACAGAGCCATCAACTTAGCTGTTCAGGTGGGAAAAATTAGTACTACGGCCTTGTCATCCGCCATCAACCTACTATTACTATGTCCACTTTTATGAAGACTAGACTACTATGACATTAGCGACCGCTATCAACTGAGCAGCTAAGTTGGTGGCACCGGTGGAACTGTACGCGCGTGCATGTATTTTTTAGTTTTTCATATCAATAAATTTTTAGTTTTCCTGCACTATAAAAGTTTTTTTTCGGATAACGGGTTTTTTGATTGAGTCAATCCCTACGGAAGGCCTTTGGCGCGAAATTGATAGACCAATAACATACTGTAGGATGTTTGTCATTGGTAAATCCATGTTTCCCGCGCTCATAAAATAGTCTTTGTGAATTTGGAATTTGGTCTACTTCAGAGGACAACCAACTAGGTAGTTTGTGTTTTGCTGTACCTCCGATGACAGAGAAAGTAATCACTGCGTTTTACCTCCGATCATAATATTACCTCAGATAAGTTCTTTCGCGCGATATTATCATGTTGTCTAGGGGGTTATTTTTTTACGGTACCTTTCTCAAGAACCGCCATCTAGCGACGAGTTGAGAAAGGAAGTTCATGTGCTGTTTCAGAACAAAGAAAGGACAAGCTTGCGGGAAAAGGGAAATGACTGATGACACAAGTACGTCTAGTTTCCCAAAGAGGGCGTTATACCTACTTATAAATTCATCCAGGGATTTTTCACTTGCGAAACATTCCGAACTCTACTTGACATTTTTTGTAGATAAACTGCTAAACAATCGGTAAAGAGAAAAGCTTAGAAAGCTGCCGTATATGTACTAATTACTCCTTATTTTCTCCCCCGTACGTATACGGCACCTGCCTGCGACTATTAGTACCTATCTGTGCTGCGACTAAACATAACATTTATACTTCCAAAACTAATTTCAGTTAATGCTTGGAGCTTGCATCATATTAGCTTCAGCACGACACAAATAGTGTGACCATAATTGCCGACAAGCTCATTCTGTCCCTACCTGCTAGCACATAGACTTTATAATAAGAACTAAAATAAACTCCAAATTACAGGCTTTGTGTAGAGATAGCAACGACGTCAACCGAATCCGCAATTTGCTACTGTGTACGTACGTCACTGAGAGGTACGAAGTAACGGAGGAGACAGTTAATAATCTACTTACAAACTTCACTTACCTTTTACAACATTTTCTATTATAAGGTATTGAGTCAAAATAGCTCAACAAAAATAAAACATGACATAAAATACTATCGGCCGAAATTATTATAGTGCAAGAGAATGTCGAAAAAACAAAAACCAATTTCGGCTTTTTGCTAGGTATTAAAGTTTTCGCAGGCCCTACATGCATCAACAAAACAAGTTCTCAAGAGACGATCGCTCTTTTCGCTTGCCCATACAAAGCTTCACTTTCTGCTGCACACCTGCGACCTCTATACGAGATTTTGTTGGCGACATCATCTTCTCGCTTCGAAGCTGCACGGCCCTAAGTTAATTTGTGACAGACCGACAGGCGTGCAATCTTCATACGACCGCCGCCGTCTCATTTGTTTAATAGTGTTAATATTCTATGCGCTTATTATTTTTTTCCTTGAGCTCGAGATGCGCTTGCGACATAAAGTTGGAGGCTCTATTCTGTTTATTAATTCCTTAAAAGGAAAACAAAGGAACGAATACTACGATCATTTCGTAGTCCGTCCGTCCGTCCGTCGTGTGTGACAAGATTATATCGAGAACACGTGGACGTATCAAGCTGAAAATATCAATTGTTATGGTCTGTGCTCGCAATCGGTCGCTTATAGCTGTGAAAAATCGGCCTTCTAGGTCAACGCAATCAAACGTTACGACCGTTTATGCTGTAAAATTGTTGGATTTTCATAGTTATTGCAATGGACCCAAAACCTATAGGGTACTTCCCGTAGACCTACAATCATGAAATTTGGCACAAAGGTCATAGAGCACAAGCAAAGATAAAAATCTGAAAACTGCAAAATGTCTTTCTAATAAATATTTCAATTTGGTTTACATGGATGACAGCACACTTTAGTTTTGTATGTGGAAACCTAATTACACGTGTTACGCTCTCCAAGTGTGATCGGAACCCTTGGTTCACGAGACCTACTCGCACTTGACCGTTTATTAATTTCAATGGGACTTTTGTTGTTGTTTCAACTGTGCCTGTTTATTTATTTTTGTGTTTTCTTTTTTATATCTTTGCCCAAACATCTTCAAAACAAAGCGCAATGATTTTATTACGTAACTTAAGTTTTAAGTACAGAATACATAATATTTACTAAAGCGGGGAGGCAGTTGCTCACGTCCGAAGGAATTACTTGGAACCCACAGCCCTTCACGTCCTCCCTGGGTAGTGCTAACGAGCGACAAATCATCATCATCATCTCAATCATCAAATCATCTCAAGACATTATAATTTCCAGGTTCTCAAATGAGAACCTGACCACTTGACACTGGCAAAATGAACCTCAAAAGAGGCTAGGACGCCATTAATAAAAAGAAGAAGAATTTACAAAAGCGATAGTACTCGAGCAATTTTTTGCTAACTCTACAAAAGGTTAGGGTTAGGATAGGTTAGGTTTTCAGTCCTATACAAATCAATAATTTGACAGAACACGTGAATACTTTTCCGAGGATTTGAATTAGCGAAGGCATGTAAGTTTACTAGTATGGCCGTGGCACGTCCATTATCAATACTTCATTTTAGATGATAGGAGAAAGAAAGAAACGTATACGGGGCTAACCCATCGCCAAGTTGGCAGAATAAGCCCTCAGACGACGAAACCGCAACTGTCGACGCCAATTTTGTACGAAAGAGGTTAACCCACGTGTCTTCTAGCTTAAATTTACTAAAAATTATACTCCCGACCTTATGCCCATAGTTTTAAGGTTTGCTCAAGTGTATGGTGTATTTTGTGAGGGTTTAATAGAAATCGTGCTCGCGACATGTTGTCGCCTATGTCTGTGGCAAGTGTCTGTTTTGTTATAGCTGGGTTTTCTCAGATTGGTAGGCAGAAGGACAGATACACGTCTTAAGACGGCGCCCTAGGCAAAAACAGCCTTTGGCAAAACACAAATCGCTCGGAATGATGAGTATTATTGCTGTACATTTGTCACTAGCTTGTTTATCACAAGTGTCAGCGTGACTTCGCTTTCCCATAAACGTAATTTTATTAATTTTGCTCGATAGAAAGGTCCCCTGAAGTTGCCAGAAAATCTGTCTGTCACAATGTTTTATTTTACAATTTCGCACCGCATTTGAATTTGTGTTCTTGTTATTTATCTAATCATTATAAAAATTACACAGTAGGTATGTTCCTCAGTTAGACTTGCTTAGCTTGGCTTTAACCTTTTTTATTTTCTTTTATTTAATTTCTTTTAAAAATAAGTTAAGGATGAAATTCTAAGTTCTGATTGCCTGGCGCCCGCCCTTAAACAACCAAGAAAACTACAAGGCCTAAAAATATTTCGATTCCATTGTTTTAAATAATTATAATAATATTATCTAAATAGATTTGTCGTCTGTCTAAAGTTCACGGCCCTCGATTTTAATTTTAAGAATTTTATTGGTAATACAGTTAGTTAGGTACTTAGTGTAGGCTTATTTAGTTTATTTGAGAAGTTTACTAATGCATAGATATTGCCTATACCTATTACCTTTATATAGGTACGATATTTGACTGTGTGATAATGATAATAGGTAGAGTCTGGCTATTTAGAATTGAACATCGCAAAGTGCGGCGAATTTAAAAATTATTATGCTTGTAACACCGTATATGTCTCCGGATATACGTATATGTTGCCGGCAAAAAATTAAATCTGTCATTCTACAGTGTTACTGGTCAGTTTACCTACAGATGTATCCTACAGAATGACGGTTTTCATACTTTGACGGTGACCTAAACATCAATGTCACGATGGCCAAAGATAATATAAATAGCAGTGTGGCCGCTATAGAAAAGCTCTCGTCCAAATTAGACTAAATGCCCACAGATCTTATCTGACACACAATGCACTAAGTGCACTAAGAAAGAATTTCGTGATAATTGCAGCCAAAAGCCACGATGATATTGTGTTGTAGGAGAGTAATTTTAGGTATTCTGTTTTATAGCTTTGTTTCCAACATAAACTTACTGGCTACTATGACGTATCAACTATTAAAGACATGTTTACAATGAACCAGAATCACCACCTCACAGGACACGCACTGAAACCACAAGAGCTCTCGTTTACAAGTAACCCACGCAAACACGTTCTGTCAAACCGAGTGGTCCGCGAGTGGAACAGACTTCCAGAAACTGATTTAATACCTAGTGCTCCATCAGTGAACAGTTTTAAAAATAGACTTGACAATTTTATAAAACAAGTGCGGTGAAATGTGAATTAATATGCACCAGCAGCTTATAGCTGTTGCGTGCATCATAAATGATAATATTCATCATTCTCAGCATCGATGATTCAAAGACTTTCCTCCATCTCCTGAATCTTATACCTATTACAGATAGATGGCGTTTTTCCAATACTCATAATTCGTACGTCTCCACATTTTACATAATAAAGTATCTCCAGAGCTCACAAAGGAAGGCAGACCGAATATGCTCCGGCTCAGTAATCTAAAAAATCTGTGTCTGCAGTTTCCACAATTCTAATTTTAATATTTCTCTCGTATGAAATCTAATGATGCGATGTGAAAGAAAGGAAGGTTATTGAAAATTTTACTTGTCTTGATTGGTATTTCATGAAAAAAAAAACAAAAATGTTTATTGTTTAACAGAGACATTTACATAGTGTAGGCTGAAGCCTTCTTTTATTTTAAGTATAAAATACCTGTATTAGAAGACTTCGCTCCCTCGTTTCAAGTCTTTTAGTTAATGTCGTAATAATGAAGATACGACAGAATGCATGTATTGTATGTATTCGCGAAGTACCAACCATAGAACAAAATAGGAAGACATGGTTCTGAATTACTTTCATTTGTCACGTCACTTCACTATTACAAAGAAACGTGTTTACTACGAAAGCTCCCTAAACAACATTTATAAATATATAAGAGAAGAAACTGACTGACTGACCGACCGACCGACCGACCGACCGACCGACCGACCGTTTTTTCTTTCCTCACCTCCAAAGGGGATGAAACGGGGGTCCAAAGTTTGTATGAAAGTCCGTCAGTTTTAAGATGACGATCACCCTTAGTTTCACGAAACAAATTTTTAATTTATAAATGCTTAGCTACTGAAACAAATGACTCCTATGAGATCCTCGCGATTAAATTAGTTAAGTGACAACTTAAATTTCAAAATAGTTTCGTGAAACTCAACACAAGTGTCTCAGTGTTTTTGAAAATTTTACCCCCGAAGGAGTGGAAAGAGGGATGAAGTTGGGTACACAAAGTCAACGCACAGCCCAAACCGCTGGGTCTAGAGACTCCTTTGACACATAGGTTCCTTATAAGGTCTAGCGGTGCACTAAGAAAGGATTTTTCAAAACTCACCCCTGAAGGGGTGAAACGGGGGTCCAGAGTTTGTATCAAAGTCCGTAAGTCCGTCATAAATCAAAGTATTGGTTGAATGTTCTAAGTGGCTTTGTACAGAAAACTCCAAATTGCATACATTTTCTTACAGAAATTAAATTAGAACATTCAACCAACATTTTGGTTCGTTATGATAATTAAGTTAGCGAATGTATGTCACTTATGAGCCCGAATGTATTTGATATTTGACTCTGTGTATTCATATTGATTTCTAGAAAATAACAACGTCTAGTCATTTACTCTAAAAAGGGTTAAATTGACTCTGACTGAATGTCCGTGCCCTTCTCATGCCGTTTCCCTTAACATCCTATTACCAAAGTCTAGATAGAATAAAAGGGCGCTGAGGACCGCAGCGGAGCCCTAGGGCTTCGTCTCGAGAGATCTCAAGGAAGTCGACGATGTGTGCATTTCTTATCGCAGGACCGACGACATTCTGTGGGGGCGGAGGGATAGCAAAACAAAATGGAAACTTGATACCTACGCCAAGTGATAATATCATGGTTATTCAATTAAATATGTTTAAGTTTAAATAACTGGCAGGGCACTGTTGTTCTTCTGCCACCCCGTATGGGAAAAGGCGTGACGCTACGTTATGTTATGTATAAGTTTGTGAAAATGGCAGGCTGATCGTCTGAAATCACCCTTCTTTCAAATATTTGTCCCCGGGTGTTTTTTTTTTTCAATTGGGTTTCACGGCCGTCTAAACTAGTCTTTTTGGGAAATGGCCTATGGTATGTGGGCAAAAAACTGGCACAAGCCTATAACCCTGCCTGGAGCGGCACCAATCATTCATTCGTTTATTTTCATTACTTTCCCAAATTTTTCTGCCAACGCTACCTTCTACAAATATTCAGTCGCCTTATCGCTCACATCGTGAACACATTTGAAATATTCATACGTATCTGCAAAGCATTAATGCTCAATGGAGCTTTATCATGTTCAGGCGGCTTACCGTCTGTGGAGCTTTTAGACTTTGTTTTATTGTATTTTTAGTGCATTGATTTTGTGGCAATACAAGAAATGATTTTATTTAAGTATGCCAATACTTGTATTTGAAGGTTGGAATTTGGGTGTTACAATATTATCTGTATCTGTGGTATTACTGAGAAAAGTCCGATTTTGGAAGATTTTGAGAAAACCAAGGAGCTTCATCAAGGATAACTAAACGGTCAAGTGCGAGTAGGACTCGCGAACCAAGGGTTCCAATCACTCATGGAGAGCGAAACGGTTTCCATATACCTAAAAATAAAAACTAAAGTATGATGTCATCCATGTAAACTAAATTACATATTTTTGCAGAAAGACAGAATTTCGCGGTCTTTACATTTTTCCCTTTACTTGTTTTATAAACATAAACAAACATGAACATTTACATACAGGCACATACATTGCTTCTGGCCCCACACTAGGATACCCTGTGTCGTGGGAATCAGAAACAGCGACATCACAAACATGTAAACATCCAAGACCTGGGGCTAAGAGCTAGAGCTGCTTATAAGAGCTTCCTTTGTGCCAAATTTCATGATAGTAGACTTACGGGAAGTACCCTATAGGTTTTGGGTCCATTGCGATTACTATGAAAATTCAACATTTTTAAAGTAGAAAAGGTAGCGTTCGATTGCGTTGACCTAGACCTAGACGGTTGGTTTTTTCACAGCTATATGCGACCATAGCCAATTCATATTAATTGCAGCTTGATACGTAGTTCGTAATTTCTTCATTGTACTCACATGAAAAACAGATATCTAGATACGTCAATGCGTTCTCGATATAAAGGTCGTGAGTCGTGACACGCAGACAGACAGACGGACCGACAACAAAGTATAAGGGTTCCATTTTTTCCTTTCATGGATCGGAACATTAAAAGAAAGAATCTAAAAATTAAAAGTAACAGTCCAGTTTTGAACCATCGAGGTGCACAAACCTTTACTCGGGTACAGTAAGATTGAGCCACGATCCACCACGCTGGCTCAGTTCGTATTGGTGGAGGGGTGTCGGACTAGTGGCCAACCTGACTGTCAGAAGTTGTCAGTTCATCACCCTGCGCAACTAGGGCCTCTGACACAGCTTTACGACTACTACCACCGAGTAGTAACGATAGTCCCATGTTTATATGCATTGAAAAATTACTCACAAGCTATTTAGCTTAAGTGATACTCCATATAAACAGCACATCTTATTGTTTTTCAATTCCCGCCTCCCGCCGCGTTTCTGCAAAGTTCTCTTCATTTGTCAGTTTTGTGTCTTCATCATTAATTCTGCGAGAATTCTCCTTTCTTTCATACACTCATCAGATCCCATACAAAAGTTCGGGCGGGAGTAATACACGAGTCAGATGGGAACGCTTCTGTGGAGTGGCCACGCGACGAAGAGACTTTGTATAGCGAACCTAAGCTTACGCCAAGTTTCCGATAGGAAAATAAGCTGTGACAGTTTGTTAAACTCTTGTTAAACTAATATGAGCCAGTCAATGAGCGTTATTTTAAATTAATATCTGGTAAATTGCCTTTTATACTTCTGAACACTCTTTCAGAAACCTGGGGTTTGCTTGACAGTTCCATGTCATGTTATTATTTGTTTGTTCTGTCTGATAACAAAAGAAAGAAATTCTGAATGAAACCGAAACATATTTTATAAATTAGAACAAAAAATATACATAAGGTCCATACTATTGATTTTGATACCAGTCCCTACTTAGTTACAGAGTAAGGTTAAGAGTTAAGAGTTAGGGTTGCAGTCCGATGTCCTGTTCACTTAGGTATTTATCATTTTTTTCATTTTTTAACAATTTTTTGCAACAGCCGGGTGTCATGGCCACCCTACCCCTCCATCTTCTGGAGGCAATTGTTCTCAAGATTGGTTTAGGCCTCCGCATATGAACTTAATTAATGAATACGAATGAATGACTAAGCTTATTTCGTGAATTTATTTACATTTTCGTCTTTCGTGTGCGAGCTTTCGCTCCGTTTTGATTCACGAGAGCTTTGTATGAGAGGGATTAGAAGTTATGATACGATTTCGTATACTTATTTTTGTTTACCAAGAAAATATCAAATGTACGTTAGCTTTTAAGTTTGTAACGTTTTTTTCTCTTTTTAGGGTTCCGATCCTTAAAAGGAAAAAAAAAAAGAAACCCTAAAGGATCACTTTGTTGTCCGTCTGTCCATCTGTCCGTCTGTCCGTCTGTCTGTATGTCTCTCTGTCCATGTGTCACAACCTTTTAAACCAAGAACGCGTGATATATCAATTGTTAAGGCCTGTAGTTGCATACAGCTGTGAAGAAAACAACCTTCTAGGTTAACGCAATCGATTCCCACTGCACGGTACATCCGGCTTGAAGGACCGAAATCTAAGAATGGGGATATGGCATAGAAGTGGACAGTATGAAAAAACAAAATGTGGGCATTATTGAAATAATGAAGGCAGGATGGTGCAGACGCAGATTGATTACCTATTAAATAAAATGTCTTTAAGCTGCTAATAGTACATTACTTCAGAGGGAAGAAAGTGACAGTTCCATACCGAGATTATGGCATTTGCGCCACGAGCTTGCGAGGGGCGCAAACCATTTGAGGTATGGAACTGTACTTTATCCTGAGGTATGTATAGTGCTTTTTATTACACCTACGAGGAAAATTATAGACATAAATGCAATACATTTTCAGAAAATGAAGTCGTTTTCTTTTCCTTTTGCCAACGTATGAAATTTTCATAAGTACTGTTGTATCTGCATTTAGATTTTTCCGGCAACAGATTATCAACAACTTCTTGGGCCGTCTCTAATAGTTCTGGCGGTGTGTTAGGGATAACATCATCACTGTCGCTCGAAGTATCCATATTTTACAAAAAACACAAAGATAAATGCTAAATCAATCGAAGTTTTTGCGAAAATGCGCGGGCTTTTCCTTTTTTTATTCGCCCGTTTCTGGAGTAGGCTAAGATCATAAGGTCATGCAGCCACTTCTTCCGTGATTCCGCGCTTTTTATATACAAAAATAATTTCGTTTTTAATTTTCTGTATGCACCAAGGAGGTTGGTAACTGGTAAAAAAAAAACTGTATGTGGCCAGTAACAATTTACTTGAAATTTAATTAGTAGACAGTTAAAGTCTCTTTGCAGTATGACTGCTGACAAATAAAAATAAAAAAAACCGGGTATGTAATGGAATTTCATACATACTTCCCACCCTTGGGTCGGAAGGATTTTCATACAAACTTCCATACCTTGGGATGAAAGGATTTGAAGGGCGGGATAAAGGCGTTTCTTCCCTCTAATTGGTATAATTAGTATGTATTTTCAGAGCAGGTGTGATAAAAAAATCATTTCATTTTTAATTTTCTGTATGCACCAAGGAGGTTGGTAACTGGTAAAAAAAAAACTGTATGTGGCCAGTAACAATTTACTTGAAATTTAATTAGTAGACAGTTAAAGTCTCTTTGCAGTATGACTGCTGACAAATAAAAATAAAAAAAAACCGGGTATGTAATGGAATTTCATACATACTTCCCACCCTTGGGTCGGAAGGATTTTCATACAAACTTCCATACCTTGGGATGAAAGGATTTGAAGGGCGGGATAAAGGCGTTTCTTCCCTCTAATTGGTATAATTAGTATGTATTTTCAGAGCAGGTGTGATAAAATAGTACATTACTTCAGAGGGAAGAAAGTGACAGTTCCATACCGAGATTATGGCATTTGCGCCACGAGCTTGCGAGGGGCGCAAACCATTTGAGGTATGGAACTGTACTTTATCCTGAGGTATGTATAGTGCTTTTTATTACACCTACGAGGAAAATTATAGACATAAATGCATAGAAATCTGCAGTACTTATGAAAATTTCATACGTTGGCAAAAGGAAAAGAAAACGACTTCATTTTCTGAAAATGTATTGCTCGAAGTTTTTGCGAAAATGCGCGGGCTTTTCCTTTTTTTATTCGCCCGTTTCTGGAGTAGGCTAAGATCATAAGGTCATGCAGCCACTTCTTCCGTGATTCCGCGCGTTTTATATACAAAAATAATTTCGTTTTTAATTTTCTGTATGCACCAAGGAGGTTGGTAACTGGTAAAAAAATAACTGTATGTGGCCAGTAACAATTTACTTGAAATTTAATTAGTAGACAGTTAAAGTCTCTTTGCAGTATGACTGCTGACAAATAAAAATAAAAAAAACCGGGTATGTAATGGAATTTCATACATACTTCCCACCCTTGGGTCGGAAGGATTTTCATACAAACTTCCATACCTTGGGATGAAAGGATTTGAAGGGCGGGATAAAGGCGTTTCTTCCCTCAAATTGGTATAATTAGTATGTATTTTCAGAGCAGGTGTGATAAAAATATATTTTCATAAACTGCATACAGTAACAAATCTATGAGCCGTCTCACGATAAAAATAATACCATGCTCTTATCTACTACACCGACTACACACAACATAATGCACCCGACACCGAAATCTCGCGAAAATTCGGAGACTCGGAATAATGGCGGCAATACGTTCATTAAGGAGCCTTTTGTTTTCAACGAATACGTTGGGTGGCAAAAATTATAATGTAGATTCTGTGGCAGAGTTGTATTGTGCCACGACACGGAATAAGTGGCGGAATATAAGACACCGGTGGGAGGCAGGGTTGGCAACACACAAATTTACATATTTTTTGTTTTGTATTGGCTTAACCCCTTCGCTTCCTCTCCTGGCCGAAAAGGAAAAATATTTGACATTAAAATTAGGGGAAAATAATCTTTCATCCCCTTGCATTGACGTCTTGGTACCCACTGTCAAAGTTTGTTTGGGGTGTGTCCTGTCCCTGTCGCTCGCACATCTATTAGTAACGTAACGCGAGCGAACCGATTAAAATGTATTTTCCGTCATAGTATTTCGGGCATTGCCCTTCTATTTTTAACGCCATCCTAAAGTTCATCGTGTAAATAAATAACATGAAGCAATAAATCTATAGGAATGGTTTCACCCTCTCTCTACTAGTTGGTCTATCATTACGAAACTTGGTACTTTAGTCCAGGGCCAGTTCACAAGCATACGACAAGCCTGGCACAAACTTCAATAAGAGATATTTGGTATTCTGCTAAAACCGGAATCCAATTCACAAGCGCCAGCGTGAAGCCAGCGTACTTCGTATTCTAGTGTCCAAAACGTACTTAGTACTCGGTAGACTCTCTTAAGAACATAGGCCGAACAAACAATTGAGAACAATTAGACGACAAAACAAATTACAATGGAGAACAATTAAAGTCTTCACAAAATAAAAGGCCCGTTTTGACAGTTCACGCCCATGAAGTTTAAACCCCTAACGCGCAGGTAATAGAAGCGGTTTTCCCAGGTGCAACGTACGCTTTGCTTGTACGCAACAGTTGGCTTTTATTACCTACGCATTAGGGGTTAAAACTTCATGGGTGTTAACTGTCAAAACAGGCCTTTTGTTTTGTGAAGACTGTAGACGTCGGAGCGAGAGACCTCTTGATTTCCAAAGGGTGTTTTTAGTTTTTAGGCACCTATTTATTCCATTCACACAAGTCGCAACCCTACCCATGTGTAGGCAAGGCAGCCTGGATTTGCAGCGCGCTGCTAACGCAAAGAAAACACCCCGCCCTATAGGGCGCTCTAAATTCATTTCACCACACAAAATATGCTACAACAATATTTCACTCTTCGTGGGTAGATACGGATTTTTGTGATTTGTGTACACGTGAGATAGGTAAAGGAATTAGGTTTATGTTGAATAATCATGTGGGGAATTCCTCCATATTCATTCATTCATTTGGATGATTTTGGTTTGTAACAATTTAATAATGAGAAAATTAAAATTAAATTGCATTACAGAAACATTCTTATAGGTAAAAAACAATTAAAATTGTGTATGTGTGTATTTTAAACCCGTTTATCGCTCTCGGCCAGAGACTATATATCCAATTGAATGCGCCTGCGGGGGAATGCGGCTCACCAAACGTTTGTTGTATTCAACAAACGTTCGCATACGCAACCTATGTACGAAGACGGGCCGCCAGACAGTTTCGCAGCGGCTGACCAATCACACTCTTACCTCATCCCCCGCCCCGCCCGTAAATTGGTGAGTTGTGTTTCAAAGGAAAATTTATCTATGCGCTCTCCACTGGATAAGTGCTCCCTGCTCTCGGCTTATAAACTCACAGGTGGAGTGATTAATTCTGCTACTCAGCACTAGATGGCAGTACTAATACTTAATTTGAGTTAGATTACATACATCATAGTAACTTACAGTTTAAACCATAAAAACGATCTTACTAAGTATAGCTTGGACTTCAGTTCTTCTTTCATTCCTTATTACTTTATTTTCTTTTTACGTATTTTTAAGCTATTTCAAAATTAAGAGAATAGGTGAAGTAGGTACCGACTTTCCGACTCAACAAAAAACATTACTTACCTTACCAGGGTGGATACATAGATTTTGAACGTACTTGTGAAATCTGGGGGCGCGGTAGCGCCCCCGCCAAGTCGAGCAATTTATATTTACTTATCAATATTGACATGTTAGAGCCATCGTCAAAAAAGATGCAATAGGTACTAGATATTTTTTTGTTACAGCATGATATTTTCCACAGCCAAAGATATCAAATTCCTCTAGAGATAACCAGCGGGGCATCATAGTTAGCAACACACACAAAAAATAAAACAAAATAAACCCGAACAATGAAAAAGCATGTCATATTTGTATCGATAGATAGCGCCACGACGGGTTAATCCCATTTAGTGCCGCTGCATCACACTTCTGCCAGATGGGTCAAAAGAAAGTAATGCGCACATCAGAGACAATATCCAATTGACTGCGCCTGCGGGGGAATGCGGCTCGACAAACGTTTGTTGTATTCATCAAACGTTCGCATACGCAACGCATGTACGATGAAGGGCCGCCAGACAGTTTCGCAGCGGCTGACCAATCACAGCTCTCTTACCTCGTCCCCCGCCGCCCGTAAATTGGCGAGTTGTGTTTCAAAGGAAAATGTATCTATGCGCTCTCCACTGGATAAGTGCTCCCTGGCGCACATATATCTGAAATAAAATAGTCCTATCTTCTCTTCTTTCGGCCATTGTGAGAAAAGAAATGTAAAGAAACTCCCATGAATGATTTTAGATCTCTTTTTAAAATAGGTTATAGTTACCTAGATACTTAAAAAATACAAAACATATATTAATATGCTAGAATAAATACTTATAACTTCAGAGAGTTTTGTGTTGTCATCATTTCCTACACTAAATTGCCAAGTTTTACCTATAAGTATGGATTTTGAATATAGCTTGTTGTTTTGTAAACTTACGCCGAGCTCAGAGTTGGCTATTTACAACACACTGAAAATATTTACCTATTTTATCAGTATTCCAAAAACATGAAATAGTCTGTAAAGAGTCGCACGGGGCGGAGCGGGGCTCGGGGCACGGGGAGAGTATGTATCTGTGTCTGTCTGTACTCACGGGCGGGCGGTGGCTGGCGGGGGTATTCGCACTTTGCGGTTATTTCAGGAAAAAAAGTACAGGTAAGAATGAAAAATAGGCGAGGGAACATTAAAACATATTATAGTAGTCATCAGCGATACGAAATTGACAAACGATATTCATAAGCATAATCATAATCATAATCATTTATTCATTAAACAACAAAGTTGTAAGTGAACATAAATACACCAGAGTCTTAACTACTACTTACAACACTTAAATTTTTATGTTATTATCTTATTATTGACAAATCAACAACCTGTATATAATACCTACCTACTGAATTGGGATCAAAGGCTGAAGCGGGAACAACCCGCCTCGGTTAATAAGACGTCAACCACTCAACATGTTGAAATGTCATTAACTAGTGCATTGTTCTTCGCTTCTTATTTATTACTTATTATTATCTTCTTTTCGATTGTTGTTACAAGTCCGATACATTTGGCTCTCTACGATCGATTAAACATACTTATTGACGCGTTCGGAGATCGGTATAGTGATTAGCACAAGAATAGCGGTGTACTCGAATATAATAGTGATAGACGCGGTGATGGGTATCATGCAGAGACTATATATCCAATTGACTGCGCCTGCGGGGGATGCGGCTCGCCAAACGTTTGTTTTATTCAACAAACGTTCGCATACGCAACCTATGTACGATGACGGGCCGCCAGACAGTTTCGCAGCGGCTGACCGATCACAGCTCTCCTACCTCGTCCCCCGCCGCCCGTAAATTGGTGAGTTGTGTTTCAAAGGAAAATGTATCTATACGCTCTCCACTGGATAAGTGCTCCCTGGTATCATAACATGTAGGCTGTTTAATAACAGACTAAACAGGGGTAAAAGTTAGTGCTTCTGTCACCTCGTGTGGTAGACGAGACGGCGATATGTTATTTTAGTATTTGATAAATGTCTCAGAACATGCAACACTCGTAATAAATGCATTTTCCAGTTTATCAACTTTTGCACTACCGTTTAAGTGATTTGTCTTGCTACTAGGCGATAGATGGCGCTGGTTGTATCTAAAATGATAAAATGGTTTACTTACTACGATTTTTATTATTTGCTGCTATTTGAGAAAATGTTTCATTCAAAGTTATTACTACTACATTTTAAAATATATGATATGTATTTTACCCTCGTATTTGTGGAGGACACCTGTGGCGGAGAACATTTGGCGGTTAGGAACATCATTCTGAACAACTTTTCCTATATAGCTATCCAATATCTTGAAGAATGCAAGTAACGTAGGTACGTAGCTTTCCTTTCTATGTAGGTATTCTTACCCAAAACCTCACAAAAGCTGTATCAATATCAAGTCAGTTAGGTCGTCGCAATCACATCTCAGTGTTTTCGTCGATCACTAATTAAGAGATCAAGTGATCTCGATCAAACGAGATGTAGGTAGCTGTGAATCGGTGGACCGCCAAATGGCATAACATGCGGTAGGTAAATATTAGGTCGGGTAAAAAGTTTCTTCGTATTTTGTATGAAGACCGTAACGGCTCGAACTTAAAAAGGATTGAAAACGCTTAAACCAACTTTGTGCTAATTTTACTGACATTTTATTAGGTTCATAAACATCATACATTTTTTTCACGGCCATCGTCGCATGTCTTCCTTTTTTTCTACATCTTTAAAATGTACTGAATTTCTCCATTCGATTCACTCATTTTGACATTAAAGAAAAACAAATGAAAAATTGTCGTAAACAAAATTTCATTATGTTTATTCCTTTTTTGAAATATAACCTTTTTAATGACATCAAAAACAGCCAGATACAATTAATACATCCAAAGATATTTAGTTACAAATATACACATACAAATTACGAAAAGACTTTACCCGACTTATTATGAGGAGGCCTATACTCAACAGTGGGTTCCCGGATAGGCTGATGATAATGATGATGATGATGAGGTACTTATACTATTGGAACTAAGGTTCTGTATTCCCTGAAAAAATAACGGCGTGAATGCATTTCATTCACTGTTACTAGAAATCAGTCAAGGATGATGACTATGACCAAACACATCACAAAGACATGTCGCTCCAAAAAGAATCGATTCTCAAGTCCGAGCTCTCGATTCTATCGGACAATACACAGGATGCGGTGGACCGGCATGCGTCGGGTCGCGTGCGTGCAAATCGATTATCTGGAGTATCGATCATCGTGAATCGATATCGCGAGACAGATCCAAGGATTTATTTCAACGCTCTTTCTAGGTTTCTGTTGCATGGCGTTGTACAATTTATCAATGTGGATTTATGCATCGTCAAATGTAAATGGATAATTGGTAGCACCGCTCTGTTTCAATTGCTTTTTACTGTGGTTATTTATTGTCGTCATAAAGTATTTGTAGGTGTTGCTAGAGCTAATGAATGAAATGTCTTCTAACTTCAACACGACTGTGTAATATGGCGAAAAAATGGGTCGCCGTAGTATGGCGAAAAAAAATTGTCTGTTCTATTTCTAATAGGTAGTTCTAAAAAGTTGATCCACACATACGTTGTTATTAGTAAAAAGTTGATCCACACATACGTTGTTATTAGTACATACCAGGGTCTACTTTTCCGCACTATTAGAAATCATTCACAATTCACAATTCTTTATTGCACACAATAATTTAAACAGTTACATTAAAAGAAAACACATGTACAAAGGCGAGCTTATCTCTAAAAAGATATCTCTTCCAGCAAACCAGGCGTGAAAGGAAAAATTATATAATGAAAGGGTAGGCAGTGCACAATAACAAGTTTAAATAAAATATAAACGAACAAATACTAAATACAGAAGAACTACTACTACTTATACATACTGATATACTACATACACTTTACATATAATAAATAAAATCATTTATATAAAATAAAAAAATCGACCTGTTCTACTGTGTAAGAATTATTACCCTCCAGAATTAATTAATAATCCTTAAATAAAGTCACGCAGCCTGTCGTAATAAACTCTTGACATAGGTGTGTGTTTCGTGACGGCAACAGTTCTGAATTCCAAGCGAAACCTTTTCTCCACACAATCCCCGAGAAGAAATATCTCAAGACAAATCTTCTGCTTGAGTTCTCGTTTCTCGAACATTTAGTTTTCTCAGTCGTAGTTCCCACGGCCACGTCAAAACTCATCCTAAGCCAACCAAATTGCAGCAGACGAAAATAAACCCTATTGTAAGGTGTAAGAATCCAATGTAGACCATCAGAAAAGGGCACTTTTTTGCATGACTGTTAAGCGGCGGCGTACTGAGATGATTGTTTTTGGTGTCAATCTATTTGAAACTTCACTTTTTAGGTCAATAAGGTAGGATTTCGTGTGACGGAAATCTTATTTCATTGATTGCTCTAGATACAGTTTCGGTGTGTTAAACGTTTCATATCAAATAATGGGGGCTTTTCAAAGACAAATAAATAATACATTTTTTCAGTACCAAACGACAACGCGAGAAGTGTCAAAAAATGTCCTTCCGGCAACCATAGATTATTGTTTTGTCTCATTTTTTTTGGCTTAATATGCACATCGACATAGCACGCTATCTATGTTCACATCTGAAAGCTTGATCAAGGTCGGTCCGGAAAAGCTCCCATTAAGATATCAATGGCCGTCTTGCATGAATACTTACTTACTTTGTTCTGTACTTACATTTAAAAAAAAACTACTTCCTAGTTACCTACCTACTCTACCTGCTGCCTCAGAACAATAACCAAAGCACTTATTATAGCTCCATGCTAAAAAGTATTCTGTGCCTGCTTTAAACAGTGATTACAATATTTTTTCACGAAAGAAGTGAGAGAGCATTGTTTCCCAGCACTACTAATAACGGTTGCATCGAATTTGCATCCGGCCAGTAATTTCGATTCGATCGATCTGTGACCTCCTTAATTGGTTCGAACATTCTGGCTGGCATGTTTCGAATTTCGAACGTCGAATGAACAAAGCTGTGGAATAAAAACTATTAGCGACAGCACAATTTTATTGTTATAAATGCATCTAGTGCTTTCGCCAGCACGATTCAATTCACAGACTTCATTCGTCTTAGGGAGATATTTACAAAAATCCATAGATACAGATTTTTCGCCCTGGCGCTAGAGGTCTAGATTTCTAAACAAGATTGACGTCAATATACTTTTTATCACAAACCGTTATCAGCTGAATCTAGAACCATCAACATAACTAACTCACTACCTACACAGATTAAACACAACCAGCCCAGTTTGTTAATTTTAGCGTGTCCACGGATAAAATATAGTTCTAGTTATATCAGCCACGATCTGGCTGTCAAGTGTATTAGAACAACCAAGAGTCGATACCTCATTCATATAGATTCAATAAAGCGTAGCTTAGAACATATGGCTTAGGACTAACATAAACAGACCTGCCACTAACCCCTTCTAAGTATAATATTCCGGACCATTTCGCGGTTTAAGTTTCTGCTACTGCAGGTCAAGTAAACTTGGAGGTTGTATAGTCCAGTTTTGAATGTGTGTAAACCTCTCTCCTGTGCATACGTGTGTGTATGTGTGTGTGGGTAATTATTTTTGTCATTCAGTGGGCGTGGTTTCTGTGTAGTTATCTAAGATTGGTCTGTAATTGACAACCCATGGTTTAGTGTGAAAGACTTGAATACTAGGTCATATGTGGGTGAGGTCGACGGTACTATCTACGCCGTGTTTAGACCACATTTCGCTTTTATATCTGAGGTCTATCGCTCGACGGTGGTGGAGTAAACTTTGCTGATGATAGCTAATGTGTGGATATGTCAGTTGGTCAGTGGTTTGGCCAGTAGGCACTCCTTGGTACGGCTTTGGTAAAATCAATGGACGGATACGCCCATTTGTAACTTGAATCTCCATATACAGAACACATATGTAAGTAATGAAATGATCTATGTACTCAACCTACTACATATACTATTTATCTGCATAGGTATATTTGTTATCTACCTACACATAGGGCAAGTTCTACATACTGCAATCATGTATTTACAACTGTCATCAGCCTCATCCCCCGACTCGTATGGGAAAAGGCGTTTCGCTGTGTGTGTTTGTGTGTGAGGGTGTGTGTGTGTGTGTGTGTGTTATATTATTATTTATTATAACTGAAAACACAAAAGGCACATACCTACATAGATTTTAGCCCAATCGCATAAGATAAATGCTGTAATTCCTATACTCCGCAACAACACAAACATCATCTTCACAAATCCCGAACCAATTCCCGTAAAGTCCATTTCTTAAACGGCCCCTTTAAGTTGCGAGTCGCTCATTCGCTCGTGACTGAGTCGGACATTTTATTACCATAATTTAAAACAAATATCTGATTGTGTGTGCCGCGCATTAAAGTGTTAAACTGGCCTGTGAGGGCTAGGGATGTATCTATCACAACACGGTGTTGGAAGACGGGTTTCGCAAGGGCTGGCTTTAACCCAGCTATTTTGATTTAGTATACCAAATGCTAGTAGTAGTAGTGCTAGTGCTAGGGCTATTTGGTAGTAAAGAATGCAAATCTATCTGTGCATGGGAAAAACGTGATGATAAGGACGTGGGTTTCATCAGCATGAACTAAGAGAATGAATTAAGAGATAATAGTAGGTACTCCGTACAGAATGGCCACTCCCTTCCCCGCGCTGATTCAGATACCGCACCCCACCCCTGGCGTCAAAGGATTGGTTAAAAGATCAATAGACAGGGCTGAACGCCGGACGAGTAAGCCCGTGTCAAATTTTGTGCTTTGAGAATGTATCATGTCATGACATGGTGTACGGAAAATCGCCTTTCTTTGAACAAGATGTAACAGAAAGGTGTAGTTAATAATTAGCAATTAGGGGCGTAATTTTGAGTGAAAATGACATACTTGTTTTTTTTTGCAAATAATATCTGGGTATTATCGAGTAAGTATCTTATTATACATCATTCTGTTAAAATTTCAGCTTTCTTGCTACTACGGCTCGCGCAATGGTGCCCGCTGACGGATAGACGGACAGGCAGACGGACAGCGGAGGCTTAGTAATAGGGTGCCGTTTGGCACCCTTCAGGTACAGAACCCTAAAAACTGCCCTTTCTCTGGTCCTGAAAAAAAGGTTGTTTCTAACCGTGTTCAACCCATCGGTCCTTCCAATAAACATTCCAGGCTATAGTCACGGAGTGTGCCCATCACAGCACACACATGGCGGCCCGAGGCGCCTCACACACACACACCTGTGTTGTTTGCGAACGAGTGCGGGCGTATGTGTGGCTTGTAGGCCGGGAGTGGGACTCTTTGGCAAAGAGAAGGACAGACAAGAAGGTGTTTGTTAGAATTAGGCCGAAGCTATACCAAAGTCAGTCAGACTCAGATCCTTATATCCCAGATATCTTGCCTCCTAGAATATCCAGGCCTCCTACTACAGCTAAAACAGATTGGGGTGGCAATAGCAGAAGATAATATGCACAAATAGGGATAAATATCCACGAAAGCCGGTGCAACTTGGCTAGGTATAGGTGCTCGTTAATTTGATAATTACTGAACTGTTAAATTAAATCAGTCAGTTTCTAGCTGATAATGCCCTTTTAAAATAAATGAAAATTTTTGATTATGGAACAGGAATACTAAGAAATCGTTTATAAAAATTCAAAGCCAATAGAACACCACGTCAATAAATTGACTTGCCGATAAATAGAAACCGAAGGCGTAAGTATTGCTGCAGCTATCAATTTGCAAGTAAAAGATGGCTTGTTTTGAATGAAAAATAAATTAAAAGTAAAAAAACATTTTTAAACAAAGCTTTTATTTAATGCCCTAAAAAGAAGAAAATAAAATTTCAATTCAATCAAATGCGTCATTTTATTACATTACACAATTTATACGATATAAAAGCTTGTTGCGGGATTTATCTCCAAGTCTGTGCAAATAGGTGCCTACCCACCTAATTAAGTCTACACAAGTAAATCTCGCAACAAGCTTTTATATCGTATAAATTGTGTAATGTAATAAAATGACGCATTTGATTGAATTGAAATTTTATTTTCTTCTTTTTAGGGCATTAAATAAAAGCTTTGTTTAAAAATGTTTTTTTACTTTTAATTTATTTTTAACTTTTTAGTCTCAGCATCAGCTCAGCTCCATGTCATAAAAAATATTCTAGGACTAAAGTATTCGTCAAGACGAATCGAACGAGCCCAAATTCGACGGGCTTGCGATGTTTTATGACAGAGTTCCCATGACCGTCTTCCGTCTCCAGCATCAGATCAGCTCCATGTCATAAAAAAATATTCTAGGACCAAAGTATTCGTCAAGACGAATCGAATGAGCCCAAATTCGACGGGCTTGCGATGTTTTATGACAGAGTTCCCATGACCGTCTTCCGTCTCCAGCATCAGATCAGCTCCATGTCATAAAAAAATATTCTAGGACCAAAGTATTCGTCAAGACGAATCGAACGAGCCCAAATTCGACGGGCTTGCGATGTTTTATGACAGAGTTCCCATGACCGTCTTCCGTCTCCAGCATCAGATCAGCTCCATGTCATAAAAAAATATTCTAGGACCAAAGTATTCGTCAAGACGAATCGAACGAGCCCAAATTCGACGGGCTTGCGATGTTTTATGACAGAGTTCCCATGACCGTCTTCCGTCTCCATCATCAGATCAGCTTTAAGGCAGAAATATATTGCATTGTCATCCGACTTATACACGTATGCGAAATTTCAGCTCAATCGGATAACGGGAAGTGGGTCAAATTCAAGCCGACATTTTTGACGCGAACCGTGATACCCACAAACAAACAAACAAACAAACATACATACAGTGCAAGTTTAATAAAAGCTTTTAATAAAGGATATTTTGCATGTCTGATGCATTATTAGAGTTGACATGCGACCGTGAACTAACCTCATGCATGGTTTAAAAATACAAACGAATAAAGTGGATTTATCTTTTATTACCTACAAAAATTTTTTTTGAAATTTCAATACATTCTGTGAATTTCTGTGTATTATTTTGTTCTGCAATAAACTTAGAAGATATGAAGAGTATCAGTTGAGATTTTAGATACTTATGTAAAGTACTTTGAATTAAGTTTTAGTTGAAATCTGCTATGCTATGATTTTCTGAGTATAAAAGACGTTTAGGATAACCTATTTATTCACTCTTGATAAACTTGATACCTGATTCCTTGAACTCCAGTATGAAATCCTCTACCAGCTTGGATGAACTCCTCTACCAGATTGAACTCCTCTACCAGCTTGGGTCCAGAATTACTTTTATCTTAGAAAGGCGTGACGCATAGATATGTGGTTCCACAAACATGGTTCTATTAGGGTATTATTGCTTTTGTGGAAATTTATAAAAAAATAATTGAGGCCGTGATAAATGAGTAGAAATTTTAATTTTTATTTTGTAGAACCGATAAATGCTTTAAAATCATTAATTAATCCAGGATAGTGTATTTTCGCGCGGAAACGGAGTGACGTCACGAGCGAAACATCATGGCGGCTAGCATGATGTTTCGCTCGTGACGTCACTCCGTTAGCAAACACACGACGACTGCAAAGATCAAGTACTTATAAACGTCGATGGTACTATCGGAGTGACATCAAGTCGGAATCAAAATGGCGAATGGTGTTTCAGTCAAATGACGAACTGAGTAGAAAACACGACTTTTTTAATTGAATTATAAAATTTACTTTATTTTTATGGATTAATATCGAAGATTCTCGTTTAGCGTTTTGGGTATCTACCTCGGACATGCATTCTTAGATTTATTCTCCCGTGGTCAATAATACCGTATACCGTTCTAGATCCTAAATTTTGTACACCGCCCAAGCAGCACATTTGGTGGCATAGGAGTTCCATATTATATCAAATTGCTACGCAAGGTGATTTTTGGATCTAACGTAGGTGCTATATAGGTGGTTAGAACCTATATAGCACCTATATGCAACCAAAAGGCGAAAAATAGCAGCCTATTTTAAAGATCTAATAAGGTCTAAACGCGTTCAAATTGCTACCGTTGGTGAAAATTGGAACTTCAAGTGCAAATTGGACTGATTGAACGAATGATAGTCTATTCAGTTCGTTCATTAGATCAGTGTAGTACTATTAGTGGCAAGCAGGATTGTTTTTGCTTTGTTTTGTTTGTGTAAGTAGACTGAGTGATTATTGGAACTGGAAGAGATTTTCATCGTATATAACTACAAGGTAAGTGCGTTATTAACGAATGGTGATGGCTAGACTTCTACACTCTAACAACAACATATTTACGTAATTAGGTACATGCGCATGTTCTGTCTTAGGATCAGATAAAACCGGTGCAATTTTGATTTTATTGTGAAGTGCATATTATATTTCTTATAAGATTTTAATGCGCCATCGTTCTGATGAAAATTTCCTCAAAAAAAATATAATAATTAATTGTAACATAACCTCACTTTTACATTTTCTGTTGAAAATCTGTAATCTGGTGGTCAGAATGCGATTATTTTGTTGCTAGAATGTATCAGATACGCGTCAAATTTACGTTGTAAACTTGTTATTGTTTTAATCGTCTCAAAATATTTGCAATTTGCGTTCGCCATCTTTTAATCATGGCGATCAAACCAATTACTTGCAGTTGCAATATCAGCTTATTTACTCCATAATGGCACCTATACATCCAAAAATCACCTAAATGCACCTTCGAATTTATCAAATGAGTGAATATTAGACCCTGTAGTAACTATTTTCGGTTTCAATTGGTGATCCGTGAGAAAACAAAAAAATACTTGGGGCCAGATTCTGCAAGCGAATCGCATGTACTACTAAGCGAGATCGCGATCGAAGGGTTTATGGGCTCTGCTCGAAAAGGGGTGTTATGATTTTATTTAACGCGTGGGTGAACCAATTTGAATGTAGTTTTTTTTATTCGAAAGTAGATTTCTTGGAGCATGTTCTTATGGTACCACCGAGCTGGTCTGATGATGGACTTCGAAGGTAGGAACAATTACGCTGTAATACATCTTAGCTGTATTGAAAATTTCAAATACCGGTATACCGAAATTTCGGTATTTTTTAAATGCTGCTGGTACTGTTTAAATTATTCCAAGAACGATGAGTAAGTCATTAAAACAGTTTTCTACGCTATGGCAGAAACACTCAAACTGTTTTAAATAATAATAATACATTTCACGTACCTACCTACTTTTAGAGAAAAACGTTACACCAAAAGATATTGGTATTGACGACCTCTGTGGCGCAGCGGTTGCACGTCTGCCTACCATGCGAGAGGTCCCGGGTTCGAATCCCGGCTAGGGACAAAAAAAATACCCCAAGTCTTGGATGTTTACATGTTTGTGTTGTCGCTGTTTCTGGTTACCACGACACAGGGTATCCTGGTGTGGGGCCAGAAGCAATGTAAGTGCCTGTATGTAAATGTTATGTTATGTTATTTATTGTTGAAAGCAGTCACCAAAAAAATTTCAGCGTGAATAGCCTAAAATAGCTCAACTTTGATCGAGAGATATTACAAATTGAAAGTGGTCTCGGTACAAGATACGTCTTCACAACACGCTTGAAAAGTTTATACCAAGGCCATTTTGTTTTGGTAGGTAAGCCTTCTTTTAATGAAACTAAATTTAAATGATATGGCAATGTCGTCCCCGGACTTCTACAAAGACTTTTTAAATATTCATTGATGAATTACGACGTCTCTATTTATTCTGTAGAACTTTTAGAAAATAATTATAAAATTAATAGTTTTTAATTACTTTTGTTTTCATACAAATCTCAGAGCTCAGAAATTCATTTTTTCCTTTTGGCCACTTCAAGTTTGGCTGCCAGTGAAGTTTTAATTAAATACTCTTTGGTGCGTTGAAATGATGTTTTGCAGTCTGCATGACATTGACATAATGAATGAGTGAACCTCATTGTACGGAAATTGTAGATGGGTGTCTCACGTTTTCCAGTAGGTTGTAGACAGTGCTGCTTACGGCGGCGTTTAGTAGGTACTAAAGGCCCTAAAAGCGCGGCAAGCTTTGAATCAATTCAAATGTTATTTTTCAACTAGCTACAAAGTTATTCTGACATAAGATGATAATTTGAACAAAACTGAAATCTCTTATTAGAGATAAGCTCGCCTTTGTACATATTTTTTCTAAGTTAAGATATTTTTTTACTGTCATGTGAGTACAATAAAGAAATTACAATAATTACAATTACAAAACTTTTTGGGTATTTCATGAAAAATACAGTGACAGTTCACACATATACAGGGTGGAACAAACGAATGGGCTCTGGAGGGAAAGTACCTTAAAATCTCAAGATATCCGTCCGTCCGTCCGTCTGTCTGTCACCAGGCCGTATCTCATGAACCGTGGTAGCTAGACAGTTGATATTTTCACAGATGACGTATTTCTGTTCCCGCTATAACAACAAATACTAAAAACAAAATAAATTTAATATAAAAGGGGCTCCCATACAATTAACGTGTTTTTTTTTTGCGATTTTTTATAGATAATGGTACGGAACCCTTCGTGCGCGAGTCTGACTCGCACTTGGCCGGTTTGATGTTTAACGGTTTTTGTGTAAATATTTATGGGGCTACTTAGCTATCTTAGTTAGTTTTACAACTTCAAGTGTCATTGTCGTTCTATATAAGTGAAAATTGGTACTCTCGCTTCTTGGCGACCCCCATAAAGAACTCAAAGTAGGATATTAGTGCATATAACAACCTAAGCTTATAGCTGCCACTATAAGTCATTAAATACACTAATATGCCATTCTTTGGATCTCAAAGAGCCAAATAGGCATAACAGTAATTTTAACAACCCATTTGCGACTATGGGTGTCATATCAGTGAATATAAAAGCCTATTTGCCACTGTTAGTTCGAATTTAGACAATTAAGCACTACAAGTTGTTAAATGGTGGCAAAATTCACCAATATGCCATTATCAGTAATATTTTGTTCTCCTGTAGAACTTAGAGCTGAGTTAAAAACTAGTCGTTATAATCTGCACTGATATGCGACCCATTATAGTGATTTTTGCCACCAACCATGTTTAGTTGGCTGCTAAATGCGCTAATGTGCTGCTTGGGCGTTGCCTGGCCTAGAGTCCTAGACCTAGGCGATCCTGGCCCTTCGTGCCGCATGCCCTAAGCGAATCTCCTCGCCATCTTTATAAGGTGGTAAAACATATATTTAATGCTAAACATCCAGGATCTTGTGTTGTTCCCAACGTGTGATGGGATCCGGTGCAGGCACGAAGTTTTGTTGGAAAAAAAAGACTCGATTTATTAATGTTGGTGCTTTTATGGTGTGGTTTAAAAGAGCACGATTTAGTTATATAAAGGTACTGGGATTTTAGTTATGAGCTTGGTTGTTGTCATTGGCCCCAAGGACTTTTCTAGAAATAAGTAATGGTAAAAATCGGCTGAGTGCCAGTCGGACTCTCACACGGAGGGCTCCGCACCAATCGTACCAAATAAGTAAAAAAAATACGTTTCTTGTATGGGGACACATTTATTTTTCAATATTTTGTGTATTGTAGTATTTGTTGGTGGAGCGGCAACAGATTCTGTGAAAATTTCAACTTTCTAGCTATAACAGTTCGTGCTGAAGGGCCCTCTGATGGACAGACAGACGGACGGACAGACGGACAGCGGAGGCTTAGTTATAGGGTCCCGTTTGGCTCCCTTCGGGTACGGTACTGGGTATTAGACATATGGATTGTATTTTTAAACAGAAGGTAATGTCCATTATACATTTTCTTATCACGCCTTGGTTTGCTGCAAGAAATTTATTTTTAGAGATTCGTCTTTATAATTTGTGCTACAATGTGTGTAAAGAAAACTGAATATAAACTTGCTACGGTACTTTTTGGCAAGCTTTGAATCGAATCCAATTACGTATAAGTAGTGATAGCGGTATTAATTTAAACTCCGGACATTGATAAGTCCAGTTCCAGTATCAATAAGTTTCAAACAGCTCAAAACCAAACTGAATTCCCAACTATACTCCGATTCTACGTATCTGGAGCTAACTATCTAATCCTAAACAATTGAAACTCCCTAATCCGGGAATCGATGCATCGAGTAACATCTCTCGATATTCGAGATGCTCATAATCTGATCGAGAGAATATATTTTATGCAACAATGTGGGGGATGGAGTTAGTTTGGAGATGTCTACCGTTCTGAATCGGATCGACAGTGCGGTGCTAGGCTGCTCTGATTTTCTAGATGTTGGTGAAATCATTGTGTGGATAAGACTGGAGATATTTTTATGTGTATGTGTTTGAAGTTGAAGTCGGCATGATATGGTGCATGTGTTACTAAGATAGTATAATACGATACTATGGCCTGTTTCATGTCCCGATAATCATGCTCAAAATGTCATTCTATATAGAAACATGATTATTTTTCTGTTCAATGGGGCTTATCGGGACTTCTTGTAACAAGCCCTTCGAATTTTAAGCTCACGATTCTATGTGATTATACCACATCGTTGGTGGTATTTTTAACCGACTTCACAAAAGAAGGGGTTCTCAATTCGGTTGCATTTGTTTTTGTGTTCGTTACCTCGAATTTGGTAGTATAGGTACTTAAATATGAACCGATTAGAATAATGTTTTTTTATATGATAGATCATTCTTCCAGATTGATCCCGTCTCTTATTTTTTTTAATCCATCAAGTAAAATAAAAATAAACGGTAAAATTGGTCTGTTTACCTAGACGACATCATAATGAAAAGTTAAAATTATTTTGTTCATATTCATAATAAAATAATGGTTTAAATCAAACTGGCCGATATAAAACAGGAATAAAGTTGTCTTGTAATTAAAACTTTATTGGAGTCGCCTACATAATGGTTATGTAGATTCCGACATTTATGTAGATACTTAAGTATCACTGACATTATGCTTTTCGATTGTGCATGTATCGAATACTTTGCTTGTGTTTGGGCTACTGAAGTCGGTTATTTTTTTTTTTATTTATGTGACAGTTTCAGTCACATTGACCTTTTTACCCCCGCTGGTGTAAATGAAAAGATCTTGTTATTATATGTGTTTCTTCTTAGGGTACCTCTAGGTCTGAGGCCTGCGAGCGTGGCCGTATCTGCCCGTTCGGCCGCAGATGTCACAGACAGGAACATTACAAAGGGATTCCTGTGGACACTATAGCAGCTACCTTAAAAAAACCGCAAGGCCTACTATCCACACCATGACCGTCAACAACGGAGACGCGCGGACACGACAAAGTCCGCCTGGGCAGGCTTATCTCGCTTCCTACTGCGACGGACGCAAGTAGGTATGCGACATTCCACACACAGGGACGCGGCGATGATTGAGTTATTGAAATTATCTGTATTGTTTGTGGGATTGCCAAACCGGCCTGATCTGGTTTAAGTCGGACGTTTTGGTTTTTATTGGACGAATGGAAGAACGAACGAAGAAGGAATGAAGCTTAGATTTTGGTTTATGCAGCGGGTTTCTTTTTTTGTTTTCTTATAAGTTTTTAGGCATATTTCAGACAGCCTTGAGAACTTGTAAGCTTTGCTGGCTTTACTTGAATCTCACATCAATTATTGGGCCTATTGCACAATCGCTTATCGCGGGTACATTTTACCTGAAATCGTGTAAGATCGAGCCATACTCTAAAACAATGGCTCAGTGAAATAAAATGCTATGAAAATCAAAACAATTTGCGACAAGGGATTTCAATGGAAAAGTTATTTAGAACTCTCTGTTTCGATAAACGATTTTGAATTCAATTAAGTAGGTACACCCTACAGCCAAATTCCTATTCTAAATCGATATCATTAGAGGAAATAGAACACAGGATCGTATTAAGGCTAAACAGCAATAAATCTAGCAAAGGGCCGATGGTCCACCATCTTCCATTTGAGATAATGTATTTCAGTTCCACCGACTCCTTACTTTGGCAATTTGCGAGATCCTTTGTGCCCTTTAAGATATCCTCGTATAATTGTACTGAGTTATCCTTTTGTGTGTGATTTAGTTGGAGTTGGTTTTGGTGTGTAGGTTATCATTTTGGTGTGTTCAACAAGGTCATGTATGCGGATTTATAGAGTTTAGTCATAAATTTTCTTAAATAAGTTAGACAAGTGTATTTAGATAAAAAAGTTGTTCATCAACAGCGGCGGTGCGGAAGGCAGGATATACTTACGGCCGTATCGGGATTCAAACCCACATCTACGATACAACTAGACTGGACGAAAATAAAGTATTGAATGTAGGGTAACCCAACTACTGACGCATGTATGATTAATCGTTATCTCCACCCGATTTACTCTTAACTTAACTATCTTATCTCAAGAGATTGTTGTAAATTCTTCCCCTTACCTATCATCTCCGTCTCCTACCCAACATAATTTGCTGGAAGAAATCTCTTATTAGAGATAAGCTCGCCTTTGTACATATTATATTTTTTTCTATGTTAAGCTATTTTTACTGTCATGTGAGTACAATAAAGAAATTAGGAAATTACGAAATAGATGCTCAAAAATTTAATTATTTAAGGATGACTTGCCATAAAACCAAAGTCAAGGAGCTGTCAAGCAAACGAACTAAGCACACGGATGTAGCAGCTCTATATAAATCTGGGACCAAAGTCGTCCTCTCCAGGAAAGGCCGAAGGTCCGAGCCCATTTACAAATCACAAACAGTGACCACCTTCCTACTCCCCTCGGACAATTATAAACAACCTTGCGCCTTCACCTTCTGGGTGAGTTATTGCGCCCCCTCCTGAGTTCCCCCCTGGTTACGTATTCTTGGATTAGGCGTGTGACTTTAAGTGAACGTATGTCAGCCAGCGTGGTGGAGTATGGCTCAGTCTTACTCGTATCTGAGTAAAGGCCCGTGCCCCTGCGGTCTCGTACCCGGTGGGGTAATTAATGAGCTACATATTTATTTTTATTTATGTAAAACAATATATATATACTCCATTCCATATAGCATTGTAAAAATTTTGAACTTTTCCTAGAAACAGGAAACTTGACAGTTTTGAACTTTGAACTTGACACAGGATTTTCCTAGTGTGGGAACCATGGAAACATCAAAATTAGAATTGTAACCCAGTACCCCATTTGATGTACCTACCCCTAAGTAAAACGTTTTACTAAATAAATAATTTCTAATTTCTAATTTATTTTCTCGTTAATATTTCCAATCCTATATTATGGAATTCAGTTATAGAAATGTGAGAGGTAAGACTCCTTGACACAGGCAACACAATGCAATGATATACTAAACCTAATTCCATATAGGATTCGAATTAAGAAGAAGAAAAGTTTAAAAAAATCCAATGTTATATGGAATTTAGTATAAATACTTTCAATAAGAGTAGATATGGCGTCACTACTTTGGAGTACAGGTGAAACCACATGAACCGTGATAGTTAGACAGTTAAAATGTTCACAGATGATGTATTTCTGTTGCTGCTACAACAACAGATACTAAAAAACAGAATAAAATAAATATTTAAGGCGGCTCCCATACAACAGACATGTTTTTTTTGCCGTTTTTATAGATAATGGTACGGAACCCTTCGTGCGCGAGTCCGACTTGCACTTGGCCAGTTTTTATTAAAGTTCCGTATCCGAAAGGTGCCAAACGGGACCCTGAGCCCGTCACTAATCCGATGTCTGTCTGTCTGTTATATGTTCCCCCACAAAGATTACAATTATATTCTAATAGTGCCTATTGCATGGCAATCAAAATCTATAACAAAATCCCCGATGACATGAAAAATCTGACATTTAACATACCTATTTAAAACTAAATTACTTATTTATCTAATGGACAAATTATATTATAAGGTTAATGACATATTTAATACTAATATATTTGAATTATTTTATTTTATTTTAATGAGTCTCTAGGCATAATAAAATATTTGCACACCAACTTTTAGATGGTGAATATGTTGATACTCATGCTACACTGCTTAGTTAAGATCTTATGTACACATATTTTTTGAGCAAATAAACGTTTTGATTGATTGATTGATTGATCCGTCAGCGGGCTCATGAACCGTTATATCTAGAGAGTGAAATCACAGAATGTATAATATAATCCGCTTCAGTAACAAATCATGAACACGTAATATTTAGAAGAAGAAACGTATTATTTGTACTTTTTCTTGTGCGATGGTGCAGAACCCTTCGTAGTTTAAAATTAAAATCTCCTTCAACTGTATACAAGAGTCTAGCCATAACAATTACTCCTCACTAATCCACTCACATTTCCTAAATCACACATACACCTAAATCTCCCCTACAAAGGTAAGGGGTAAGTCCTTTCACCAAAAGCACATTTGAATAACTATCAGCAGTTAATTCGTCAGATAAAGATGTCCGCCCGCCCGACCGGATGTCCAACTTGGGCGGGAAATCCAAACTGGACCGGAAGTCGATGGGCAGCGACATATATTTCGAATTTGGAACACCATTGTCGCTATATTGGAATTTGCAATGACGACGGTTGGGAGAAGTTTAGGCTTCTGTGAGTTCTGTGGCGGTGAAGTTGTATGCGGAGTAAATACAACATTTATAGGCCTAGCTATAGCTGTACCCGTAACAGTACAAAAGTGCTGGACCAACCTCCATAAACACACACACACCCTCACACACCCATACACACCCTCAAACACAACACACACACACACTCACACAAAAACACAATAATTTTTCTAAGAATGTTTTTCTTTTCTTCTCGTTCTCTTATTATTATTATTTTTTTGTCTTATTTTAAACTTTAATTTAAGTTATGTTAGTAAAAGTAGCACCATTTAATTTGTTAGTCAGTCACGGACGTGAGGGAGCGGGGTCTTCTGATACAGGTATTATTACTTAGTAGAAGGCCCCAGCCGAAACTTATATGTATCATTTGGTCATTGAATAAACATATTTTATTATTTATTATTTTATTATTAGCTATAAACTATCTATTAGCTGACCAGTGGTGGCCAAAACGAGAACTTAAGTTTAATATGAAGTATATTTACATTAAGAAACAACTCTGCGTAATGTCTTTAACTACATGGGGTGCCATAGGGAGGGGTGGGAGGCACAGTTATTGTATGCCCTCTCTTAGCCAGATATCCAATATTTCATTTTGCGTGACAGTACTTTAGACTTTGTATAGCCTCTCGTCTGTGTTTGTTAAAAATATTTCAAATATTACACGTTTGAGAAACAGACACAGTGCCTGCGATTTGGGAGGCGACACGAACTATACTAACTTTTTTTTTTTTTATTTAGCCATCAAAGTGTCCCACTGCTGAGCAAAGGCCTCCCCCTCTTTCGTCCACACTTCCCTGGTCTGTGCCACCACTAACTAAACTAATTAAAATGGTGTGTTTGAAAATGGAATCTGTGGCCACCGCGCAAGAGCTGTCGGATTTCAAGGTTGTCAGTTTAGTGCCTTTAGTTCATCTAGTTTAGTGGTTTTGACACCTCCCAAATAGCCCCCATTGTCTAGTATAATACACTATAAAAACAACATTCTAATAGGCTTGTGGCCTGTCAAGTCAAAATAGATACTTTTTATGAACTGTCATGTAAAAGTGCCATCAAATGCTGTCTTTTTTTGCACAAAATTGACTTTACAAAATTTATCTGCTGGAAATAATACAGTTCTGAGAATGTCAAGCCATTTTGTATATAATGCTTCAACTTAAGACTTGTTGCCAGATTTATTGGATTACCTTGGCCACAAGCCTATTATCCTCACGCATTTTCCTTGCGTGGTGGCCGAGGCAAAAAACCGTCCTTTTGACACTTTTCACATTAAAGACACTGTAGCACAATTCAAGATTAAATCAAGCTCTTTACAAAGCCCTGATTCTCAAAAATATCTTGCCGTATCAGCGCCACGGTCCAATGGCTAGAGCCCATGGTAGGGCTGTACAAACCGACGCCTACCCAATTAAGATATTTGCTAATTAGCCGGGCCCGCTTGACCGAGAGGCTCAGATTGTGGAGGGCTTTAGGGCGGTGGCACAGTTGGCCCGTGACATCGTATATCGTGGCGACCTCTTTGCAGCGTAGCTTGAGGTTCAGCCGCACAGCACAAGCTATATAAAAGAGGCTATTTATTTTATTTATTTTATCATACAAATTATATTGTACAACATTAAAAACTATTAGTCCAAGGCACTGTATACATATACTGAAAATATTAATTAATAATATACCATAATAAAATATTATACATTCCAATACATATTCAATAGAATTACAAATTCATTTCAAAGATATAAAAAAAGATTTGTTCAAATCGGTTCATAATTGGCGGAGTTATCGCGTAACAAACATAGAAAAAAAAAACATACGGGTCGAATTGAGAACCTCCTCCTTTTTTTGAAGTCGGTTGAAAAATAATAAGCTATGACATCGCGGCAGCTGTGGAGTTATTAAGGTTTCTCAATATATTTTTCCATCACCGTTAGCATCATCCCATCAAATAATATGTTTTCTACGCCGTGCCGCTACTAATCATCGATCGCTTCTTTCCGTCCAATCTATTTTGTGCCAACTTAACTAAGAAAAGAGATCCCTATTTTGAAAAGAGATCTAAAAATCAATCTGTGGAAGTTTCTCTTTTCTTCTTTACCCGCAGTGGTCCAATGCAGAGAAGACGCTTAATTTTTTTAATACTTACTCCTGTAATAAAGATCATCCACATCATCATATACCATCGACTGCTTGTTACCGCCCACTGATATCTCCTATAGCCTCCTAATTTTTGTACCGTTTATTCCGCAATCAAATACTCGGTGTGCCACGACCCTAATGGGCAAGGCTAATCAATTATAACAATATTTGCGTGTGCTGACCGTACAGGATAATATTATTATTATACTTCGCAACCAGCCTACAACAACATGCTGATTGATGTGGGTAGTCCGACATCTTGGATTTATTTGCATAAAACTCCTTGGGGCGCTGGGGTATGATTCTCGCGCCTTTCGAGACCTATATTTACAGATTCCTATACAAAATCACTCGACATAGGTATCGATATCCGTATGTCTTTATATCACAATAGCCGAAGGATGTAGGATGCGTCCTAGATATGTATAGAAAGAGATATAGGTATTTGAGAATAAAGATAGAGGTTCTTCTTATTATTCTCTAGAATCATCAAATATACTGAACTAAACCTGTCAAGTATACCTATAGTTGTCCAACGATCTTTTGGCGTGTGAGTGACGTTTACAGGGGGGCGTCACTTCTACGCAACCTCATGCAAAGATCCTGTCAAAAATCGACAGTTTCACCTGTCACCGTAAGCCGAAAGACTGTTGGACAGCTATAGCTCGCCATCATTGAAATAAATGTCTATTTTCAACCGACTTCAAAAAATGAGGAGGTTCTCAATTCGACCCGTATGTTTTTTTTTTGTTTTTTTTTTTTTTTCTATGTTTGTTACGCGATAACTCCGCCAATTATGAACCGATTTGAACAAATCTTTTTTCGGCGTATAGGTAATACCTCAAGGGTGGTCCTATTGACACCAGGTCAGGATCTGATGATGGGATCCTGGAGAAATTGAGGGAACTCTTCAAATGTTATAGGTAGACCTATAGTGATTTTTGTGTTTTTCATAATAACTCGTGCAAATGCACATGGTAAGCATAATATTGTGATGCGGAACTGCTGATGAAGACCACATATGGCCACCAGATCTGCTCAATACTAGGTACAAATACAATGCGTGGCTGACGGGCAGGCAACGCATAGCCTAAACCGGTGGACCTAGAGCCATGAAACTTTGTACAGAGGTTCCTAGTAGCGTGGGGTAGCACTGAGATGGGATTTGACAAAATTAATTCCCCAAGGGTGGGGGGATAAGGGGTTACAGTTTGTATTAAACTCAATCTAATCAAATAGGGTTTGTGGAAGTCGGTTTTTTCTAAAGTTTACTTTTTGTTTCAATTATTTTCTGTTTGCAACATTCTCGCGAGGTGCACACAATATACAATGTGCACATATTTTTTTCTTGATTACTTCTTTACCCTCTTACTATATCATACAAGTTTCTATCCAACTCAGCCACTATTCATATCAAAGAAATAAATAAAAAATGCTAAACGGAAGCAAAAACCCCGCAAATTAGTATGCAAGCAGAAAGCCATACGTCAATCAAGATACTTCTTAACCCTTAAGACGGATGGTCAGTGACGACGGTCACTCTTGGACAAGGGCACGATATGCTCGAATTAATATTCATACGGTACACCTAGCCGGTGGAGGGTTGACAGTGCTTTGCTTTGAAATGAGGTGGAGAGTATGGGATGGGGTGGATGGGTGGGAGTACCTACGGGTATGATGTCTCTGAGAGGCTTCGGCTTTACAATCGTAGACATCACAATCTGATCAGAGAATTAGTTGAAACGGCTAAAGTGGTTTTCTGCAAAAACTACTAACAATAAGTCCGCGATATGTATGCTGATACCTTTGAGTATAACTCAAAGGCTGATACCGATTTTATAATAAGTTATACAAGGTGTAAATGAATTAACGCAAAATGAGAAACTACTTTGTTAAGGACAGCATTCTGAGCAACTTTAATTTTGAAACCGATTTGATCAGAGCAACTTTAATTTTCACTTCTCCATACAAATCAGCTGATCTACTCAGGCCAAAATGTACTGGGAAGTAAAAAATAACAATGCTCTGATCAAATTGGTTTCATAATGAAAATTGCTCAGAATCATGTTCCTAACAAAGTGGTTTCTCATTTTGCGTTAATTCATTTACACCTTGTATAAATTAAGCCATTTAGTTTCCCGAAATAGCAAAGAAAAATGTTCAGTGCTTCACGATTAAACCACGATCCAAGTCGCGATTAGAGGCCTCTCGACCGATGGACAAACCAGAAACAAGGGAATTAGGTGAAAAGAGTTTTAGGGGTGAATTTTTCCCTATTTTTAGCCGATTTCAAAAACGAAGGGGGTTATCAATTCGAAACGACATGCTCCACCACCCAGTCCGCACGCACCACTAGCATCAGCAGCGACACAACATGTGTGCCGTGCGTGTGGACGTGTCTGCCGCTCCAGTATCGGACTGTACGTAAATAGTCACGTGCGAGCATGCAACTCAAACGCTGCTTGAATCATCTACCTAGATGTAAAGGCCATAATTACGTATTTTTTGCCTTTTGTAAATTTGTGGCGCTTTGGCTCATTGTCATTGAGATGAATTCTGGCTGTACACACCGATATTTGTTTATTTTGTGTAGTATTGTGAACTCAGAAAACAGGATATGATAGGCTCATACGTATATCATTATCGTGTTCTTAGACGACATTCGCATCCCGCGCGGACAGGTGATAGATGAAGTCGGTTTTTTTTTAATTTTTAACCTGGTGAATTATTTCAGACAGAATTCAGGTAGTTTTACATAATTTGCACAGACACTAGGCCGATTGTTAAGTTAGTGACCCAATAGGGCATCACATGAACTTAATTAAGTCTCTTCTACCATTTTCTCTCTTTGACAGGGTGGCAACACAAGACACGGGTGGCGTGGTAGCAAGAATACGGGTCCCTTGTCTTATCTGCAGCGCCCGAGGAGCGGCTCTGATGGATTAACTTCATTGTTCAGCCATCGTGGCTGGTGACGCGGAATTTGTAATTACGTGTTGGCGACTGTACTTCCCGCCATTTTTACTGTGGTGTACTAACCGCCGTTTTAAGGGTTCCGTACCCGAAGGTTGCCAAACCGCTGTCCGTCCGTCTGTCCAGCTGTCAGTCCGTCCGTCTGTCCGTCAACGGGCTCTATCTCGCGAGCCGTAAAAGCTAGAAAATTTAAATTTTCCCAGAATGTGTATTTATGTATGTCTGTTGCTTCTACAGCAATAAAATAAAGAACGAAATAAATAAAAAAATAAGGGTATCCCATACAAGAAAGTCTTTTTTTTTGGTGCCACCCTCCACGTGGGAGTCCAACACGCACTTGACCGTTTTTCAGAGTGTTGTGGATTAAAGTGGTGGTTTAATGCGTAGATCTGAAGGTTCATTGATGGAGAATTGATTTAAACTTTGGCTCAGGCCTTTCGGCTGACACTATGTTTGTTATCATTTGATATTTGCCTGCCATATGGGGTAACAAAGATACATTAACAATACTAAACAAATGCCCAGTCTTGTATTGATATAGTGAAACATATTTTAAAATGCACGATTTAATATGAGTTCACTATTTTTATAAACACGCTGTGAAAATTTCAGCTCGTTCGTGTGATAGATCGCGCAGACAGATGGCCGGAAAGTGAACTCATATTATTAGCTATTTGGGTCCAGTTTCCGTCATACCCTTCAGATAAAGAGCACTAAAAGACTGTAGACCAAATTATCAACTGTCCCACTTTTTCCCAAGACGTCCTCCCTTTTCTTCAAACCACAGGCTTAGCGGCAAAGATATCTGGACATGACTTACACCCGAGCCCCCCCCCCCCACCTGAAGTCCTTAAGGCGTGGGGGTCGACCCTTTTCAAACCGTAAACCAAATTAACTGGCAGGAACATCTTGACCAAACTCGGCATTGTTCGCTGGTCACTCGGCCGTTCCTAATTTGAAAAACAAACAGGGAATACATGGATCTGGGGCACGATAGATAGGATACTCCATTTTTGAAGTAAAACTTCTTGGGGCACGGGGGTAAAATTTATTTAACCTCTCAACTGTGGGTTATTCATATATTTGCTTTTCAATTACTACTAGCCGGGTGCTATCACGAGTGGCTAAGAAATGTAACGGAAATTGGAATCGGTGACGTCAGGGTCGGCTGAAGACTTTTAAAACCGCAACTATTTTCAATACGGTTTTTAACTAATCAGATAAGATAATAATACATTCGTACAATAAAGAATGTTAATTAGTGAGAGAAAAACCTGATAAACCTATTTTAAGCATTCTTCCACGAGTTCTTGATTTCCGGTATGGCCAAAACCAGTGACGTGACCAAAAACTACTTCGTTCAACCTCTTTGTTGGAACCGGAACTTATGTTTGACAGTTGTGCGATGCGATCCATACAGTTTGTAAGAAAAGAGTTTCATCAATGTCACACGGGTCGATATGGCTTTCTAAAATGATGAACGAATCGTTTTGTGGCCGGTAACTATGGAATAGGTACCTAAAACGCGCTGCGTAGTCGCGCAACGGGCAGCTAGTAATCGCTTAGAGTCACTTAGAATCATCCAAATGTGATATTTAGTTTTCAAGCAAATTCCGATGTGATGGATGGCTGCATTAAGACTTCTTGAAAACAATAAGTAGGTACCTAGAACTGTTCTAAAGCCACTTTTTATTATATAGTGCAGTTCAAGTCACAAATTAGCAGTTTAGCTACTAAGTACGTGTTATACCTACCTATTTAATGTTTATCTGTAGTAAACGGCCAAAGCGAGGTCTACAGCTTACAGAGCCATAAGTTTAATGGCTTATTGTTTCGCTTATTTGTTTGTATGTAATTTTTGTAATACATATTTTAAAGTTGAATTGTTGTTATAACTGTTGAAATTATACGATTTTGATTTTAATAAGCTTTTGTAATTTTAAAGTTAATGCTTCATGCCAGTCAATAATGTTGAAGTAAAATATCAAAATCGAGGTATGTCGTATGGCGGACTAAGGAAATGTCAAGAATAAAATTAAATAAGAGTTACGTCATCGCTTCGCGATGAAGTAACCCTAAAAAATCCTAGCAAAGTAGGTATGTATAGGTTAGCGGGGGTAGCATAAGGCACGCCAGTCACCCCAGCCACGCATTTTGTCACAATTTAATGTCATATCATAATGAATGCGCGCTATTTTATGGAGAAACAACATTGAGACGCGAAAGGAGTTGGCAATTTGGCAAAATGACTGCCCCAGACATGTACAAAGACTTCTCAACAGCCAATTAATAGCATTTAAATATTCTCTCATAAATTACTGCGTCTTTAGTTAGTTTGTAGAACTTGAAGGAAATGATTAAGTAATTAAGAGTTGTCACTTCATACTCTATGATTCCGCCATTGATTAGTGACTTTTGCCATCGTTAAAAATAACATGCAACATAATTGCCAACTAGCAAAACTGTTGAAAACAGGAGGTTTCCAGAGGAGTGGCTAGATGGCGTTATGTTGCATGTTATTGCAAAATGGTGCTTATTTCTAGCGACGGCAAAGGTCACGGAATCATATTGGAATCACGGAGTATTGAGTAACAACTCTTATTTACCTATATTTAATAATTTTTTTCTTCAAGTTCTACAAACTAAATACAGACGCAGTAAATTAAATTTATGAATGAATATTTAAATGCTATTGGCTGTTGAGAAGTCTTTGTACATGTCTGGGGCAGTCGTCCATATATTGATTTAGCCATCTTCTTTGTCATTTATCTGCGCGACTGAGGTGAGTGGCAAGCCTTATGGTAGCCCCGCAGGTACACATTAACTTGGAATAGTTGAAAATACGTACTCGATCAATTAAATAAAGGGACTGGGCACAGAGACAAGCAAAGCAATGCATACATTTGAGCGAGATGGTTTTAAGACGTGACGTCGTCAGATGGTATATAATCTGAGCGAGATGCAAATAGTAGTGACACTATTGAATGAGTTAAGTATATCACCACGAGCGCGACAAATTGTAGATAAGGAATGGTGGGAAATAAATGACATGACGTATTAAAAGTAAGTACAAGTATAAAATAATTTCAAATAATCGGACGTCTGAAACATAAAAGTAACTTGAAGCAGAGATTGGATCTCAAAATTGGAAATTTAAATCTCTTTTAGTATAGGTAGGTATAGGTGTATAGTATAGGTACCACTTAATGATCTAGCTACAGAAGTTTTACTTCTAACACGTGTACGGTGCTACACGCGTATTTTTTTATTTATACAGTAACTCAATTTTGTATTCCTTGCGATTGCAACTGGTTTTAATGAGCTGAAAAAATTGCAAGTGTGACAGTTGAGATAAAAAAGCAATCAAATTCCTAGTCGCGTGCCTGTATAAGATAGAAAATGTAAACATGGAATGATTACTCTGCAGGTAACATTACCTATATGGATTCACCTAAGAATTCCTTCCTTACAGAAATTATTAGATTTCTTTATTTTTTCCTCTCTTTGACCCATATTTTCTATGGGTCAAATAGCTTCATCTATGTATATTCCACCGATTTGACATCAATGTTAAGATAACGCGGACGCGGACGTATGCAAATATGCTCATAAACCAATTAAAACAGTGGGTGATGTTCGGGGTAGTCAGTCGGGAATCTTCGGGGGAATTCGGATAACTTCGGGTTCATAGTTTTGTTACTATGTGAGGATGATGAGGTAATTTATTTCTGGAGCACTTGCCTATCGGGAATACCTACTTACCTTTTAGCTGTTCAGTGTCATTTCCTCTCGATGTTAAAGTTATAATTACTGTGTATACTACAGATGGGTTAACAAAGCATCTTCCCTTACCAAAACAACAAAAAAAAAACAACATTGTGAGAAAATATTAACCTCCATAGCTACAGTTTGGGCTCGTGTCACGTAAATTTTTGTATTGAGGTAGTCAAAGTTCAAAGTGTTCGCCGCTGTGCCTCTGCTACCTTATTTGGGAAGAAGTGATGATATATTAAGTAGTTTGATAACCAGCCGAGTGGCTTCCGTACTAAAAAGTCCAAGTCTATTCGTGATAAGAATGCAGTGAAATTTAAATTTAAATCTGGTAACACACATTCACATGACAGGACACAACCTTCGCGTTCGAAAGTTTGCCTTCAACTGGTCACTGTGAACTTGGCTTGATAATTGGAAACGATTTGATAGGTTACGGGGCGTGGCTAGGCCGCCGGACAGTGATGACTTTACTGCATTCTTATCACGAATAGATTTATAGTCTAAGTTCTCTGCTTATATTATTTTGAACTGTGCTGTAAATAAATGTGTTGTGGCTTTGATAAATAAACTAGTGGCTCTGTGAGCTGTAGACCTCGCGAGTATGTCGGTGGGAAAGCTGAACTGCTAACACACATAAAAAAAATAACCCAAATAATTTTCTTTCAATAACACATACAAACTTATGAATGTACCTGGTTACGTACATGCAGTATGAAAGTAGCCGCACCAATAACTTTGTAAACTACATTTCGCGATCTTTTATACAACCTATTGACTTTTTACTAAAATTATATAATCTGTTTCACTCTCATAGTCTTTACAAATCCAACGACACCTCATTTGTTAATATCCATCAAGCTGTTTGGGTTGTAGCGATTTTTTTACATTTTAAAACCCCATATCTCCGCCATTTTGAAAAAAAAACAAAAAACTGGCTCGAGTAAAAAATTCTATTTATTTTTTCAACCTGCTCACAAAATTTCACGAGAATCGGTTCATAAATGCGACCTGTAGAGGAGAACAACCGGACATACAAAAGCATTTTTGCCCAAACCTGAAACGGAGACGCTTCGCTCGCTTCGTTCGCTCATCTGTTTCACTCTCATGGTCTTTACGAATCCAACGACACCTCATTTGTTAATATCCATCGAGCCGTTTGGGTTGTAGCGATTTTTTTACATTTTAAAACCCCATATCTCCGCCATTTTGAAAAAAAACAAAAAACTGGCTCGAGTAAAAAATTCTATTTATTTTTCCAACCTGCTCACAAAATTTCACGAGAATCGGTTCATAAATGCGACTTGTAGAGGAGAACAACCGGACATACGAAAGCATTTTTGCCCAAACCTGAAACGGAGACGCTTCGCTCGCTTCGCTCGCTCGGTCAATAAATAAGACTTTGACAGTGGAGGCTATTTGGGAGGTGTCAAAATCACTAAACTAGAGGAACTAAAGGCACTAAACTGACAACCTTCAAATCCGACAGCTCTTGCGCGGTGGCCACAGATTCCATTTTCAAACACACCATTTTAATTAGTTTAGTTAGTATGGGTCGTTTCGCCTCCCAAATCGCAGGCATTGGGTGAGTACTAAGACAAGACGTCAATTAATGTCTATTACAAGGGGATGAAAACTTAATTTTCCCTAATTAATTAATTAATGTCAAATGTTTTTTCTTTTTGGCCAGTGGCATGTTTCTCGCGCATGCGATATACGATATCTACACCTATATCGAGTGTTTTTGTATGGGAATCTGTCAATATAGGTCTCGATATCCGTATATCGAAGGTGCGAGAATCATGCCACAGGAGAAGAAAAATCTCCTCATTTATAAGCCCACTACATTTTCCCAACGTTGGTGGCAGATGCACAATACGCTTGCGGCCTGTCAAGTCAAAATAGATACTTTTTATGAACTTTCAAAACGGAACTTTTGTTCCTGTGTTCTATGAAATAACAACAGAATGACGTCATGTAAAAGTGCCATCAAATGCTGTCTTTTTTAGCACAAATTCGACTTTATAAAATATATCTGCTGGAAATATACAATTCTGAGAATGTCAAGCCATTTTGTACATAATGCTTCAACTTAAGACTTGTTCCTAGATTTATTGGATTACCTAGGCCACAAGTGACGTTAAATAGTAATAATAATAAAAAAACAATTGATAAACTAAAACAACAGAAATGCAAAAGAAAACAAGTGCCTTCAACCAAACCTGCCAGTCATTCCCGTCAGAGTAAACTCTTCAGTGTAAGTAGCTGCAATTTCCTCAGAAACCTGACAGTCATTGCCAGGCCACATATGTCACCCGAAATCGACCCCTAAGTGGTTGAGAATAGGGTTCCGGCTTGACGAAAAAAATGGGACATACAGGTGGTTAGTTTGGCGAGTGCCTTTCTGTGACATGGTACCAATAAACACAGGATTTTCTGCAATGCTCACTGTGGGAAGCAGGAAAAATTACACATCGAAAAGTATTCGACTTGAAGTTTTAATATCAGTGACTCTTTAATTTTTATTTTCATAATTACAAGTTGGTATCGTTCTTTAGACTTTCCTCCTTTGAGGCTTTGAATTAATCACACTGTTGTTAGTCCATCTGTCATTACTTCATTACTCATGGTGCTATATCCTAGCAATAAATAGATATTTTTAATAATAAGGATTTGGCTGACTTTTTCCTAAAAATGTTTGGGGTACCTACTTACTTACTGCTGCATAAATAAATCATATGCTAATAAATCTGACAACAATTAGATTCCCAAACGTTCCAACAATCAACTCGCGGTCCCATATATCCCGTATGTCTCCCCAAACAGTTAAAGGGTAGGGTGTGCCGGGGCATAAATGATCACCGGGCCCGAGTGACGAAGACAAATGACAATCGATCCCGAACTCACAACAAGATAAGGTAGGCTGCGCAAATTAGCCGCGTTTTGGGCAAAGCCTACGTCTTGGCGTATTTTTCAATGTCGGAACGCGGTCGGCTGCTCAAGGGTTAAGAAGTTCGGGCGTGAATGCCTTGTGGGACGGTTGGCAGGGCAGTGGCTAAATGACTGGAAAGCAGATTGGTGTTGTCATTTGTCAGTACAGCTTTCCAACATATTTTGGCGTGCGATGACAGTTGATGATGACCATACGTCGGGGTTTTCGGTGCGGGAATGATTTGACAAATGCCTCTCTGAATCTCTGCGAATTGTTTACACTCTATGACACAAAAAAAAACGGTCAAATGCAAGTGGACTCGTGCACCAAGGGTTCTGATCACACTTGACGAGCGTTACATGTGTAATTAGGTTCCATATAAAAAACTAAAGTATGATATCATCCATGTCAACCAAATTGAATATTTTTTAGAAAGACAGGAATTGGCAGTTTACACATTTTTCCCTTTATTATAAGACCTGACTTAGCCATTATTTAAGAAATTGATTGATTGAAGACCTGACTTTGTGCCAAATTTCATGATTGTAGGCCTACGGGAATTACCCTATAGGTTTTGAGTCCATTGCGATTACTATGAAAATCCAACAATTTTACAGCATAATCAGTCGTAGCGTTCGATTGCGTTGACCTAGCTAGATGGTTGATTTTTTCACAGTTTTATGCGACTACAGACCTTAACAATTGAGCTTGACGCGTTCTTGATATAAAGGTCGTGACACACGGACAGACGGACGGACGGACAAAAGTGATCCAATAAGGGTTCCGATGTCGCTGAGCGAGTTTTATCGTCGCCGCGATCAAAGAGTGAAGAGCGAGTCCTCGCCGGCAGTGTAAACAGCCAGCGATGAACTATAAATATATGTCTCTCTTTACCCACACGGAATTTGTATCTTCTGTTAGTTTCTTGAGCGAGAAAATCGCCGATAGTTGATCGCTTTCTCGCCGTTGGTGGGACCACTGCCATTTGCCTGCCGGTCGACCCAGCTTCGATTCTTCGTATATACGGTATCAAAGAATGATTTCAGTACTTCAAATACCTACTTCCATATACTTTATTGCGCACATTAAAAGAGCCGACGAACTGTACAGACAATAACACTGGTTACACTGTTACACTGACTTGTATTACCATGCCCAAAAACCATGTACAGGTAACGCTATCCACGACGATGCGTGACGTAGCTATTGGCATCTTTCTTTTTTATCGGGGCACTCTGCTGAAATACAAAGATGCAAATAGCTACGTCACGCGTCATCGTCGATGGCGGTACCTATAGTACCTTCTTACTGCCTAAATGCATACTAGTACTTACATACTAGTCATAATTAATAATTCATCCAACCAGTAAACTAGACTTGTAGCCAGCGTTAAGACGGCGCCCTAGGCAAAAACAGGCCTTTCAGCAAAACAAAAATCGCTCGGAATGACGAGTATTATTGCTGTATGTTTTTTCACTAGCTTGTTCATCACGAGTGTCAGCGTGACTTTGCTTTCCCGTAAATGTTATTTTATTAATTTTGCTCGATAAAAAAGTCTCGTGAAGTTGCCAGAAAATCTGTCTGTCACAATGTTTTATTTTACAATTTCGCACCGCATCTGCATTTGTGTTCTTGTTATTTATCCAATCATTATAAAAATGGCACAGTATGTTCCTCAGTTAGACTTGCTTAGCTTGGCTTTAACCTTTTCTTTTTATTATTAAATTTCCTCTAAAAATAAGTTAAGGATGAAATTCTAAGTTCTGATTGCCTAGGGCCCGCCCTTAAACTCCACACAAGATTTGAATTACATTCCGTTATCTACAAAGACACGAGTCTGGGAAGCTTCGCTGAAGTTAGGTCAAGCGTAAGCAAACTCAGCTTAGATCTACTAAACTCAGGGGGTTGTAGGTGTACAAAATATACACAGGGTAGTATTAAAAAAGTGTTCTTCAAATATTTTTTGCATTATTTGCGTATTTGTCTTGATATTAATAATCACTACTGAGGACTGTGTGTGCGCGAGCTTCCATACAAAAAGCGGTAACGTTTTCCACCCCTTAAACCTTTTCCGATTTTTTTTTACATGTTTGATATTCTATGAAAAACTATGCTCGTACGTTTTGTTTTTTTTGAAATAATCTGGGGGCGCGGTAGCGCCCCCAAGCCAAGTCGAGCAAAAAGCAAAACATGCGGGCGCTGCAGTAACATCCTTTACAGGAAGCCATTCAGAGCATATTTGACCTACCTGTTACTCCGTTGTGGATAAAGATAGAAACCTGAATTCCCGGCGGCTAAAAGGTACCATGTCATAAGACATATTCTCAAAATTTCAATAAATTTGAACCAGTAGAGTTGAAGGTACAGCAATTCAAAGTTCCTCAATTTTGACACTCACTGACTCACTGATTCACGATCATGAAAACTCTAAAGGTTACTTCTAGCGAACCCACAAGCTTAAAATTTTGAGCATGGTTAGAGTTTAGCCTGCAAAGCCAAGGAAAACTCAAACATTGCGCAATTTTAGCTCCAATTTCATAATATATTAATTATCAATAAGCTCAGTACACGACTACTTCGATTCATCGCTATTCCCCATTAGATGTCGCTAGTCGCTATGTGTATCTTGAATCGCGGTATGGTTTGGTTCCAGCTATGATTTAAATAACCGGCCAAGTGCGAGTCGGACTCGCGCACGAAGGGTTCCGTGCCATTATCTATAAAAAACCGCAAAAAAAATGTATGGGAGCCCCCCTAAATATTAATTTAATTTTAATTTAATTATTTATTTTTTAAATAAATAATATACTCAATATATTGTGAACACTTTAAGCGTCTACCTGCTACCATTATCAATATCGAGCAAAAATGAGCAAAAAAATCACGTTTGTTGTATGGGAGCCCCGCTTAATATTAAATTTCTTTTGATTTTTAGTATTTGTTGTTATAGCGGCAACAGAAATACATCATCTGTGAAAATTTCAACTGTCTAGCTACCACGGTTCATGAGATACAGCCTGGTGACAGACGGACGGACGGACGGACAGACGGACAGCGAAGTCTCAGTAATAGGGTCCCGTTTGGCACCCTTCGGGTACGGAACCCTAATAAAGCGGTTAAAATATTGTCTAATATCGCTATTCCCCATTAGATGTCGCTACACTCTCAAAAAAATATTGCCATTGCTACAAAAAAGCTTTGATGCTGGACAGTCGTCAAAGGTGCATAGTAATGAAGACAACGTTTTTATTGTTACTCTTCAATTGCTAATGCAACAAATTTACCAACATTGATGTAACAGCAATAAAACAACTGTTGAAATTACAATGCTAAAATTGTTCATGTCACAATAGGATTTCATGTCCTTTTGTTCCCATGACAAATTCCTTTAACTATCATATCAAAGTATATTGTCCCTACGTCTAATTTCCCTTAGCTACAGTATCAAATCTGCTTTGTTCCGATGACAAAGTATTTTGCTACTCTAGCAAAGTAACATTGTTGATCTGGATACCTGCACTTTGTTAATGGTACACCATGAACAAAAATTATATACTCCACGAAGCTACTGCCTATTATTCCAGGAGCATGCGTACCCTGAAATATGCTTATTTTGTACACCAAACACCATACATGCGTATGGTGCATACATAGAGAACTCCGGTCAAAGTACGCATACCTCTAATAATAAAGGCACAGAAGCTTCGGGGAATATATAATTTTTTCAGTGTACCATTTACAAAGTGAAGGGATCAAAACCTACAATGTTACATTACTCGGGTAGCACAAGATATGATAAAGAGGATAGCGGTATTTGAGAATCCTAAAAGAAAAAACGAAGACATTTCTATCAAAAGTATGGTATATTAATCTCTACTCGAGTCACACTAGGATTACAACAAAGAACAAAATATTTAATACCGAGTGTTTGGTGTATCAAGTGAAAACACTTTTTGGGGAGTAGGAGACATTATCCTGACAACTTTTACTGTGAAACCGATTTGATCGGAGCATCTTTATTTTCCACTTCTCCATACAAATTAGCTGATGACTGCTTGGTGCTTAAATTTTCTGCAAATCCATATTTCTTCACGCACGACGACGGCACGAGCACAAACACAGGTGTTCTTTGCACGAAATTCACGTTGAAACTGGCAGAGTCAGAGAAAAGGTTTGCGCTTGCGACGAACAAGTACTTTGAGCTACTGCCGCATCAAAAACACACTTAGCCGTATCAATAACACAACTAGCCATAGTAACAACGCCTATTTTGATAGATTAAACTTTGCTACAACATCACTTCATAATAGGTGATAAGTTGCCAACGTGCCGTAGTTATCCCGTTTAAATATTTTTAACATAGTTACCGTATCTACGTGTCTTTAGCTGAAATAAAAAAACAATTTCAACAATAAAAAAGATGTCACAGGCACTATGGGCCTATAGCTGCAGCGACGATGCACTTACGTGTGGTAACAATAAATTTCTAACAAAGCATTTATTGTCGCTTTGTCAGCCGATTTTTCTCTGAGTGTAGGTGTGCATTTCCTGAATCGCGGTATGGTTTGGTTTGAGGTATGATTTATATTTATATAATTCACCGCCCAGACTTGTCACAAATCGTAACATCAAAGCCACAGAGAAGAGCCCATAGAGATAGGGAGTGGGCTTTGAGAAAGTCGGTAGCTAACGCACAAGAAATAGTACCCGAAAAGAAAAAAAGGAAAGTTACTTACAAAAAGAAATGAGATCCCAACAAAACATGCATATGCATATACAAAAACGCCAGTCTCGCAGCCTGCGCAGTTTATCCTACCGTAAAAAGTTGTGAGATCTAATTTTAAACCAAGTCGGTTAATTTAACCAGTATCTGTGTATGGTAGAATCTTTCCAACAACTTTATTATCGTATACTGTTAAGTAACTACCTAATTAGTTAACTAATAACATTTATAGTGATCGGATCAATATAAGACATCTTTATTTCTTCAATAATAATTAGAATAACTTGGCAATCGCGCTCAACTGACCACTCTATAGCACCCAGAGCACAAATGAATATTATTACTCAACACAACATATCTCTAAATAAAGATAAACTTAACTAATAAGAAAACAACGAATTATTTCGGAGCGAGAGCAATAGGTACATTACGTTGCACACACGGTCCTATAGTCGACAACTTTTCTACGTGCGATTGCCAAGTCATTCTAATTATTATTATTGAAGAAATAAAGATGTCTTATATTGATCCGATCACTATAAATGTTATTAGTTAACTAATTAGGTAGTTACTTAACAGTATACGATAATAAAGTTGTTGGAAAGATTCTACCATACACAGATACTGGTTAAATTAACCGACTTGGTTTAAAATTAGATCTCACAACTTTTTACGGTAGGATAAACTGCGCAGGCTGCGAGACTGGCGTTTTTGTATATGCATATGCATGTTTTGTTGGGATATATATTTTAGGAAATATAAGAACCCATATTTCCCAAATATAAAAAAAAAAAACAAAACGTACGAGCATAGTTTTCCATAGTATCTCAAACATGTAAAAAAATGGTGAAAATCGGAAGAGGTTTCTGGGGCGGAAAACGTTAGGTATCGTTTTTTGTATGGAAGGTCGTGAACACACTATCCTCTTATTAGTTGTAGCTAAGGATACATAAATGTACTATATTAAGGGGTTGTCACATAATATGAACGACTTTTATTTTGAAACCGATTTGCTTGTTCGTTAATTTTCAGAGGTCAGCCTAAATTCGAATTCTAATTAAATTAAAACAGCCGCCCTGCAAGTGTGCTCGACACAACATGGTCGGACGGGAAGGCGCTGTTAACCATCACACAGGTTTTATACCTAGCTTGGTTAACAACGCTGTACCGAGATATTTGTCAATGTACCCACATTATAACACATACATACTTACTTGCACTGAATAAAATGTACCGATGTCAGTTACGCAATAAATTTTCATTATTTCATTATTAATTATTATTTCAGTGTGCGTTTTTTTTGTGACCATACTATTGTCCTCCACTTACTGCACGTTACCCAGTGCTATTTGTCCGTCAGTCTGTCTGTCTGTCTGTAGCTCGGCTTCCTAAATCTTAGAGCCGCACCTCGGGGTAAAGCGTCTGAGAACGTCTACTGCACTGAGTATATGGAATGAGCTGAGAATTTGTTTATAACTATTACTTTTAGTGAATATGCCTTTGCAATGATGACGTTAAAAGGGAAAAAGATACTTATTATATTTCCTGAATTTGCACGCTCTTTTATGTCATTGTATCATTCATTATGCTCTCTATCGTATTTCATTGTATTTAAATATATTTATATTGTTTTATTTACCTATAGTGTGATAACAATTTAAAAGACTGCTTTAAACAAAATTCAATTTTGTTTCTAGAATCTGCCATTTAACCCATTGTAACGGACATACCCCCAAAGTTTTCACAAGCACCCCTATCCACATTGCCCGACAAACCAACCCTTTACTGACCACCACCCTGAGGTCACGAGGTGCCCCCCTGCCCCCTCGCCGCCCACCCCCCTCTCCACGTGGGGGCGACTTCTCAAGGAGTTACCAGCTCATCCCTGACTCCCAATACATTTCATATTCCGGTGACAGTCCGAATACCAGGGGCCTATGCTGGTAGCAAAGTGGTGATTCCATGACAATGACCCGACGATGACTGTCAACTTTAGGGTCCTACCTACAGAGCCTCCACGTTATCTAGAGAACAGTCAAAGCGGAACTACTCACACCTCTATGAAAACGTCACTTAGACTGTCAGTTGTTGAAGTGTATTTCAGGTCATTGAAACTCTTTTCTGTTCAGTTGGCGTAGATGGTGGCGCCACGCTCCATTTTCTAGTTCACGTGGTGGCACTGTATGTATCATTTGATTGAAGTCCGGAGTTATTTTTTCCGCTATGATTCACGGTATGATAAACAATATGCCGAGTATACCCAATTTTTGCCTCTTCTTTACATTGGACCATTAAAGCCCTGTTTCATTGTTCTCGATAGGCCCTATTGAACAGATAATTGTGACATTTTACACACAAAATTTATTATTTATCAGTTCCACATAGTTTATCGAGAACAATTGAAACTGGGCCTTAGTGACATTAGGTGACATATTGTTTTATTCCAAAACTTGATGGTCTAATCTAGATCTTAAGTCCAATAAAAAAGCAAGAGTAAAACTTCCCATTTTTCTACCATTATTATGGTAGAAATAAAACCGAAAATAGGTAGGGACTTATAAAAACACCAAATGGATACAGTAGACACTAGACAGTCATTGTCATGTCATTGCCATTGAACTGCCATTTTGCTACGAGCATAGGACTTTACAACGTGTATAGATTGGACATAGTTGGGACAAAGTTCAGACATAGTTTGTCTAGAAGATGTTCTCGGTTTACAAGTGATTCTGACACGATGTTTTGTACAAGTTTCTCTTGAAAGGTGCTTAGACTGCTTAGTGACCGCTGTCCGAGTGTCCGCTGATAAGCCTTAGGAAATTGCTTGGAAGCTGGACATTTTGGATATTTCTGGGCTTATGATTATTACACACTTTGTGTGTGCTTGCATATCCCCCAATTGGTGTCCGCGAGGCGAGGACCAGCCGCGTTGCCGAGCGGTAGCCAATAACTAATACGAGGAATATTTGTATGTGACGATGTATGTTTTGTGTTCTAGAAAATGGTGCTATAGTTTTCGATGAAATTTGCAATATAGAGGTTTTTGGGGCTAAAAAATCGATCGAGCAAGGTCTCATAACTGTAAAATCGCGTATATCCGAGTTTTTATGCTTTTCTCATTGCCGCGCAATAGGATTGGCAATTTCATTTTAGTACAATCAAAATAAAGCATCAATTCCAATGTCAATCAATAAGTTAGTTACTCAATGATACCTCAGATCACGTGACACTTTTTGTCGGAGAATACACACAAAAAAAAGTATCGTTCAAATAAGGTCGAATATGAAAAATCATCATCTGCTATTCAACCTTCTTGCTTGCTTCTCGTTTGCAGCTGTTTAAAAACGGAGAAGGATTTTGATTGATGTTAACGCAGTCTGCTGAATATTAATATAATGTTTTATTGTGATTGTTCCACCAACCGGCGAGCAAAGCTCGGTACCCAAATATTTTTTTGCTATACAGAGATCGTTTCTGCTTTCTGCTCTTTGGTAGCATCTCATCCTTTTCTCATCAGCATCATCTTCCATCAGTATTTTTATTGACAGCCGGCGAGCATGCTGAATGTTGAAGAAGCGAAAGATGTATTCCAGGATCGTAGCAAGTGGAGGTCTTAAATCTCTGACTATCCCTCTTCCGGGAAAGAGGCGTGAGCATATGTATGTATGTATGTAAATTTTTATCCTTTAGGCTCTGTCTCAAAGGTTCTCGGTAGCCCTATTGAATAGATAAATCATAAATTTTGAATGTAAAATAACAGAAAGGTATATAGAATAGATCTGTCAGCATAGTATGAAGCTTATCAAGAACCTTTTTGAGATTTCAAAATGGAACTACTTACACCGCGATGTCACTAACCAAACTAAATCACTTTGATGTTACCAATCTTACTCTCTTATCTATAAATCATTCATTTTTTATAATTGCGTATTCTTTGATTACACAATTTCACTTCGAAATTCGATGTACAAAAACGAGCCTATTTCCGTTTGTTCGATGTTCACGAAAGATACTAATAACTTTACCAATCTTGTCTGAGAGAACTCGAAGATTGCCGACTATCTTAAACTTAAAAGTTACAAGTGTCGCTGTTGATACTTTCGAGAATCAAAGTTCTTTTTTTGTCCGTTATTAACAATGGGGGATCAAAGACCTCAGTAAAAATATATTCGAATGCACCTTTTCCCAAAAGGTGTTGCAAAAGCACGGTTGAGACCAGAGACTATACAGGGTGACATTTAATTAGCTGACCATATTTTGGGGTATGATAGTACCCATCATTATGAAGAACTTTCCCCAAGGAACATGGGGTCGCAAACGAAAAAAAATTTTGGGTCTCCCATAGTAACTTGAAATCAGCTGATCGGGGCAATGTACTGAGAGACGAAAATTTTTTGCCGTTTGCGATTATAAGTTTTATGGTGAATGTTGTTCATAATGATGGGTACTATCATTCCCCAAAATATGGTCAGCTAATTAAATGTCACCCTGTATATCCAATTGACTGCGCCTGCGGGGGAATGCGGCTCGCCAAACGTTTGTTGATTTCAACATAGCATCCTATGTACGATGACGGGCCGGCAGACAGTTTCGCAGCGGCTGACCAATCACAGCTCTCTTACCTCGTCCCCCGCCGCCCGTAAATTGGTGAGTTGTGTTTCAAACGAAAATGTATCTATGCGCTCACCACTGGATAAGTGCTCCCTGGTTGAGACTGTGTTTAGTCAGAAAACCGAAACAATAATAAAACTCTAAGCAGAAAATCCCGTACAGAAAAACGCGTGACGCTATGTAGGTACTGTTAAGTTTACATTATTTTTTAAAGCAATTTAAAGTATTATACCTATTACCATCAAAATCAAACTAGACTCATCATCTCACAAGACAGTTCCCAACTTCACTTCCGTCATACCCACTTTAACCATCGGACCTACACTGTCTTCAACTCGAATATTCACAGATAGATTTATTAATAACCACGACTCTAGGTGGTTGGGCGAACTATGCCCGAGGGGGTGGGCGAAGTGGGGGCGAAACTTAGCCGCCCCCGCTCCTGTCCTGGACAGCACTGGTCATAACGAAGATATTTTGACCGGCTATATCTTGGCCTGTATATGTATGTATATAGGTTGTATCTTTGCTTTACCTGTCAGGGTGTTGGGAAGTAATTGTTTGAATGGATTAGGGGTATGGCGTAAACAAGAAATTATTGCTGTGTTACAGTGATTGGGAGTTTGGTGTTTATTTAGGTCACTATGATTCATAGTTATTTAACTGACATAGACTTTATCCTTTGCAACCTCTTTTGTAATATGTGAAAGTAAAAAGCGTCTATTGATCTCTTCATTCTATTTATTGATGACTTAATAATTTACCAACTTAAAAAAACCGACTTCATGAGTCATGAATGAATCATGCATGACCTATCACTTAGTCCTCCCCGTTCGGTACACAAATGTCGTCTAGATAGACCCGAAAACGAGCCAATTGTCTTGTCTCCTGACAGTGAAGTCCATACCAATAATACAGTAAGACCAAGCTCAAGAATTTTAGAATCAAATATAAGTAATCGAATATACGATTCCAAAAGTCAGAATTTACCTCGAAACAATGACTATAAACATCGAATCTGGATGTATAATGTCATCCAGGTAAAAACAAATAAAACTTCACAGTTTTTTCATGTAGAGACCTAAATACTAGACCGATCCCTGATTAAAAAATAATTGAAACAAAAAGTAAACTTTAGAAAAAACCGACTTCCACAAACCCTATTTGATTAGATTGAGTTTAATACTAACTGTAACCCCTTATCCCCCCCTCCCTTGGGGAATTAATTTTGTCAAATGCTATATCAGTGCTACCCCACGCGACTAAGGAACCCCTGTACAAAGTTTCATGGCTCTAGGTCCACCGGTTTAGGCTATGCGTTGCCTGCCCGTCAGCCACGCATTGTATTTGTACCTAGTATTGAGCAGATCTGGTGGCCATATGTGGTCTTCATCAGCAGTTCCGCATCACAATATTATGCTTACCATGTGCATTTGCACGAGTTATTATGAAAAACACAAAAATCACTATAGGTCTGCCTATAATATTTGAAGAGTTCTCTCGATTTCTCCAGGATCCCATCATCAGATCCTGACCTGGTGTCAATGGGACCACCCTTGAGGTATTACCTATACGCCGAAAAAAGATTTGTTCAAATCGGTTCATAATTGGCGGAGCAATCGCGTAACAAACATAGAAAAAAAAAAAAAAAAAAAAAAAAAAAAAAAAAAAAAAAAAAAAAAAAAAAAAAAAACATACGGGTCGAATTGAGAACCTCCTCCTTTTTTTGAAGTCGGTTGAAAATGGGACCAACCTATTGGGCTTCCCTTTCGAACAAAGAAATAATTTTTGAAATCGGTTCATAATTTAAAGTACCAGTTTCGATGTAACAAACAAAAAAAAAATATGATAAAAAAAACCACAACCGAATTGATAAACCCCTCCTTTTATGAAGTCAGTTAAAAAGGAACTGAAAGAAATTTCAGCTTTATTCGGCGGCGAATCTTCTGGTCACGCAAATATGACTAGCAATAACTGCGTTTCTGCCACACCACCGTACAGGATAGGAAGGTCTAAAACAGGAACCGACACTAATTATTTTGCCATTTTAACTTAAATCGTTTTCAGTAACGTTTCACAGTCATATTAAACTACGGAATCAAATCTCGAAACGCCCTGTATACACATTGCAAAGTCCAACTCCTCAAATACGTCTGGTAGTTTAGTTAGCAACGTTTGTGTATGGGTGCTAGGTATATTAAATTCTGACTGACCGCGAGCCCGGAGCACACGAGGCTTCGTTTCACAGCAATTATATTGTTTCTGGGACAGTTTCCCTAAAAATCCAACAGAGGACTCTGAAAGTGAACAGATTTTTAGAATATCCTGTACTCTGTGGTAGTTGTCAATGTCAGCTCTCTAATTGTTTCACTGCTCTGTGGTTCTTGTAGCAAGACTGTCCCAGAAATAATCTAATTCCACTTTTGGGCGGACTTCCTAGGTGCAACTTGTACGCTTTGCTTGTACGCAACAGTTGGCTTTTATTACCTACGCATTAGGGGTTAAAACTTCATGGGCGTGAACTGTCAAAACGGGCCTTTTATTTTGTGAAGACTGTAGGTGTCCATACGTCCAGTGTCTACAAAAGTCCACGATCTATCTGTTTTTAGGGTACCGTACCAGATGGGTGCCAAACAAGACCCTATTACTAAGGCTCCGCTGTCCGTGTATCCGTCCGTCTGTCCGTCAGAGGGCCCTCCAGCACGAACCGTTATAGCTAGAAAGTTGAAATTTTCACAGAATGTGTATATCTGTTGCCGCTCCACCAACGTATACTGAAATACATGAAATATTGAAAAAATAAAGGTGTCTTTTAGTTTTGCGTTACAGTTTCTATAGCCACTCTGGGAATAAGGTTGATTAATTTTCTTTAACTGAATCTAGACATAGCATTCTAGGTCTATTTCAAGAAATTTTGATAAGCACTAGTATCATATTCATTTGTGATTTTACTAAAAAAAATCTGAAGTTAAAAAAGTTTTTTTATTAGTTCGTCGATGCGCAAGCTCCATGTCACACAAATTGTGTAACTAAACGCAGATATATCTGCGCCTCTGCCATCCCATATGTGAAAATACGTGAAGTTTTTTTATACAGAGAGATTTTTTACGAAAAATTTCTTACCTTCATACAAAAGTTGACTGTCCGAACTAACACCAAACAGCCATTCCAAAACCATACCTTTCCCTATCCAGCAGGGATCCACTTAAACAGCACTCAAACTGGAGGCACGAGCCTAACAGAGGGACACTTGACTGATCGATCCTCAGCTTAACCTTAAATTAAGTAATTTGTACACTTAACTACAGTTCGGAGATTCTTACTAACACTTCACAGGTAGATCTATGAAGGTAATAGAGCTGAATTCTTGTGATCTGACGGGGTTTCCCAAAGTGTGCCATTGCCCAAGTGATTTTCAAATCAAGAAATATTTTTTGAAGGAAATGGCATTATTAAATACAAGGCATATAGGCTTAGGATTTGGCAGAATCATAATCATAAGTCATAATTTATTAGATAAAGCCACCAAATCTATGAAAAGCCTATAGTGTCCTAAAAACACCACATAAGTGGATGCTTCCGATTTTGAAGGCAGATGCACTAAACTAAAAGGGGAACTAAGCTCTCTAAGCGTCATCATGACGTCATCTTAGTTGCTTAGCTCTAATCGGTAATAAATTTGACTCAAATTCCAGAATAATATTATGTCCATAATATTATTTGAGCACTTGTTGTTGTTATTCTACTACTAATAACCCAATAACAAATCCTCCGTTATTATGCTCTTCTCCATAATCTAGCGTCTGTTGCTTTAAATCTACATAGTTTTAGTATGTACCCTATTAAACCAACAAAAAATATGTCGTACACCAAACAGCCACTTACCGCTGCACTAATCAATGTATTGCTTCATTAACGATAATAACCGTCGTAAAGGATTTTGTATGTAATTTTGTATGGAATGGGACTCATAAAAAAAAAATTGTCCAAAGGATACATGCCTTAGAGCTCGTATAAGTTGAAATGACGCGCCCCACTCCTTGGTTTTGTATTCACTTGTCATACAAAACCAAGGAGTGGGGCGCGTCATTTCAGCTTAGACGAGCTCTGCTAATTTATTGTTCAGTGGCCCCCAGAAATCTGTGCCTGACTCTGAGTCCGACGGTTAGCATGAGAAGCACTGGTTGAAGACTAAATTGGCACAAGCAACGTTAGCAGCCATAGTCTACTTATTTGAAGACATTACTAAGGTGTGCTTCCACCATTACCGTTTTAGTTATTGTACGCTGAAAGGTCTCTGAATTTGCTGTGGTACAAAATTAGTTATTATGGGTAGCCATTTGTGTGAAAAAGATGCTTACTTTGTCAGCTGATGATGGTTTAACTTAATATCAGTAGTACAGTTATCTACTGAATCTTATATATAATGATAACCGGCCAAGTGCTAGTCGGACTCGCGCACGAAGGGTTCCGTACTATTATCTATAAAAAACCGCAAATAAAAAAACTTTAGTTGTATGGGAGCCCCCCCTAATATTAAATTTCTTTTATTTTTTTGTATTTGTTGCTATAGTGGCAACAGAAATACATCATCTGTGAAAATTTCAACTATCTAGCTACCACGGTTCATGAGATACAGCCTGGTGACAGACAGACAGATGGACGGACGGACAGCGAAGTCTCAGTTATAGGGTCCCGTTTGGCACCCTTCGGATACGGAACCCTAATAAACAGTTAATGCTGTTTCATTTTTGTTATAATCGGCAACGCTGTTTTGCTTGATTTTATCTCTTGAATCTGCTTTGTTCTCATCTTGATATCTTCTTGCATGTCGCTAAATATTAGAAAACATCGATGGACATATAAAATCTGCAGGTTCTCCCCGTACGGGGCGGCAGAGACACAATTCTCTCCCCAGTTTGCGTGACAGGGGGCTAGCCGATCCCCGCAGCTATAAAGTAATGAAGGTTTCCTCACGATGTCAAATACTCTAAGATTAGGTAGTGCATGTATATTATAACTCTATTGCAATATTGATTTTTCGAATTGACATGTATTTTTAATTTTATTTAAAAATAATTTAATTTAAATTAATATTTGTATGCATTTAAGGTAGAGTGTGGCAAGAACATCATGTATTTAAGAACCCTGTAACCCACATTCAGACAATAGTTATTTATCCAACAAGTGAGGAAAGTTCGTTTTTCCTATGAGTTTTGATTTTGAGTCTTGAGCGAACGAAGGATTGAAAAATAGAATCACGAGCGCAGCGAGTGATTATAAAATTCAATCCTGAGTAAGCGAAAGACTCAACAAAACGAATAGCAAATGAACTTGCTCACATGTTGCATACAAAACTTTTCACCACTCCCAGCAAGAAAGTATTCAGTCACCATAGGTAAATAAATTAAATAGTCACAAAGCAAATCAAAATAATTCTTTATTATAAAATAAAATAATAAAATAAATAATCAGTGATCATGAATGACCTACAGTAATTTAATTCAATTTCTTATATGCTGGATTTTATTGGTATGTTTATTTTATGATTTTGTTTTATTGGTAAGTTTCTGAAATTATTTGGTTAACAATTACAGTAAGGCCTGTAATAACCACTTTTACAGCCTTATCTTTCCTATTAATCTTAACTTATAAGTATTTCTATTCTAAGAATAAAATTATTTATTTTTTAAAATATCTTTAAAACTTAACATAAAAATCAGGCAAGGTTAGTTTCTGAACGGGATCATTACTTTCCTCACTGTTCAAACAGTGAGGAAAAACTAACTTTCCTCACTGTTTTCGTAGAGGAAAGACACTTCTTTCGTGCGGGAGTGGTGAAAATAAAATATCTTTATCTTTATACTTTACTTTATACTTTATTGCACAGAAAACATAATACAGACACTTAATATTAGAAAAAACATGTACAAAGGTGAGCTTATCTCTAATAAGAGATCTCTTCCAGCAAACCTAGGATGGAGAGGATAATTTAATAAACGGTAGACCTACATAAGTGCACAACGATAAATATTAAAATAATAGACTACTTACTAATAAATACATAAATACAGATAAAAACAAAAAATAAAATAAAATATAATATATAAATAGATACTAAGGTATATTAAGGTAGAGAAAGATAGTGTTCCTTCAAGGGTTTTTTAAAAATGTTGAGTGAAGGACTGTCCCTGATAGCACTGGGAAGTTTGTTCCAAAGTCCAATAGCACGGAGACGGAACCCATGCTCTTTATCTTATCTAATAGAGTCGAATGTCTGTGGCCCGAGGAGTTTTGGGAAGACGAATAGGATTCCGATCTTCGTAAAGTGCGAGTGTGAGCTAACGAGTTGAGGCCCACTGCTGAAGTTTCAGGTACTTGCTAATTAGGTCTATTAGTGGGATATTCGGAACTTTCTGGCAAATACCTACGGCGAAAGTGCTGTAGTAATTTGTGCATCCTAATCGGTATTGGGGGCTATTTGGGAGGTGTCAAAACCACTAAACTAGAGGAAATAAAGGCACTAAACTGACAACCTTCAAATCCTACACTTTTCTACTCGTCTCTGACTGTGGATAAATAGATAGATTTTATTCACTGTTTTAATACACACAAATACAAACAACGTGGGCCCGAATTCTACTGTACACAAGCGTGACGCCAGCCTACTTCGTATTCCTCTGTCCGCTGGCGCCGTTCCAACGCCGCCGGCGTCTTGCTGGCGCTTGTGAGATTTAGTAGAATACCAAATGCGTCGTATTCAAGTTTGTGCCAGGCTTGTGGTATGCTTGTGTACAGTAGAATTCGGGCCCTGTTGTACGGTACTTCACGAAATGTCCACGTGTACACCCACGTATATTTAACAATTAAGTACTGTACCCTGCTCGCATGAATGCCAGCATCACGCACAAACCTCCGTGGTTTATGTGATGTAAATGTACTTAATTAAGACGGATGGAGGTACCATTAGTTAAATAAATAAAACTCCTCATAAAAGAAGAATGCTATCGAATTAAACAAATTTCATAATTTCATAATTTCTTTATTGCACGGAAAACAATGTGATACATAGTCTTGAAACAAAGGCAAAGGCGAGTTTTTTTTTTACGTAGCCTATAATGTGTCCCACTGCTGGGCAAAGGCATCCCCATTTCGTGCGTACACATCTCTAGTCAGAGCTAGATTTAGGCGAGCTTATCTCTAAAAAAAATAATTCTTATCTCTAAAGAGAAATTCTTATTCTTATATAACCTACCACCGCCGGAAAAAGGGTCCCTGGTAGGTATGAGATGAGGTTAAAGTAGCAGCAAGTCATATTCCGAAATGATTTACACACAAGCAAACCATAATAAACCTTTGCCTGTCTACATTAAAAAAAAAACATTATGCACACAGAGTAAGTACCAGAGCGATGGTAAATTGCAGCCACGAGTGCGCAGAGCCAGATAATTTATTTATTGTTGTTCTAATTCACGCAAAATCGTGTTGTTCCGAATCGTTACCGCGCATCGTATACTGGATGTGCTTTTTATAGGCCGGGTCAAGGGAGATGGGAACCTTTTTGATTCGGGTTATAATTATTTGAATTTATGGTGATTTTTGTTATAAAATATAGAGTAACGCGATGAGTAACATTTGAGTTTGAGATGGACACATAATTCATATTTAAGTTTGAATTTTCGGCAATGGATCTTTGTTACAGTGTTAAGATCGTATGGCAATAGCGATATGTGAGAAGAACTTCATAAAAAAATAAGTATACGTCACGGATTTTCCATAGGGCGTGGCAAAGGTCGTACCCACGTTTTACCGAAATTCTCCATTTAGCGTCTCAGGTATTAGTGTTCTCAATAACGTTGTCAGTCCATTCCTGAGTGAGTCGGACTATACTCGCGGCTATTGTGGCAGCGCATCGCGGGAACAGACACATCGCATCGCGCTCTCCTTAGGCCGTATTCATAGACCAACCCTATTATTTAACAAAAAAAATGAAAACAGGAAATAGAGGTAGGCAAATCAGTTCAGTTCAGTTCAGTTCAAAAATTTTATTGACCATAAAATCATACATATTACTTAGTCAACGTCAATATAATTTTAATATTTTTGTATACCGCCCGCGCCCGTTCGGAAGTTGTGGGCTTAGGGATGGAGCAAAGAAGGGCAAGAAACTCCCCCGTACCTCTTTTAAAATATCAGAGCCTTAAAAATACAATGTTATGTATTTGTACTTAAGTCTAAGGAAATACACTGAGGAGAGACGTACTGACTCAGTCCATCGCCCCTCTTTGGATTTCTGTGCGCTGAGATGGTAAAGATCATGCAGTTTTGTCATCTAAATATCCTTTTACACTGACTTCTTCAATAGGCCGTTTTTGACATAGTTTTTGAACCTCCTTTCTGGTAGGTCCGTTGCTTCATTAGGTATTTTATTATAAAAACTAACACATACTCCCATAAAAGAGTGAGCAACCTTACTGAGTCTAAACGCGGGAATAGCAATCTTATTTCTATTTCTAGTGCTAATACTATGATTATGACCTAAAGTCTTAAATAAACCTATGTTTTTAACCGACTTCCCAAAGGAGGAGGTTTACAATTCGTCCGGATATTTTTTATTTTTTTTTATTTTATTTTTTTTATGTATGTGCCTCGATAGCGCCTAGACGGATGGACCGATTTTGTTTGAAAGGGTTTACCTTCCCATTGGTCCCATTGACACCAGGTCAGGATCTGATGATGGGATCCTGGAGAAATCGAGGGAACTCTTCAAATATTATAGGCAGACATATAGTGATTTTTGTGTTTTTCATAATAACTCGTGCAAATGCACATGGTAAGCATAATATTGTGATGCGGAACTGCTGATGAAGACCACATATGGCCACCAGATCTGCTCAATACCAGGTACAAATACAATGCGTGGCTGACGGGCAGGCAACGCATAGCCTAAACCGGTGGACCTAGAGCCATGAAACTTTGTACAGGGGTTCCTTAGTAGCGTGGTGTAGCACTGATATGAGATTTGACAAAATTAATTCCCCAAGGGGGGGGGGGGATAAGGGGTTACAGTACTCAATCTAATCAAATAGGGTTTGTGGAAGTCGGTTTTTTCTAAAGTTTACTTTTTGTTTCAATTATGTTATTTTCTGGTGTACATGATATTTTCATAAATTTATTGACAGGTAACAGTAAGAATATTGATATTTTTGAATTTGTTGTAGTGATTGCCTAGCATCTAGTTGATAGATAGCCCTAATGGCCCTTTTTGTAAGACAAAATATATTGTGTTTATATCTGCCGCTCTCCCCCAAAGCAGTATTCCGTAAGACATAATACTATGGAAATAACTAAAGTAAACCAAACCTGTGATCTGTCTCATTTGCCTGACCGCATAAGCAGCTGAGCTAAGTCTTCGCGAGAGACTAGTTACATGAGGACCCCATTGAAGTTTCGAGTCTATAGTGATTCCAAGGAAAATTGTTTCTTCAACGAGGTCTAGTCATTCCGTTCCTATGCTTACACTCGTTTCCACCTGCCGCACATTCGGTAAACAGAATTTGATACATTTTGTCTTCTTCGAGTCGTCGAATCTTAGTTTGTGTCCCAGCTATGTCCCTTAAAGGTGTGAAGCTGCATTTTTTTACAAATGGAACAAATAACAACAATAACAACAACATAGCGTCAGCCTTTTATCTCTTAATTGGTCGAACAGGCACGATTGTACTAATAATACCTACCTAACATTGTGCATGGTGATAAGCAATTTATGGAAAAGTGACAGATTTCTCTTGCATGTTGCAAACTGTGTCGAGTTTACCTGCAGTGCATTTGAGTTTGCCTATAGGAGTGGTGTAAGAATGGTTGAATTACGATAATGACTGTAATAATTTACTTTTAATTTTGGATCCTAAGGAGTAGTTACTGTTGGTCTGTATAAAAACCATATCGTCATTGTTTATTCTTCTCCAATCCCGTAAAGAAAATAAGCTCGTCTTTGTACCAATTTTTTCTATGTTAAGCTATTTTTACTGACATGTGAGTACAATAAAGAACTTACGAATTACAAATTACGAAAATAATAAACACTATAAATACGTGCCAAGTCTGTAAGGAACTAGCTATTTTAAGTGGTTCAGTGTCAGATCAGCGAGCTAAAACACGAATTTCACAATGTTAATATTGTAGGAGCATTAAAGAGGTGTTTGCTTGATCCATAACTCGACATTCAAGTGGCTATGATGATCCACTGCCAGCTATTACTTCCAAGTACCAGTTTACCAGTTTAGTTTAGGGCTTCTGTTGTAGACTTTAGGCTTTTAGTTATTAATTGGACCCGTCCGCCATATGAAAAACGCCTGCGGGTGTTTGGTACCTAGGTACGCAAAAAAGTACGCGACGCATCTGAGTTTAGTTTAGTGTTTTATGGCAACTTACTAAGGGCAGACTTACAGGGGCTTTTTTACAGAAGTTGAACAATAACACAGTACTCTATATGCAAAACGTACCTACGTGTGGTACCCAAAAAGAGCAAGACGCGTTTGAGTTCAGGTTAGAGTTAAAATGTTTGATTTCCTATAATATTACACACAAAAATAATTGGTGTACAACACGAAAACCAACTAGTTAACATCGAAGAATTCTCCCCAGTAAACCTATGGTATGCGTTAGCACAACCTAAACCACTTGCCTACAAATACCATACCATAAACCCCATATGAATTCAAACACCAAATCCGTAATATCCGGGGTACAGAGAGAAAGGCTAAAGCTGATAAGGCCATAAACTGATAAGCCAAACAGCTATCTCGTCGACAAATAACTTTCCTTGTATGGCGTCCCTATCGTTTGTTCTGGCCAATAATTCTCCATACACTTACATGTGATCCGCTAGATTACAATACATTTCTCTGAACACCTACATCACGAAACTGGATGGTAGGGGCCTGATAGTGCGTTCCTGACCTGGCATCTAATCTGGTTCCTTACTTTGAAGTTTTCATCAGCTTTTTGGCCTAACCATAAACACATTACCTAGTTATAATTGTTTACGATACACATTTAGGACGGAAACGCTGCTCCATACAAGTCTTCCTAGAGTATGGATCGACGAGACCACATAAATGATATAATATAAAATACAACTTATGAAATGCTAATGTAATTTACTTATGAAAATAAACAAATAAAGTCTTTATTTGCCAGTTGCAGATTATACAAAGTTCACGTACAATACAGTATATACTAGATTGAGGTAAGTAGATTACTTGTGGTCACCACACTAGGTCTAACCTGTATCGTGGAGACCGCACAGAGATTGCTGTCAGTTATTTATTAGCTATCGGGTAGCGTTGTGAGTAGATGTGAGACTGTCAAATATGACGAACTAAAATAAAACTGAAAAAAAACAAGGTAGTAAACTAAAATTGAAATGCGTTTGAATTAGAGATTTTAAGAGGTGAAGTATGCGGTATATATAAAAAAATATATAAATAAATAAACAAATAAATAAATAAATAAATTGTGGTTGTGTGGATATATAAATATTTATACATAATTAAGTTAAGTTTCCTTCATTCATTCATTCATTCATTCATCCTTAGCGCCCGGCAATTGGTTGGATTGGACTATATGCTTTATCTTTCTTGTCTTCCTAGTGGTTTGACGGTCTAAACAACCTCTGATAGGGCAGGTGAGGAAAAGCTTAATAGCTGAACGTTTCTATATAGAATCGCTATATACTTGCTAGTGTAAGGGGGCCAAGGATAGTAACAAGGACCAGTGGACACACACGATATCATCAAGTCGACAGGATCACAATAGATGTAGTTGAACCGTGAGGGTTGGCGTCATAGTGTAGAGGTCAACGCCTATAGCAGTGGGTGATGTAGGCTCAGCATGTGTATGATGACCAGTAGTCATTAATAAATCGATGAGTAGTCGTTAAGTTGAGTCAGAGGCCCAGGCCCTAGTTACTATGGCATCTAGAAAACTTCTGACAGTCGGTTTAACCACTGGACATCCCACCAGTTGCTCCATGGCTCGCCCATCTTATGCGAATGGGCATCGTAACACCCATTTTTTTTATTCTATAAATCGAAAATATAGACAAATATAAGAAACTAATTTGAATATTTTTTAATTTTTTGATGTCATTATTTTTTTATTAATTATTTAAAATTTCTGAATTTTGTAAGTATGACGTCACCACTGGCATAATTAGGTAAGTTCCTTTGCATTCAATCATGCTTTTAAAAAGTAAAAATACGTTGACGTTTGACAAATGTCAACAAGAGTTAATATTTAAATAATAAGTCGTTGTTATCCGATGTCGGTAACGAGTTATAACATTTTAATTTCTAAAATTGCCAATAACCAAGAATTGAATTGAGTTTATTGATCCGTTAATGTAAGTATTTAAGTAAGTATTTAACAAAGAGACTAAAGAATCCTTACTTCCAAGTGATCTTCACAGCAATACTGTGTGTACACCTTGAAATATTCCGCCTTAGCTTGACGACACCATTTTTGACGCAAATCTTCTCGAATGCGTACAAACAGTTTAGTTGGGCTATTTTTCGAATTGTTTTTGCAGTTTGGAACGAAGCACTCTCTAGATCCCATGATTATTTTAGTATTATTCGGATGTTTATTTGTTGCGATGCGAAGGTTATTTTCAGCGGTTATTTCTCTGTTTGACACTTTTGACAGTTGTTGTTGTTGACAAATGTATTTTTTTTTTATATTTGTAGGCAATGGAACTACCGCATTAGAGCCAACGATGACGTATTTGAAAGAAAATTAAATTAACAGTTTTTGCGATAAATATTAATACTCCGTTTTAATTTTATTTATTTAAACCCCTTATAGTAATCAGTATCCCTATTCCTCTAAATGGTTTTCACTTTACGACAATCGATGCCTCCCTGATCAATGCCCATTCGCGTATGTATTGGCCCGTGCCCCTCTTGGAAGATTCGTTTTATGCACCACCGCGTTGGTTCAAAACTACGAATCTTCTAGCATTTCATCCTCATCTTATTTTTAGAGGAAATTAAATAAATAAATAAATAAAAAAGGTTAAAGCCAAGCTAAGCAAGTCTAACTGAGGAACATACTGTGCCATTTTTATAATGATTAGATAAATAACAAGAACACAAATAAAGATGCGGTGCGAAATTCTAAAATAAAACATTGTGACAGACAGATTTTCTGGCAATTTCAGGAGACTTTTCTATCGAGCAAAATTAATAAAATTACATTTATGGGAAAGCGAAATCACGCTGACACTCGCGATAAACAAGCTAGTGAAAAAATGTACAGCAATAATACTCATCATTCGAGCGATTTGTGTTTTGCTAAAGGCTGTTTTTGCCTAGGGCGCCGTCTTCAGGTACGTATAAGTGTAAATATTCTATGCGACACATGCAAGATCTCACATTGTGTAAAACCAGTTCCGATGTATCTTTTAAGAATGGCCCGTCCAAATGGCCGGCCATTCCTTGAGTATTGCTCTAAATCACGGCAAATGGCCGCCAGCATCAAGATCTGTCGGTCGTCGGTCCTGTAAGGGCCTGGATGTTATGCGATAAATTGAGGTGGATATGAATTTGCAAGGTCACGAGGCAAATAGCGAGCGTCCTTTAAATTGATCGCATTACTCTGTGAGAGTATTTTTGTATTATATTGTTAGGATTTAGACACCTATCGTCGTTATTATACCGATATATTATTATTATTATTATTATTATTGTTTTATGAATTTTCCATTTCACTCTTTTTAAAGAGGTTCTGACACACGGGCTTACGCCAAGTGCTATGAGACTATCTATCTATAGATCATGGTCCTTGCCCAAGAATTTTCTTACTATTCTGCAAGTATTCAGTATGGTCGCTTTTTGGAGAAGAATGTGAGTGGATCTGGGTATATTGAGTGATTTAAGACTAGTGTGTAATGTGTATGGGATTACTCCTGTGGATGAAAGGACTATTGGGATAGTTTTGACAGTTTGAACTTGCCATTGAGTTTTAATTTCAATGGCAAGGTCTGTGTATTTTGTGTTTTTTTCTGTAAAAGTCGTGGTAAGATTGTGTGTATTTGGTATGGCTATATCAATGAGAAATACTGTTTTGTTTTGTTTATCGTGGAGAGTAATGTCAGGTCTGTTGAAATGTATCGTTTTGTCTGTAATTATAGTTCTGTCCCAGTAAATTCTGAAGTCCGCAGATTCTAAGACTGTCTGAGGTACATATTTATAGTAGGCTGTTTTTTGTGGGATCAAATTGTATCTAAATGCGAGGTGTTGGTGGATGATGGCTGCAACTTGGTCGTGTCGATGTTTGTAGTCTGACTGTGCGAGTGATCTGCAGGCTCCTGTGATGTGCTGTATGGTTTCTGAACTACTGTGGCAGTGTCTGCACATGTCATTTGCTATTGTGCGGTCATGTATTATATGTTTTCTGTAGTTACGAGTATCTATAACCTGATCCTGTATTGCCAACATAAACCCCTCCGTTTCTGGAAACAGCTCACCTTTCTTTAGCCACGCGTTCGATGCAGTTTTGTCGACGTTGGGGTTAGCTAAGTCTAGGCGGTGTCTGCCGTGGAGGGATTTTTGTGTCCAGTCCAGATGTCTATTTTTTGTTGCGGTTTAATGACAGTTTCGTTTTTCTGGTGTTGATGATCTTGAAGGTTAAGTGGTGTGTGTTTCATGTCGGCCTGAACGACGGCTTTATGTAAGATTGAGTGTGATGATTTCGTGTGAAAGAACTTTCTGAGTGTGGCGATTTGTTTGTTGTGTAAATTTTTAACGTCTATTATCCCTCTTCCTCCTTCAATCTTAGGTAGTGTTAGTCTTTGTATGCAAGAGCGTGGATGGTGTTTTCTGTATTTGGTCATGAGTGTGTTTATGATGCGTTGGTGTTTTATTAAGTCTGTTTTGGACCAGTTAATTATACCGAATGAATATGTAAGGATTGGAATGGCGTATGTGTTTATGGCTTTAACAGTATTTCGTGCGTTCAACTGTGTCTTAAGTATGCTGTGTATACGGTTTCTAAATTTTTGTGTGATTGTTTTTTTGGTCTCTCTTTGATGTATCTGTTGCGTTTGATAGTAACCTAAGTATTTGTATCCTATTTCGTTATCAACCGGGTATATTTGATCTCCGTTCTCTAATATGTATGCATTGTTCTCAACTTTACCTCTCTTAACTGACTGTATTTTGCACTTATCTATACCGAACTCCATTTGTATATCATTAGAAAACTGTTGTGTTACATCTGCTAGTTTGTGTATTTCAGCTAAGTTACTTCCGTAGAGTTTAATATCATCCATGTACAATAAATGTGATAATGTGTGGTGTATGCCATCAAATTTTATTTGGAATCCCTTATTTGTGTTATTGAGTAAATTTGATAGTGGATTGAGTGCCAGGCAAAACCAGAGGGGACTCAATGAATCGCCCTGGAAGATTCCCCGGCGAATGCTGATATTGTCCGTCTGTATTGTGTTCGTTTTATTGTGTAACTTTAGACTAGTGTTCCAGGTCTGCATTGCTATTGATAGATATGAGATGAGAGTGGGGTGAACTTTATAATGTTGTAGAACGTAGATAAGCCACGTGTGCGGTACAGAGTCAAACGCTTTCTTATAGTCAATAAACATGGTGTATATGTTACGTTTTTTACGGAGGGCTTGTTTTATTATTATCATTATTATTTATTAAATTAATATATAAAATAATATCTAGATATATCGGTTGAATATCTAGATAAAACCGCTCTTAGCTTTGAGACTGTCTCAGATATGCCACATTTTCTACGGTTTGGGCATACGTAATCTGTGATTTTCACCCTCTTGATATAGCTCTCAGAGCTGAGAGCAGTTTATTATTACGAGCTTGTGTGTTATCTTATCTAACATATTAAATCTAACCTGTCCCCTTCTCTCTCAGAAGCACACCGCTCGAACGACCGAACAATGGCGAACTATTGTTATATAAGAGGTGTCGGCGAGCCAGTTAATAAAAAATAACAGATGTGCTTAATTACATAGACTATTGTGAAACCAAACGCATTTGACATCTGTCATCCTAGCTGTCACTCTGCATCGGCTATCTTTCTGTAATACCTCATGTTCCACATCATCATTCTTTTTAATACAACCTACCTACGTGAAATACAGTCCAATCTTTTATTGAAGACCACACCAGGATCCCTACTCTACGAGGAAGGACTGGTCCCATCAGACTACGAACTGTAGTTTGAATGGATAGTAGGATACCTTGTTTCTGATAACCCTTGTTCTTCTTCTCCTCCAGGGTGTTAAAAAGCCTGCACCTGCAACCTGCGCGACTAAACCGACAACCAGAGACTATATATCCAATTGACTGCGGCTGCGGAGGAATGCGGCTCGCCAAACGTTTGTTGTATTCAACAAACGTTCGCATACGCAAGCTATGTACGATGACGGGCCGCCAGACAGTTTCGCAGCGGCTGACCAATCACAGCTCTCTTACCTCGTCCCCCGCCGCCCGTAAATTGGTGAGTTGTGTTTCAAAGGAAAATGTGTCTATGCGCTCTCCACTGGATAAGTGCTCCCTGGGCGCGACTAAACCGACAACAAAGCGTCACGCGCTTTCGTATATATGTCGATTTTTAATTACAAAACGACTGCAACTCAACTTAGCCATACGTTACGTTAACAGCATCATAGACTTATAACAAATTGCCCACACAACGCGCGTATTCCCACCAAACCTGTGCCCGCGCAGTCCAAGCACCGCCGCCGGCTAAACATATTTGCTCTACTCTTTTTGTTCACCCACTGGCTGGGTGACCATTATATGTATGTATACTTCAGAAAAACCGATTAAGTAACTAAGTTAATAGTTTATTTGTATTTTGAATACCAGTTAAGTCAGAAATAAAAGTTAGCAAATGCTTAATACAAGTCCATAATTAAAATTACATTCAATTCAAGGAGTAAAGGGAGGGATCATCCTTCACTTTGTAAATTCAGTAACTACCCAACTATACAAACATTTGGCAGTAAGCCCAGCTGTTCCACGATTCCAAATTCAAAACGGCCATTCTTATTTTTTTTAACGTCTTCATCATTCACGTGCCGGCCAGTACAGCGTACCAGGATTGCCCAACATGCCTTGTTGATATTCGCAAACGTGACATGGCGATACTCGATCGAACAATTTTCAGATAATCGGACTGCCTGCATCGATTACGAGATTCGATGAGATCGGTGAACTATGGGAACTGGCTGGTTTGTCGTGCGATGTGTGTTGGAAGAGTTTTTGTTTTATTTTTTTCGGTCGTCTTTTGTTTGATAGTTTGTGAAAGGAATAAGTATGTAATTAGAAAAATCAATAGATGAAGTCTTTTTTTGCGAGTAACTTGACAGTAACAGCAAAGTTTGTGTAATCTTTAGACTAGGCTAGGTTAGGTTAGGTTAGCCCTTTCCTAGGGGTCAGACTGAACAATTATTTTCGAACATCTCGATGTACATAAATTGTGTAAAAGCATGATGTGAGCAACTGATACCTAACAACCGTATTCAAATTACGTACATGCGGTAAACTTGATCTCACGTCGATATGAATTCACGACCGGCCAATATCTCCAGACCTCTCTGTACTTCTACTTTCAACAGCTCCAGAGATCACCTTAACTTTTTCTCATACTTTCCGGCATTTTGGCTATTGTTTGCTTTGCTCAATTTTATTACCATTAAGGCCTATCATTATCATTAAGTCTTATCATTACCATATCATCTGATCGTATGGGAAATACTAGTTGGTGGTCATTCGTGATCTTGTGATAGTTTTGGAGAATACAAAGGCTTGTTAGCGTCGGTCGTCGGTCCGAAATGGAGCATCGCGTCAACTTCAAACATGTGTAACGGTTCTGTCAAGCGCACGCGCAATTTAAATCTCTTCAAGCGCAATTTCTTAGTTCTGTTTACCTCTATTGGTTTGCTGGAAGAGATCTCTTGATAGTGATAAACACGATTAATTAATATGAGTATAAATGTGTTTTTGGATGTTAGGTACGTGATTTACGTTATACTTTTACCACTAACCACACTGTGGTTTGAAACAAATCCACCATCTTATATTATTTTGTAATTGAAGCAAAATAGCGTCTAAAACAACGAAATCCGGTCAGACAAAATCAAAAGTAGAGCTACCGTTACAATTGTCTATTTACACCCTTAATCTTTATTAATCTTTGTCACGGTGGGAATAGGTGTAGGGGCTATACCGGACTCTACAAAGTAAAAGAAGTTTGTTTAGCCCACAGATATCGGTTTATGTGGTGTAGCCGCTACACAAACTTCTTTTACTTTGTAGTTAAGCGGAACCAATTAGATATAGGGGCTATACCGGACTCTACAAAGTAAAAGAAGTTTGTTTAGCCCACAGATATCGGTATATGTGGTGTAGCCGCTACACAAACTTCTTTTACTTTGTAGTTAAGCGGAACCAATTAGATATAGGGGCTATACCGGACTCTACAAAGTAAAAGAAGTTTGTTTAGCCCACAGATATCGGTAAATGTGGTGTAGCCGCTACACATACTTCTTTTACTTTGTAGTTAAGCGGAACCAATTAGATATAGGGGCTATACCGGACTCTACAAAGTAAAAGAAGTTTGTTTAGCCCACAGATATCGGTAAATGTGGTGTAGCCACTACACAAACTTCTTTTACTTTGTAGTTAAGCGGAACCAATTAGATATAGGGGCTATACCGGACTCTACAAAGTAAAAAAAGTTTGTTTAGCCCACAGATATCGGTAAATGTGGTGTAGCCACTACACAAACTTCTTTTACTTTGTAGTGAAGCGGAACCAATTAGATATAGGGGCTATACCGGACTCTACAAAGTAAAAGAAGTTTGTTTAGCCCACAGATATCGGTATATGTGGTGTAGCCGCTACACAAACTTCTTTTACTTTGTAGTTAAGCGGAACCAATTAGATATAGGGGCTATACCGGACTCTACAAAGTAAAAGAAGTTTGTTTAGCCCACAGATATCGGTAAATGTGGTGTAGCCGCTACACAAACTTCTTTTACTTTGTAGTTAAGCGGAACCAATTAGATATAGGGGCTATACCGGACTCTACAAAGTAAAAGAAGTTGGTTTAGCCCACAGATATCGGTTTATGTGGTGTAGCCGCTACACAAACTTCTTTTACTTTGTAGTTAAGCGGAACCAATTAGATATAGGGGCTATACCGGACTCTACAAAGTAAAAGAAGTTTGTTTAGCCCACAGATATCGGTAAATGTGGTGTAGCCGCTACACAAACTTCTTTTACTTTGTAGTTAAGCGGAACCAATTAGATATAGGGGCTATACCGGACTCTACAAAGTATAAGAAGTTTGTTTAGCCCACAGATATCGGTTTATGTGGTGTAGCCGCTACACAAACTTCTTTTACTTTGTAGTTAAGCGGAACCATTAGATATAGGGGCTATACCGGACTCTACAAAGTAAAAGAAGTTTGTTTAGCCCACAGATATCGGTATATGTGGTGTAGCCGCTACACAAACTTCTTTTACTTTGTAGTTAAGCGGAACCAATCAGATATAGGGGCTATACCGGACTCTACAAAGTAAAAGAAGTTTGTTTAGCCCACAGATATCGGTATATGTGGTGTAGCCGCTACACAAACTTCTTTTACTTTGTAGATAAGCGGAACCAATTCACTTCTATTCATCGTATTCACACACACGACCATAGCTTATACGTGGTGTATGTACAGGGTGATGTCTTTGCACTTTCTTTGTGAGTAAATATATGTACTATATATTATAGTTTCCGTGGTACTATGTACTCATATGGATACTATCCCTATTAATACCCGTTTGAGAGATTAGAAGAGTCACTCTTATTTACTAAATTAAAATTGTTTGGAAGCGACTTGAAAATATTATTGCTATATAAAAATATTTATCGAAATCGTTCCAGCTGTAACCCGAGTTTTGCGCTTACCAACAATTATCGATTATTATTTTTTAAAATAGACGTTAAAACAGTATGTTAGCACCCCGTGTAACCAAAATAAAGTGGAAAGTTCGTAGTTGGTTATCTGGAAGCAATTCAATTGTTAGTGGCGTTTTGGCGCCCCCTCCCGCTCATAAATTACATTCGTTTCCGGTATAACCTGACTCGTGGATGTTGGCACTTTGGCAGGTTAATTTGTTTATTATTTGGGAACTGAGCCCACAGCACAATATAAAAAATGTACAGCACAATAAATAACTTATACCTAGGCTAATTAAGGGCTCTTATTATACTAGTAATTTGCTTAAAAATTATTTTAAAATATGTTAGTGTTAAAAGTCGGAAAAGCCCTAAAAATAATTAATATGAATAACACTCTACAAGATGTATACAAGTTTTCGTAGTAAAAACACAGTCGTATTTTTGGTGGCGTCACTGATTCACAGAACAAGGACACATGTACATTACAGTAAAAAAAAAATAACATTTTGTATTTGTATGGGTCAACGTTTTGTATTTTTTTTTCTCTAAATCCAGACGGGCCCCAGTAACAAATGAACTTTCAGGACCTTAGTTTTTTCTCTCTTTCACTGACACACCAACATTATCGACGCGTACTATACGTATCAACGTAACACGCATGTAACAGTTTTGATGTGATTTTTACGTTTGAAATTAGCATATAACGTGTATTCACACACGTAATCTCTGAGATATATCTCTTATCTCTTAGCTGACTCGTAAGCTTACTTGAAGTCTGCGTGTGAATGATTATTAGGTGGCGTGTGTGATTTAGATTTTATTTCGGGAAGGTTTTTACTGGTTGTTACGGTTTTCTTTGTAGGGTATTGTATGGTATTCCATGGTTGGTCCGTCCGTCCGTCCGTCCGCCCGCCCGCCCACGTTACACAGCGAGCAGTCATGCAGTCAGTACGTAGTGTCAGGCCTCCGTCACTGAATGTACTCGCGCGCTATAATTACCTACCGCCCGCCCGAGCTCTCGGGCAGCCCGGCTATGGCCCGGCGCTGATCAAGTCAGTATGGTTGTCGCAAGCCAAGCGCACGCACGTTTTGAACTGTGTTCGTATCGTACGAGTATCTGCGATGCGAGGCAGCCCTGCGATTAGCGTGAGATCGCGCGGTGCGAGGCGATCACAACTGTACGCTTAAACATTTAGGCACATTTTAGCATGCAGCGGTTGCCGACGCGACGGAGTAGGCTATTATAGCAGTAGGTATTGGAAATTTCCTACCGAGTGAAGTATCTGTTACGTAGTAACTATTTAGTAATCTGTGGTAGTGTTACGAGGAAACCAGCGAGCAACGAGCGTGAACTGTTCCTGGCTTCCTGCTCGATGCTCAAAATGTCATGTAATGCTCGCTGTGTAACGCGTAACGTAACGTCAGTCAGTACGCACCTTTACATGACATGTTGAGCATCGAGCAGGAAGCCAGGAACTGTTGAAGCTCGTTACTCATAATTTCATAATTTCTTTATTGCACACAAAAAGTTACATAGGACAGTAAAAAACATGGAAAACGTGTACAAAGGCGAGCTTATCTCTAATAAGAGATCTCTTCCAGCAAACCAAATAGGGATGAGACAGGTGGATTGCTGAGCAGGAGTAGACCCATGTGTACAATACATATAATTATTACTTACAAATCAATAGACTACATAAACTGTGCATACTTATATAAATAAATATGAAATATATTTATATAATATACATAAACTAATAAATACTATACATACATACTACCTATAATTCTATAAAGACAGGTAATGCTTCTTCACACGACTTTTAAAAATACTGAGAGTAGGACTATCCCTGACGGTGCAGGGGAGTGCGTTCCACAAGCGGATAGCACGAAGTCTAAATCCGTGCTCATAGGACGCGGTGCTATGAGGTGGTACTGTGAGCAAGGACACTGCCTGAGTTCTCCGAGGCCTGCTGGAAGAAAGAAATTGAAAATGAAAACGGTCTCGTAGGTAGGATGGATACCGTGGATTCCGTAAAATATTGTAGAGAACAAATAGAATGTGAGAATCCCGCCGAAGACGGATCGGCAGCCACTTCAACTCTTTGCGTTACTCGCTGGTTTCCCCGTAACACTACGTACTAACTGCCTTTCCTTTCGTCCAGCGTCCACAAAATACCACGATCTTTTGTTTGACGTAACGTTTTGTGTTTTTCTTGTACGATACGGATCCCTCTAAGTGCAAGTCCGACTCGCACTTATCAAACAGCCCGGTCTTTGCCCCGCTCAGATTTAAGAGGTCGCGGCGGAGGCTGCATTTTTACAAATAGACACAAATTATCTGAGCGAGCTCCCGCTTTGTTCCAGCAACGCTTGTTACGACTGCGGAACGGCATTTTATTATTTTCCGCCGCCGCGACGGACACTGGGTAGGAAAACCGCTGCGTTGTTGTAGATAAATCTTTTACGATATAGATTTTAAATAGGTGTAACAGTGACCTCATTAGCGTAATAAATGTCTAATATGGGTGAATAGTAAAAAAATATTTATACTTATTAAATTATTAAGCTGGATCGTTAGAGTAAGTTGAAATTGGTAGCGCAATGTAGCGTCAGTCACGAGTCACGAAACATCAGTACACTGTCTCTAAAGACTTTGATAGCTTCAAAATTGACATTAGGAGGGATGATAGAAAGATTCGCCTCCGAGGCAAATTTTGGTTGAAATGGTTAAGAGGATTTGAATGATTTTAAACGCAGTATTTTTTTTCTATTAAATTCCAAGTCCCAATGCTTTGTCATTGCTCATCGCTAATAATATAATTTTTCACATGTTTCAGACATAAGACATAAGTTATATCGGTATGTAGTTATTTCCAAACAACTCCTGGGGGGCAATTTTGGCGCTAGCGAGATTATGTTTATGGTCGAAATATCGATTTTGAGTTTCCGAAATCTCTTTAAAAAACAAGAAAAATCTATGCTTACGACTAACCTTTCGACCAATCGAGATATCTCGATCCGTTTTCGATCGACATAAATATAAATCGAGATCGTTTTCGACGTATTTAGGCCGTACCAAAACCGATATCTCAACCGGGGAGATGATCTCGATAGCGCGAGAATCGGGGGCCTGGCGGTTTCCCGACCCAGTATCCGCTGTTCCCATGCTATCATTCCTTAGACGGAGTCCGAAACATCTTATTCGCGCCCTCATAAAAGTAACTGCTTTGCCTCGTTTTTATATTTCTCTCTCTGTACCTGTAATGCTACAGTATTTTAATAAAGCGACATCATGACAAGGAAATCTCGCTGGTAAAGCCACTCGCTTAGGTCTATTTTGACGGAGCTAGGGTTGGGAAGTACCTGATATCTCGTACTGAAGCTTCAGGTAAGGACACAGGAATTTCAATTACTTTATTAGTGAGAATTTTATAGGAATTTCTTCATCTGTTTACGTGATGGACATTCAACCTGAGCTTGTTTCAAAGAACGCTGTTCTCATTCGTTCTAAATACTTTAGTTTAAGTTCTCTATTTATTTGTGAAAATTTTTCAATGAACTATGGGCTAAAACGATTATTATTATTTGTGATGCATAAGCAGCCTGAGGCGTGCATACCAGTTCACATTTCACTGCACTAGTTTTATAAAACTGTCAAGTCTATTTTTCAAACTGTTCACTGATGGTGCACTAATAACAGTACAAATTTGGTCTGAACGAATAAACTAGTTAAACTGTAACTTAACAGTTAACTTTTTGATTTTGAAAATGGAAGTTAATAAATATTTGCCTGAGAATTGCGAAAAGAAGTGTGTCATCTCATCATCATCAAACAAATTGATTTGCGGAACGAACCGTTCTGTCGCACTCGAAAAAAAGTCCTCAATACATTTTCCTCCGGGAACCCGGGCGAATTACTCAGTGAAATTACATGGCAACTCGTTAAGAAATCCCGGATTAAAGAGTTAACCGAAAAAGGGAGAATCGTCGTCCGCCGTCCGAGCCGCAAAATTCTTAAACGTAGTCCCAAGGAAATGGGATGATTACTTCATCAAAACACACTTTAAACGCATTACGTAAATCTAGTACCGTTCTTAACCCCCTTCCTCCCACCGGGAGGGGGGTTGTGGGGCGGGCTCACCCCCCCAGGAAGCGGTAAGACGATATGGGCGAACGTGAGCGCCGTCAAGAAAACCTTGATTGCTTTTTTAATTAGTTTTTTTCTTCCCCCTTTTTCGCATCTCGGCGAGCGTGCAAGAAATATGTATTCGACGCTTTTTAAATGGGTGTGTTATGTACAAGTATTGATTGGTGCCAGTCGTCAGGGGTTTGACTTTTGATATTAACTTTTATCGCGCGACTGTACATCAGGATGGTGCGTTTTAAGTGTGTCGGGCATAAAAAGATATGCGAATCTGCGAAATTGCTTTTACGGCTCTATCAAATCGAGATATTAGGCTGTTTGTGCGATTTAGCTTCGGTCTTTGGTTTCAACCCTTGTCTAAATCTATTTCGCCGGCACTTCAGTGCTTAATTATTTCGTGATTTGGAAAAGTGAAATGGAAATCCCGACACGTCCAAAAATTACCATTAGCGGTTCATTAAATATCACCGTCTCATGATAATGAGGGGAGAGTGAGGTAAATCAGAGCACTGGACGCTATTCCCGCGCTTTGTCACGTACTGACTTAGGGGAGCGGGGCGATGTGATTTTTTAACGTAAATGCATTCATAAACTTTTTTTTTAATCAGTTTAAAAATATATTTTTCTGACAAACGCAATAGCTTGATACTCTTTTACTCTACACTGATAATACTGTGTTTTCTAATAGCCAAAGAAATACTTAAAAACATTGTAAATAAATTAGAAGTGATAGTAAAAGCCTGTGTTTTCATTCTTCGATGGGGACATTGATGGGCTACATTAAGTTTAAATTTAATATAAACTGTGAGAGTATAGAGTATAGTTGATTTGATTACACATTTCAATAACCGCTTTGGTTGAGCTGTTCAGAAGTGACCTAGTTTTATTTTTAAATCCGAGCGTGAAATTTTCAACCAGACTAATTCTAAAATATTCCATAGCACCGTTAACTCTTAGCCGTGGGCACGTCAAGTCACCCTTGAAATCCCTAAATTAATCGCTTCTGTGTGAGAGCATTTTACACACACATTAGAATACTAGGGGTTCACAAAAAAGGAAAACATACATATGCAAGACTTATACTTATACGTCGCGAAGCGTCCCCACTAATTTATAAGTTCTTTCGCTTTCATTATAATTATTATTCTTGGCAATTTATTTTCGCACACGCGGGGGCAGTCAATCCCCCTCTCACTTAAAGAAGGGGGTGGGGGTGGCAACTTCTTACAAATTCCCGTTTTTCGGCGGAACTTTACGCACCCTTTTCTTCGTCCCTTTTTGTTTTTCATTACATTAACTTTTGAGTCAGCCCTAATGTGTTGTGTATGTGTGGGTGTCATTTGTAGTAGTAATCAAGGGTGCGTTTTTTGTTTACGTACCTATATCTTGTGTCTTGGTCTTATACAAGTTATAGGGTAGGTATATATACTCTTTACTCTTTATACTTTATTGCACAGAAAAAAACATATTACAGACACTTACAATTGGAAAAAAATATGTACAAAGGCGAGCTTATCTCTCAAAAGATATCTCTTCCAGCAAACATATATGTATGTTGATAAAGGTACGTTCTGCTATAACTTCAGTATTTTGATGTCCTCTTGCCAAGGAAGGGTAATGGGTCTATTAGGTCTATCAACACAAACTTATACGTATCATTGACGTACTTACAAAAATGTAAGAATCTCTAATTATGCATTATTTAACTATAAGTTTATATTTATCTCAATAATTAATTCAAATTTAAGTTAATTATGCTGAGTAGGAACGTGCTGAAACTTTCGCGGGACGCTCTTCCAACCAAAAAACTTTTCAATACATAACACCTTAACTATCTCCTCGTCGTCTCCACAATTTTACTTGAAACTTTAAAGTACACAATTTACGGCACTGAGCACCTCCACATGCAGCCGAGGCGAACTTTCACAAAACAAAAGCGATTACGACAGACTTCGACTACTCGAAAACAAAACGCAATTTTCTCTTAAGAAAATGAGGGAACTCTTTCTCCCCATTGAAAAATCATCAACACCCCCTCGTGTGTACCCACCACCCACCCCCTTTCTTAAGGGGGAAGATCTACGCCGTCGACTTGCGTACGCTTTAATTAAAAATAAAACATAAGAACGATGTAACTGGATGAGCCGAGGAGCGAAGGAAAAATGAAAGAGAAAGCCGACCGCCACCCTCCCCCAACCCTTAAGCCCCCCTAAGACGGGAGGAAACCGCGGCGGTAGTCAGTCGTGTTGCGACCGCCAGGGGGACCGGACCACCCCACAGTCGCACGTTGCTGTGTCACAACTGAATGATACCACTTTTCTTGTCGCTAATGAAGACGACGTCTTGAGTGTCGCCTTTTTACTAAAGCCTTCTTTTCTGTATACGCTTTCCTTGATGAAAACATTTAATTAGCTCTTTGGGCTTCACCGTCTTCTTAAAATAGATGAATGGATCCCAGTGGAGACCTGAAATAAAAAAGAGTTTTAAAGGAAATGAAATCATCCTGTTATGTATAAAGGAAAATATTTACTTGTCGATAGAAAGAAAAAAGGGGACCAAAACTTTTTAAAATCTACAGATGTTGTTTGCAGACTTAAGTTTATTACCTTCAGCGGAGACGCAAATATTGACGTACATAGAAATAAACGTCATTATCATAAGTCTTCGTTCCTAATTCCTACACATAAGTACTGAAAATTCGATTCTATAATCAAATTTTGGACAATTTTTTCCACCACTCTGTAAAAAATCACATGCAGACACCTATTTCCGCTTCCATTACCAAAATTGAAACAAAACTCAGAATCTCATCCGAACATCCGACATCAATTCACCGCTAACTCGTACGTCTTCGAGTGAAACAAAACATCTAGAACCTCGTCCCCAATGTCTAGACATTTTAATTTTCCTATCTGAAGACGTCTATAGACGTCGCTGAGCCATCGGTCTGACTCTTTTCATTAGTTCCTTCACATGTGAACGGAAGATCTTTGACGTAACGACATCGTTACCGAACCGATAAGCGTATTAGAGCGCGAAGAATTTCTATGTCGATTTTCTTGTGACATTTTCTTTGAATGTTGGAATATTCTTATTAGGGTAAGGTTTTAGTAGAAAGATTCTGCCTTTGCATGATGTGAAAAATGCGGGTTTTTGAAATCTGAAAATGTTTATTTTAAGAACGACGTTGTCTTAAATAACGTAAAATTAATATAAACTAGGCGTACTAGTTTAAAACTCTATCAATATCGTAATTTACTCAAAGTTATAGAAAAATAAGAATGTTGTATAGATCAACAAAGCACGCCTCTTACTACAGAGACGCGAGAAATTTTAGCATAAAAAATACTTAAACAGTCTCCTAACTAAACATTCATACGCCAAAATCAACTCCTCGTACTTATTTAAGCATAACCATGTTGCGGGCACACGCTCATTCAATTTTCTAACCCATTTGCTTCTCAGACATACGGGTGGTAGAATAAACGCAAAAAGTAAATAAATTGGAGAAACGTAGATTTGCTGCAGGATAATTTCATAAGCGCTCAGTGCAAGGTACGTGTGTTCCGCATTGCCTTACTCTCCCCTTTTTGAATTGATTAGGTCGGATTTTTACCGTGAATGGAGTTGTGTTTTGGATATGTTTTTTTATGTTCGTATTCAGTTGAGTCGGTTTGCGATATCGGTTATTGGAAGTTAATGGGAGCTGCTTTGTTAAGATATTTGTGATGAATGAATTAAAGGGTTAATCTGTAGACATTCTGTACCGATAGGGTAGACAATTTGAGCATTTATTTTATAATAATACAGGCCAGTTTGGTAAAATTGGACCATTATGTCGAACAAAGTATATCGATTCTACTCGTAATTTGCCGACAATAAATCACAAAGAAAACTTGTGTAACCAATTTCACTTTACGCGCCCAATTTCTCGTCTCTACTCTAGACAAAATCGCTTCATTAAACCTCAATAGCCGAACATTTTCCGACGTCCTCACTACCTACATTTTTAAACAAACTCGCTGTATAACCGTTACAGGGATGGGGTTCGCAAATGAATATTAAGCTTAGCTAGGCCTGCTTAATGATCCAATTCCTGTCATGTTCAGGAAAGGGTTTCACCCCCTAAAAAACTTGAAACAAACGCCCACAAAAACCGAAGACGCTTCCTTGCCCCCTCCCGATCTACCCAAGGAGGTGGCAAGGGGGGAGATTTCCTCCTTGGCCGACGTGAATAATTATAAAAGAAATAAGATAGACATTGACTTCACCACGTCAGCCTCAGATGAATAATAATGGATTTTTGTTTACGTGTGCAGCCTTTATGAGTTCCGCTCTTTTATTACGGTTTTATGGATTGAAATATTGTTGCCGAATAAACTGGGTATAAAGTAACTGGTTTAATAGCTGAGCGTTACTGAAACTCGTTAATTACGTTGAAAAAACCATAATCGTTACAGTTTCACAGTTTACAGTATTGCCTTTTTCAGGCGTGCATTCAGGTAGCTTACCTTGTTCATTCACTGGCTGGCTATACTTAGATTGTTACGAAAAATACAAAAAAAAAGTAATACGAAAAATACTTACTTTATCGATTATACTAAATCGATTGTGGTAGTTCTAGTGCCTTTTATAATTTAATGAGTAACTATGTCAATGAGTTTCAATTGAGTTGATAAATATCAAACGCCAGTATGTCCGTCATAAGTGAAAATGAGATAATGACGAAATAAACTTTGATCGCACTGTGAATTCTAATGACCGAACTTTAAGGTTTATTTTACCTTTCTTTGCTGGTTTTCATCCCCGGCAACATTAAAACTACGTTTTACTACAATATAACCGCCAAAATCATCAAACTTGTATGGACATATTGGGATTTGAACTATTGTAGGATCTTACTATGAGGACATATTGGCTTTTGATTAAAACTGTCAGTGACTGACGTCATCATTGGCCGCCATACTGAAAGATTGCATGATACTGATTGGCTCATTTGGACGTATGGGAATTTGATATGCGTCTTCACGTGGACTTACTAGAATATGAAATGAAACGGAGACTTTTGACTATGAAAGTGTTATCATAACGAGGACTTATTGGAATTTGAATAAGACTGGAATGATTGAAAATGTATTGACTACACGACTGCATCAATAGGTCAGATTTTGTTCTTGGTGGACATACTGGAGTTTGATATTTATCAACTCAATTAGAATAAGTGCCGATCTTTCCATCCTCGGATAGCATTTATCTATCTGTTTATCTGAGGCATTTGACATTTCACTAATACATGAAGTGTCAAATAATGTTTTCTGTCTGATGTTATCCGTATCTTGAGAGACCGGGCCTAAAAATATTTATTTATTTGAATTTCATTCCAATTTTAGTATGTTTCTTAATAAGTTTTAGTGTAAACAAGTGAAATTGTACAAGTGAAATTGAAACCCCAGAGCAACTTTATTTTTCACTTGTCCATACAAATCAGCTGACCCACTCATGCCAAAATGTACAGGTTCTATAAAGTTGCTCTGATCAAATCGGTTTCCTAGAGAAAGTGGCTCAGGATAATGACTCTAACAACCACATACAATATAGCAAGGGTTTCAATTTCAACTTGTATTATGTCTTAGCGTTACTTAGGGTGGCAGGGGCACTCTGTGCCCAATTTTAGCCAAGGCGGGCCCTTGGTAATCATAACTTAGAATTTCATCCTTATTTTTAGAGTAAATTAAATAAAAAATAAATAACCGGCCAAGTGCGAGTCGGACTCGCGCACGAAGGGTTCCGTACCATTATCTATAAAAAAACGCAAAAAAAAACGTGTGGGAGCCCCCCCTAAATATTATTTTAATTATTTATTTAAAAAAAGATACTCAATATATTCTGAACATTTTAAGCATCTACCTGCTACCATTATCAATATCGAGCAAAAATGAGCAAAAAAATCACGTTCGTTGTATGGGAGCCCCCCTTAATATTAAATTTCTTTTGATTTTTAGTATTTGTTGTTATAGCGGCAACAGAAATGTATCATCTGTGAAAATTTCAACTGTCTAGCTACCACAGTTCATGAGATACAGCCTGGTGACAGACAGACGGACGGACGGACGGACGGACGGACAGACAGCGAAGTCACAGTAATAGGGTCCCGTTTGGCACACTTCGGGTACGGAACCCTAAAAAGGTAAAAGCCAAGCTAAGCAAGCCTAACTGAGGAACATACTGTGCCATTTTTCTAATGATAATAAAAATAAATAACAAGAACACAAATTCAGATCCGGTGCGATATTGTAAAAATAAACAATGCGACAGACAGATTTCTGGCAACTACAGGAGACTTTTATATCGAGCAAAATTAATAAAATTACGTTTATGGGAAAGCGAAGTCACACTGACACTCGTGATAAACATGCTAGTGAAAACACGAACAGCAATAAATACTCATCATTCTGAGCGATTTGGTTTTGCTGAAGGCTGTTTTTGCCTAATACGCCGTCTTATTACTCCATTTTGCGTGACAAGGGGCTAGCCCAAAACAAAACAAAATGCTGATTTAAAGCAATAAAGCACTGCAGTGCCTAGTTAATTTACAAGTCTGTTTGCAGCTACAAGTGGCGCTTCCTACGTTAACTCTATTACGCGTGAAGTGACGGCAAAGGGTCCTATTCCACTAAACGTATTGCAAATTTATGTCCCCAGGAAGGCACACAAGCCTTTACCCGGATACGAGTGATATTGAGCCATACTCTACCCCGGACGTTACGTGTTTCGGATGACATTAGTTTCCTAACGCAACTGTCAAAACGTAGTTATCTGAAGGTCATGCCTATCCATGATATCTATGATGAAAACAAACGTAAATTGTTACGTTTCGCATCTTGAAAACACTCGCAAAAATTCCAAGCAATAACAAGGATACAGACTCACAAGGCAATGCCTACTCAAAAAAAAAGGAATTGAAAAAAAATACAAAAAAATTCAAGCACATGAGCCGCGAGACAAAACCGAGTGTAATTAAGAGTTGCAGAATTGCAGATGAATGTTTAAAATATTTCGAGGAGTGCACCCTTCGGTACAATGACGTTTGGGGGCCCGAATTTAAAGATACGCGATTTTTGGAAGGATTTGTGTTGCGTTTACACTAGCCTTAGCGTATATTTCACGAAAATGCATGGAGCCATAAAATTCGCGCGCGATTTGTGTCGACTAGTGTCTAACTGTAATGTGTTCACTGTCCTTGTAATAGACGTTTCTTTCTTTCTTTCCTTCTTTCTTTCTGAATGTGAAGTGGTCGATTTTAGTCCTAGACCCATTATTTAGTTAGTAGTCATGTGTCCAAGTACCTATGTAAAAAACCGACCCAAATTCGTCAAGTATACAAGTATTCAAGTATTTATTGCAATAAATTACATGTCGTATTATAGGTGTTATTATAAAATAAATAAAAACCGGCCAAGTGCGAGTCGGACTCGCGCACGAAGGGTTCCGTACCATTATCTACAAAAAACCGCAAAAAAAAAAATTGTATGGGAGCCCCCCCCCCCCTAAATTAAATTTAATTATTTATTTTTTAAGTAAATAATATACTCAATATATTGTGAACATTTTAAGCGTTTACCTGCTACCATTATCAATATCGAGCAAAAATTAGCAAAAAAAATCACGTTTGTTGTATGGGAGCCACCCTTAATATTAAATTTCTTTTGTTTTTTAGTATTTTTTGTTATAGCGGCAACAGAAATACATCATCTGTGAAAATTTCAACTGTCTAGCTACCACGGTTCATGAGACGGATGGACGGACGAACGGACAGACAGCGAAGTCTCAGTAATAGGGTCCCGTTTGGCACCTTTCGGGTACGGAACCCTAAAAATGATAATCAAAGTAATTTTACCCTATTGGGTGTAGCAAGATTACGTCATTCATAGTCATTTTCGCGACAAACAAGCACTGGCGCTCTGTGTCAACATCCTGTCAACATCCTGTCAACTTCAGCAACTGGACCGCAATGTGAACGCGCCACAACCGCTGGCGGGCAAGTCAAAGATACAGAGATACATGTCAGAGCGGCGGAAACGTTTGCCAAAAATTATAATTTTAATTGCGAACCCCCTTTTCCCCTCCTCTAGGGGGAAGAGGGTGGTTTTCACCCCACCAGCCGGGATGTAAATATGAAATATGTAGTTGTTCTGAATATTCTTTTTAGTCATTAACTGGTGACTCTACCCCGGTTGAAGTTGAAGTTTTTTATTAGGTTACTCGAGGTCTATGTCTGTATGTGGTCATACTTATAACTGCGACCATAAAACGTATGATAGATATTTGCGATCTTTTCAACTCTTTCAGGGTTTTCATACCCAAAACGGATCTTCATTACATTAGTCTATACTATACTATTACTAAACCTCCGGTACTTTGTAAAATTTCAGTCTCTCTTATTCAATCCAACTTAATTATTGACCAGATTATCATCGACCCTAAATATTTCTACAAAAATACACCTTCCTTTAAACAAACCCCCACGGTTTATCATAACCAAAATGAATCCCCTCATTTCCGTCAAAGCATCCGAATTAACGACTGCTGATACAAACCAGCAAAGCACAAATACATACAAAAAACCAAAGCACACACCGAGTTAAAGGATGCTCCCGAAAATATGCAAATTTTAAATAAGGAGGCGCGCTAACAATTTCCTTTTGCTATTGTTATTATGCTGCAGTTCTGCATACGACTGAACTCGCGTTGCGTATTTTTTGGGTCGGTTTGTTGGTACAGGGTGATTTGGTTAAGAAACGTTAAAATAATGTTGATGATTTTTTGTATTTTTTTTGTATAATTATGTTTTTTGTATAGAAAAAAAAAATAACACCTATCCTTAGAACTGAAAGAAAAAACAAAATATGTATAAATGAAAAAGCTACATGGTTATTATAGGAGTGTACAAAAACTTTAGGTACCTAGTAAGCGCGTCTAGAATGCGCGCGACGAGAAGTCGAACTGTAATTTTATGGTGGCTACCCATAAAATTACAGCCTAGCCTTTTTGATTTTATATTACAAACTTTGAGCACCCTGAACAATGCGAGTAGGTAAGTAATGTATGCGATTGTTTGCATTCAGATTTTTTGCTAAACTTGCTTCAAAACGGGGGAAACGCGGTTATTCAGTTATTTGAAGTTATTTCTGCGTACTTTTACATTTTTTGAGTATAATTATAAGTAACTATTATTGTCTTAAGTTAAAATTAATATTCGGTGCACTTAACAATAACAATTTCTTTATTGGACATAATTTCTTTATTGCACACAAATATGCAGATAACAGTACTTACAAGAAATAGTGGACAAAGAAGAGCTTATCTCTAAGGATTTTTTCGTCCCGCAAACTAAAGTAATTCATATCTGTCATTCATCTACCAACATAACAGAAAATCCAAGCCTCATTTCTAACCAGAAATCAATGATAGAAACTGCGAGTCGCGAGCATAAAAAAACGTCTAATTCTCAACCTCGTTCGCGTTCGCTTATTACATCTTAAGGAACTACGGAGGCAGTACTCAGGTCCTCGCGTCTTGGTAGGAAAGTGGTGAAGAAAAAAAACAGGGCCTCAATTCTGATGCTACTCTGCAAATCTGCGTGTTTCTTGCAAGGTAAGGTAAGCTACATAGCGAGTCAGACTTCACATTTTGATCTGCCCCTCTACCCATACATTGACAAAACATCTGTCAGATTGACGGTGAATGCACTACTCAATTTACAATGATCGGTCGATGTGATTGAGTTCGCGAGGACCAATTTAATACCAACAAATAGTGGTTAAATTAAATAAATTAAAAAGTATTATATATCGTTATAGGTAAACCGGACAGAAACTGTCGAATTTTATGTTGTGACTTTTGTGATTTGGTTTTGACTCCTTTCTTGAAATTAACCCTAAGTTGGACAACACTTTGAAACTTAAGTTCCTTTTACGCAGTATTTAGAAACAAATGAAAATCCTTTAAGATTCTGGCACCTTAATTAGATAGATGACAAACATTTTCAAAATTGTTTTGTGCAAAGAGATTATTAGTCAGTCAGACTGCTCTATAAATAGTTATCCATCAACAATATGCAAGCCTTTTTACTAGTTGATTACTAACAGGAAAGTGTATGTTATTAAATTATGTTTTAAGAGTTTCAATGTTTTATGCAGAATCGACGTCTGCTAAGAAGGTAGAAAGTCTAGTGACTTGCTCCGACCCGCAATTACGGATCAGTAAATGGAATACATTCGTATTTGTTTGGATATCTGAGTTTTATTTATTTATTTAACTTAAATGGAATGTTGGTAGGTATTTACCTGTCAAATTCAGAAAATGGTTAGAACATTAGACGACAATAGCGTCTCAACTTCAACTTTTGTACAACTGATATACAAATTATTTATACGCTTGTAAGTCTTCGATAACTATCTTCAAAGCCCATCAAAGTTTGTAAAATAATACTACTATGCAGATAAATACGTAAGCCTAGATGTACCTGTATATTAAATGTTGCATTATAATTGAAACAAAAAGTAAACTTTAGAAAAACCGACTTCCACAAACCCTATTTGATTAGATTGAGTTTAATACTAACTGTAACCCCTTATCCCCCCCCCTTGGGGACCTAATTTTGTCAAATCCCATCTCAGTGCTACCCCACGCTACTGAGGAACCTCTGTACAAAGTTTCATATCTCTAGGTCCACCGGTTTAGGCTATGCGTTGCCTGCCCGTCAGCCACGCGCATTGTATTTGTACCTAGTATTGAGCAGTTCTGGTGGCCATATGTGGTCTTCATCAGCAGTTCCGCATCACAATATTATGCTTACCATGTGCATTTGCACGAGTTATTATGAAAAACACAAAAATCACTATAGGTCTGCCTATAATATTTGAAGAGTTCTCTCGATTTCTCCAGGATCCCATCATCAGATCCTGACCTGGTGTCAATGGGACCACTCTTGAGGTATTACCTATACGCCGAAAAAAATTCGTTCAAATCGGTTCATAATTGGCGGAGTTATCGCGTAACAAACATAGAAAAAAAAAGAAAAAAACATACGGGTCGAATTGAGAACCTCCTCCTTTTTTTGAAGTCGGTTGATAATACTATAATCTTAGGAAATAGCTTCATTATAGTCTAGCCGCTGAGAGAATGCGATTCTGACACATATCAGTTTGGGATACGATCCCCTTTGTGGGAGTTAGAATGAAAAGTAGCGCGGGACAGACAGGGACATAGACATGTGTCAGGATCGCATTCCCTCAGCGGCCAGTAGTGAAGCACCTCTAGGTGACGGACAAGTAAACAAAGCATCGCGCCTTTTCGTGGCAGAAGCACTTTTGTCGATGGGAAATGGGCTAGCCCCCTTTCACGCAAAATGGAATTTCTAATATCTGGCTAATGGGCCTATCAGACTACGCTGTCGGCAGGGCCCTGTCTGACTCACTGTATCTTTCTACTCGTTCCATCAGAGTGAGACGTCTATACAAATCGTGCCCTGCCGACAGCGTAATGTAATAAGCGCTTAAGAGTGAGAACGATTAGCCTCTGCAAGAAAGCACTTATCCAGTGGAGAGCGCAAAGATCATTTTCCTTTGAAACACAACTCACCAATTTACGGGCGGCGGCGGGGGACGAGGTAAGATAGCTGTGATTGGTCAGCCGCTGCGAAACTATCTGGCGGCCCGTCATCGTACATAGGCTGCGTATGCGAAAGATTGTTGAATACAACAAACGTTTGGCGAGCCGCATTCCCCCGCAGGCGCAGTCAATTGGATATTATAGTCTCTGGCCTCTGCCTACCCGTCTGAGGAATCGGAATCACTACGCATAAGGGTGATAGACCGATCTTTATCCAGCGTCCTCTTTAAAAAAGTATCCAAGTCTAAACCAGTATTTCATTAGATACTTGAGACAACTGAACCCCTGTCTTTATGAAACGCTTAAGGGCCAACCTCCTCCGATTCGCAGCATTTTTATTTTTATTTCAACTCAGTCGGAGCTCGTATAATAAGCATAATTAAATTTGAGCCGATTATGGCTCTTAATGCGTTTTGAATTTACTTGTATCTGCTTAGTGGTCTGGCAATGGGAATTCTATTTTCTTTCTTTAAATTTTGCTAAAGAAATACTTAAAATTTCAGTAACAATTTTTGTGAATACTACCGTGAATAACTGGCTGCCAATAACTTACCGGGAAGAGTGAGCACAACCGTGCCTTTGTCATCCCGTATGGGAAAAGGCGTGACGCTGTGATAAGTTCAAAACTAACAGAAGAGACTATGTTAAGAACACAAAAGAGCCTAACACCAATTGACAGGTCAAGCCGCCACATAAACCATAGCCGTCAATATCTATTACGTATAGTAATGGAAGCTACGCGCCGCGCCTACGCATAGCGGGCTCTTCCTTCACTGTTTCCGTTTTTACTTTCTCTTACATTTACATTTATATAATGGCATATAAATTGCTTCTGGCACCACACTAGGTCCCCCTGTTCAGTTTCAGTAGATTTATTGCCATAAATGGCATGTTACATACAAGGTCTTACAGAAACAGTACATGTCTGTCGTGGGAACCAGAAACAGCGACATCACAAACATGTAAACATCTGAGACCTTGGGTTTTTTCTTGTTCCCCAGCTGGGACTCAAACCCGAGACCTCTCTTCTTCTCTTTACCAAATATTGTCTGCATTTGAAAGTTTTTTCATAAACTGAAGGTAATATGATATAAAGTGCGTGGATTTTCCTTTAGCTTTGAATTCGTAGGATTTTTATTTGTTCTGTCCTACAACTATAAATTTATTTTATTAAGGTTTAGCTTAATAACATAAATATTTTTGTGTTTTTGTAATATCTGTTTCTGCACTTTTTGGGAAAGTACCAACTGGTCGCGTGCCATGGCTCGTTCGTCGAACGCTTCTTCACGCACTATTTTACATTCTGACAGTTATGCGTCAATAAATATACCATTAACCTTTTTATACCAATATGAAATGTGTTTGTTCTAACAAAGAAAACTTAATTATTTTTTAAACTTTGGGTCTTTGATTTAATCCTAGCCCTTTATCACAGATCTGATAATAGTTCTCAATTATCTATCTAGTACCTAGGCGTACGAAAGAAATAGGTAGGTATCTATATATAAAAATAAAATAAAACATTTTACCACTCGAACCAAAACAAATCCATTTGTGTAGATAATAAAACAAAACACTGTCTGGCAACATATCCTCAATACACTCCGCATTCAAAAAGCGTCGGTAAAAAAACGAAACAAAATGCGTTCTTAAAAATATTCGTTTTGCAAAAAGCGCGGTGCAAGCACAATGATATAGAGAAACCTCGTTCAGAATATAACAAAAGAGGTATTGTGTTTTCGTGTTTTACATCGCATGACCTGTTTGGTGACGTGTGTTGCCACAATGTATGGTGCACTCAGTGAATTGTTTTTTGTTTGCGCCCTCCGCGATTTTTCTCTCTTTATTTTATTGTGTTTTTCCTTCTTGATATTTTATGCGGGAAAACTTACGTTGGGTTGGTAAAATAAAAATAGTCTTGACTCTGAAAACAATGCGGTCCTAAACTTGGATGTAACTACTGTAAACTTCAATGCATTTCCTGGGCCTTTTTAATTCCCTGTTTAATCTAGGTACGAGTACTTACTTACTGCATTTTAATTTATTCCTTTTCTGTTCCTTCCTTTTATGTTCAAAAACCACAAAGTTACGTTTGCCTTGTTCTTGTTTTCATAACTTGATGTAATAAAGGGACTTCAGGAAAGATTACACAAGATCATATAAGATTTATATAAGTATGCACTAGTTTATGTAGTCTATTGATTTATATAAGTATGCACTAGTTTATGTAGTCCATTGATTTATATAAGTATGCACTAGTTTATGTAGTCTATTGATTTGTAAGTAATAATTATATGTATTGTACATATGGGTCTACTCCTGCTCAGCAATCCACCTGTCTCATCCCTATTTGGTTTGCTGGAAGAGATCTCTTAATAGAGATAAGCTCGCCTTTGTACACGTTTTCTATGTTTTTTTACTGTCCTATGTAACAGTTTGTGTGCAATAAAGAAATTATGAAATTATGATCATTGAAAGAAGATAGGTAACTCAAGCCTCACCTATTGTGAAACAAAAATTACATAGGTACCTATACTTAAGAACAGATGCATTCCTTCATTGCACAAGTAAAACAAGTAGGCACAAGAAAGCTTTTTGTAGCAGTATTTGAAGAATCAATGTCCCAGATTAGCACTATATCGATCTGACGTCATCGGCGCGCCACTCCCCTAGTTGTCAGCCCGTCCCGTACGCAAATGTTGCCCTCCATTAGAACATTCGAGAAAGATAATACTAGAGAATATTTCTAGGGTTCCGTACAGTAGCACAGAATAACTAATAGTACTACCTAGAAGTAAGTTAGGTACAACACGGTTAACTAACGTAATCAATAAAGTTCTTAAGAGACCGGCGACCGCGTGAATATCCCATACAAACGCAATACCAAAATGATTTTAATTGGAGAACTAGTTCAAAGCATTAAGACTGTTAATCGGATTAATACAGTGTTTACGCAGGTTCCTGGTCGTATACCAAGGTTCTTATTCAAATTACTGGAACCCTGGTATACAGACCAGGAAGCTGCGTAAACAGTGTATAAATCCGATTAACAGTCTAAATACGTTAAACTATTTCTCAAATTCAAATCATTTTTGTATTACGTTCGTTCGTGTGGGAAATTCACGCGGTCGCCGGAACCTTAATAATTTAATTGTTATACAGTTGCTCTGATCAAGTCGGTCCCATAGTGAAAGTTGTTCAGAATGATGTACCTATCAACCCTCTTTCGGCTTGTACACTCCTTTCTGCTACACCGTGTACATAGCGGCTGTCAAAGGTCTGGTGGCCTAAGATAAAGTTTCATTCGTTTAATACAATTGCGGGAGTAAAGAATTTCAGTATCTTCTGCAACACAGAGGAGGTGTTATGTGGATAGTGACATAATTTTTCGCTTTCGCTAATTTCGTTTCTGATTGTTTATGATGTACTATTTGAATAACTTGCGTTCTCACATATATCTGATACTAACTGTACCCACTGCATATGGTATACCACAGCTCCCATCAAAGCGGTATGCGGTAGCGGTATTTCAGGACTCCTCTTGCTGGCACCCTCTATGGTTCTTCTGTTGCCATATTTCCTGCTCGTTTCCTGCGTTTTTCTTCCGTTTGGCTTTTGTTTTGATTTGTGTCCATCGACTGTCAATTCAAATGGATTATGGCATGTCTAATGCATGGTGCATCCGTATTGATGGTAAACTTACGAATTTGTTTGCCATAAAGTAATGATGAGGAATACAAAATAGATACGGCCAGCTGCTCAGATGTGTAATACATAAATAATTCATAATTTCTTTATTGCACACAGACATTTAAAAAAAAACAGTTATACTAAAAATAGTGTACAAAGGCGAGCTTATCTCTAGTAAGAGATCTCTTCCAGCAATACATCTGAGTACAGTGCATGCATATACTTACTTAGAGTTTAGTTTCGACTGAGAGAAAGCTGCGATGATTTCCGGAAGCATAACAATTATTATGGCGAAAAACCACGTCTACAATCATAAAATTTTAACAATGCAATGCGGTGAAGTTTATTTCCAGCAATAATCAAAACATGCTCTTACTAAATAATCTAGATCGAACTAAACTCTAACTCTAATTGAAAGCACAATAAAGTACCTAACCTAAGTACCTTAAAAAAGTTTTGGAGTTTATGTCTACGCATTATGAAAGTGTCTGCGCTGAATCGTTATTCCTTACACTGTCACCTCATTAGTGAATCCTCCATACTCGCCAATAGTGATGCGAAAGCCTTATCGATACCAATCGAAATCGGCCCACATCCCTAACGACCTCATCAGCTCAGCTCACACGATAGACTCCTTTACGAATGTCTGTCCTTTAGTGTTGGTATTCTTGTTAGTGTTAGAGGATTGCATCTGTAGAAAATATTAAATTTGTCGCCAATGTTAATTGAATATGTCCTTATGAGAGTATACCAATTACTGCAGTATATCTGGTTAAGTGTGGGCGCAATTAGGGGTCTTGAAACCCACATGAGAAAAGCAGTGACGCTGCGTTTGACTCACTACTATCCTAAAATGGAAAGGATATCCTAAATCGGACTTCGGGCTGGTATTTGAACCAGTTTAGCCATCGTCGAAGATTTTGAGCCGGCTTCCAACTTCTATATCTTCTATAGAAGAAGAAAATCCAACTGGTAATTTATTATATTTTCTATCTTAGTCCCTAACGCGAAGTCCCCCACAGCTTCAAACCCACAGGTGTTAATTGGGACATCATTAACGAGCGTGCTGAAAACTTGATATGTGTCATCCGATCCAAATTCGATCCCACTCATTCAACTTTAATTTGCTTGAAAGGAATCATGTCTTTGCTCTACTCTTCGATGAATCTTCGATATTACAAGATAATAAACTTAGGTACTTGTTATTTTGGGAAAAAAATACGAATTTGTCTGAATTGGATTTACGATATTTACGCACTAGCAATGAAGTCTTAGCTTTAGAGGTCGTAGCCAGTGTGTGGTTTGTTAATATTGGATTGATCTTTGATTCAATCTTTTAATTTCTTTTCGACCTCTCATGTTTTATTGCTGGCCACATGCAAAAGGTCGAGGGTGTGGCAATGGCAGCCGATATCGGATGAGATTTGTTTTGAATTCTAATTTCAAATTTAAATCGTGTTCGAAAATTGAATCAGCAGGTAGCGAGATGCACGCACGGGGCAATGTAGCAAAGCAAGCCGTTCACTGCGTTGTAAGGTCATCTTTTGTCTGCAGTTTTGAAATTGGATCAATCTGCTTTTTTAGCGTGGCCCAGTTAGCCGGATGAATATTTTGATACAAAGCGGGTGGTCCCTCATATTATTGTGACAAGCATGTCATAGGTAGGGCGCAACTGAAGATAGAAAGCATGCGGTAATTAGTTAACTACGTTAGGTAATTAGAGATTTTTTCTTTTGTAACTTGCCAGCACCTGATTGACACCAAAGACAATCGATTTTCAAACATGGTCACGTGACCTGACTCTATCATAGAGTTCAGTACACATTGCGGGTTCGAAATTCAAATGTTAATTTGAAATGCAAGGGTGTGACTGCGCGTGGAATTGTATCCGGCCAATTTGTCTTGAACTCCATTATTTGGGTGTTTCCCTCGACTATGTTGCTTTAGTAGGTGGTTGGGGAGGGAAGCGGGGGTCAAGTGAAATTGGTTATATGATGCAATACATGTTTGAACGTCATTAATTACAGGACTGGTGAGTCAAGACTACACTGCATACACATTACTGTATCAATATTTTATTATGTGAATGGGTTATAGGGAAACATATTTTCTTCCATTGGATATTAAACGACTAAATGAAGGTGCCTCAACGTGCTACTTTAATTACTGATAAACGATGAAGATTGTCTTTACTAGGGTGACTAATCATAGTCAAACGGTTCTTCGCGTGAGTTGTGAGTAGTTTTGCGCAAATCTTTTGATATCTGTAGGCTGGTGGAAAGTAAGTTTGTTATGGATGAGACTACTTGAAAAATCTTGATAGGTACTGTAATGAGTCTAAATAACCGGCCAAGTGCGGGTCAGACTCGCGCACGAAGGGTTCCGTACCATTATCTATAAAAAAACCGCAAAAAAATCATGTTGTATGACAGCGCCCCCTAAATATTAATTTAATTTAAATTTAATTATTTATTTTTAAGTAAATAATATACTCAATATATTGTGAACATTTAAAGCGTCTACCTGCTACCATTATCAATATCGAGCAAAAATGAGCAAAAAAAATCACGTTTGTTGTATGGAAGCCCCCCTTAATATTAAATTTCTTTTGTTTTTAGGGTTCCGTACCGGACGGACGGACGGACGGACGGACAGACAGTGAAGTCTCAGTAATAGGGTCCCGTTTGGCACCCTTCGGGTACGGAACCCTAAAAATAGGCAAAATTTTAACTGCTAAACTTGAATTCATACATAACTGAAACAAAAAGGTAACCTTTTGCGTAACCCAAACACTCTAATGTAGTACTCAAATAAACGAAAGCTACATAATTCAATTTATCTTTTACTCTAATCCATATTTTTTTCGTGACATATTTGACGGATAGCACGGGCCATACACTGCCAGGACTTCTTTCATACATCACAGGGTGCTCATCCCATACAAACTAGAATTAGTAACCCTTCGTAAAAAAAATTGGTTGCCTGTAAAGTCGGTATACGGGCGAAAGTTTTACGTGACAACGACTTTGAGTGGTAAAATAATTTTAATGTGAATATTCATTCGTATAGTAGGAAGAAGGATGAAATAATAGTAACAATTTAAAACATTTATTTATACAAAGAATTATATTTAAAACATTAATTTATACAAAGAATTTCGCACTGCCTTTCACTTTTTATGTCTGTCTCTCTCGCTCTTAGGCGGGCTAACCATGCCCGAGTGGAAGGGACGCGTGCCTCTCACTCGCTCTCATTGTGAGCGCATAACGTGAGCGGAGCGTAACGCAGTTTCTTGAAGTGTCACCCGGCAAACCAATTTATAAGACGTTGTCACGTCAAAAGAGATGGCGTGTGGAGTAAGATTTGTACTTTAAACCATGGTCACAGAAGAGATAATAGTACCCATGGTTTCAGTTAATAAACTTCTAGGTGGCGCTAATCTTAGAATAAATCCTATATATCTTAGCGCCATCTCGTGGTACCTATTTGCAATTTTTCGATGGTGCTGCACCAATTAGTATAAATTATTATAGTATCTGTGCATACATCCACATACGCCCTCAAACACGCACCATTACACCCTCACATACACATAAAAGTAGATAACTACAACACAAAGACATAATTTATATAGAACAACGTTTTCCATTGATTTATCGCAATATTTTAATCACATTTGGAAAGTTAGTATCAAAATAAGGGTTTACATTAATTAATTAAATTACGAAATTACATTAGCGTGTCCACTTGTAAAGATATGTTGGAAAGTGGATGATATAGTAGTGAGAAATCTAAATCGATGGCTCTAACTCGATCAGTTTCTATAGATTGAAACCTATCTAGGTTACACTTTAACTTAATTCATTATGCTAATTTAATAGCTTTTCTTTGCTTGACGCTAATCAAAGCTTTTATTTGCTATTCTTTGATATAATATAGAATTTTTAGATTACTAAAAAGTAAAAAAAAAATCCTAAGTGCTCTTCCAAACTTCTGAAACAGGTGTGTTATTGTCAATATCGAACCAAAAATACACTGACACCGGCGTTGTCATATACAAGCAGCTACTGATCGTTCACAGTTATTTTGTTTATTTGTTTGTTTATTTGTTTATTTGGGAACTGAGCCCACAGCACAATATAAAAAATATACAGCACATTTTACTTCCAGAAACCTCTTTGCCTCTCTTTCTAGTTGCACGGAATCCTTACAGCTAGAAAAAGAGGTAAAGAGGTTTCTGAAGGTAAAATAACTGTAAACGGTCTATTAGCTTTCCAACAATATTTTGGCGCGCGGTTACAGGTTGTACTAAAGCTTTATGACCAATGAGGAATGAAAGGTCTATGTCTGTGTTGATGACAGGTTCGTGACAGAAGGAAGGAACTGAGAAAGTTACTTATTTATAAGACATACTACACTATAAATGAATATATAAATGACCCAACACTGTAATGTAATAAAAATAAATATGTACACTGACTTTGGCTTGATTCAAAACACTAAAATACATGAATGTATATATATGGATAAAGTAAATTAAGATATTGCGGCATGTGCTGCCTAGATTTATGAAATATTTGTATGCCCTATCGTATGGCGAAACATACTGATCCAATCTTTACCATACTCTAACATCCTAATGTTTGATACCATGTTTGACAAATAAAAATATTTGATTTGTTGCACCCCCTGTAAACGTCACTCATCAGCCAAAAGATGGTCGGAAAACTCTTGGAAAACTGTTCTCAGTCGTTTTTTTGCTCCTTGACTTGCTTTATTGTCAAGACGTTCTCAATTCGGCAACAAATCTCTTCAGTTAGGTCGAGTCGAGGATAAATCGAGTGGAGGAACCGACAAAGCATACGGGACACGGGTGTGAGATTATATCACTATTTCTGACAGCAAATACTGTTTCGTTATATCTAAAATGTATGTAATCCTTTTGGGCACGTTTTTGACACGCGCGTGTTGAGCTTAATGTGTAAGCTGCAAATAATATACTGTGCGATCTTTGCACCATTATAATAGTAATAGATGTAGTTACGAGGTGGATCGAAACGCAGCCATGACGCGCAGAAACAAAACGCGTGCGTGGTGTTTGCGCGAGAGAGTGTATCAGTTCAATAAAAAAATAATAACCGGCCAAGTGCGAGTCGGACTCGCGCACGAAGGGTTCCGTGCCATTATCTATAAAAAACCGCAAAAAAAAATGTATGGGAGCCCCCCCTAAATATTAATTTAATTATTTATTTTTTAAGTAAATAATATACTCAATATATTGTGAACATTTTAAGCGTCTACCTGCTACCATTATCAATATCGAGCAAAAATGAGCAAAAAAAAATCACGTTTGTTGTATGGGAGCCCCCCTTAATATTAAATTTCTTTTGATTTTTAGTATCTGTTGTTATAGCGGCAACAGAAATACATCATCTGTGAAAATTTCAACTGTCTAGCTACCACGGTTCATGAGATACATCCTGGTGACAGACAGACGGACGGACGGATGGACGGACGGACGGACGGACGGACAGACGGACAGCGAAGTCTCAGTAATAGGGTCCCGTTGGGCACCCTTCGGGTACGAAACCCTAAAAAGAACGTTAGTTGGAAAAAATGTGCAAGCGTGTGAGCCACGAATATTCTAATTAGACTTTATTTACTCTGTTTTGTGGCTCCGTGAACGAAAATACGTGAAAATCTATTGCGTCGTGCTCGTGCCCCTAAACAGATAAAAACAAGACAACCTGTCTTCTGGTTTCTGTGAAGCGGGAAATTGGTAAGTTTCTCATTTGCTGTTGTTTTGAGGCAAGGATCGCAATTCAGGTTACCGCAGAGCAGCTACCAACTCATATTTCTATAACTACTTTATATTATACAGTCCACTTTACGAAATAAATTCTTCCACCGTGTCTTCGTAATTCACAAGTAATTACGTTGTCTGTTTTTTATCCCAACAACATTCATTTTGAAAAAATAGAGTTGCAGTTTGTCGGAAAATACAAAAGATAGTACAATCAATAGGTATCTTAACGATTACTTATCCGATTTGTGCCTAAAATGATCAAATGTAAATTTTTATATTAGAAAGTAGGAACTGTTGCATAGCACAAAACAAAAAGAGATGTAAAGTGAGTATCTATAATATAATTTAAACCCAAAAACTTGTGCTCCCAAAAAGTATCGCCGCTAGACCCACAAATAAAAATCGTCGTCCACTCCATGCAATTTGCGATTTCCGTCAAAGCAGGCTTGAAACAACGCCCAAGCGAGCACTGGAGTATAACGAAACTGAAAATATAACGAGAATGCACCAAAATGATAATAAAAATAAACAAAAATGTGGATCTACCACACTAGGTGGAGCTCTGAAATGCTGTGGGCTACTTGAGATGATAGGTACGAGGTTGGGGCCGCTAAAATACTTCTTCAAAAAGTCGCCCAACATCGAATCACTCTAAAATAGGTATCTAACTAAGCCTGGATTTTACCAACAAAAAGTTATACGAGAATAACTATCCCGGGGATAACCTGTATGACAAATGACAGTTCAAAATGAGATGATCTGATCTAGGTGTCACTGGTGTCTATGAAAAAGTAGAAGATACTCTCGTGTAAAAGTTACTCTTTCGTTGTTAAATCCGTGCTAAGGCAAAGGCTGAGGCTAATTGGCTAATTTTGAACTGTCATCGTCATACAAGTTATCCCCGGGATAGTTATTCTCGTATAACTTTTTGTTGGTGAAATCCAGCCTTATTCAATTAGTGTGCATGTCCCATACCTGCCTTAAATAGTCAAGGTATGCCGTTCCTAAATTTGCTTATTTAATTATTGAATAAGTTTACAAGTAGGTAGGTATTCGTATGGAGTAGGTACGGACGACAAAACGAACGTCAAGAATTTTAAACTTAATAAAATACAAGGGTTTCATGAAGAAAATTCGTACCAGCTCCATGTACGTGCAGGATCAACTAGATCTATGGATGAGGTAACTTTTCTACTTTTCGGTCATCATACTAAACTATAAAAGATCTATAACATACATACTGTGCGAGTTTCTCGCCCTTCTTCTCTTGAAAATGGTCCAAAATAGAGAATAGAGCAGCAATCCTACTCAGCAATCCTCCTGTCTCATCCTTATCTGGTTTGCTGGAAGATACCTCTTACTAGAGATAAGCTCGTATTTGTACACACTTTAACTATAAATTATCGTCCTGTGTAATTTTTCTGTGTGCAATACAGAAATTATGAATTATGAATTGGGGAAAAAAAAGGTTTAATCATACTAGTATACCCTACAAAAATGTTGATTTTGACAAAAATATCCATAGATATTTTATGTGTAAAATAATTTTAAGTGATACGATGATAAAGTTCACTCCGGCCGATTTCGCAACTGTGATTCGCAACCAGTTGCGAATTAAAAATGTTTACTCCTTGTTCGCAACCAGTTGCGAAACAAGAAAACCGCAACTTGGTTGCGCACAAGGAATGAGTTTCTATGTTGCGGGAACCCGCTGGTTTCATGGCCAGACCCCAACTAACGCTACCGAGTCTGACTCCTTTTTTTCTCCTCTCCTTTACCGGGAAATGACTTTCTGACTCTTAATCTCTCTCGCGATCTCATTAAAAATTCATAACTCAAAACTGCGAAAAAATGAAAAATTGGTATGGATTTTCCTCTAGTCGAGTACCTACGCTAAATATTAGAGCCCGCATTCAGATGCAAATCTGAGTTAAACCTTAGTGGCTCGTGTCGTCTCCTTTTTGGGTTCCTTGCCTTGAAAGGAAAAAAGGAATGTACCAATGAGATAAATTAATTGATCATAGATTTATCGGACGTTTCGTGTCATGACGCCTTATGTTTAAATTAGGGGCATTTTTTTCATGTGTATTTCAGGAAATACTAGGCAAATCGTAATCAGTTTCCGGTTCAAGTAATTTGACTATATAATCTAGGGTTTTCATTAAGGAAATCGTGTTTGGATAAAATTTTCTCGATAGAAAATAAATCCAAAGTCAACCCTTTTTTCCAATATCTTTTGCTATTATACCGCAGTAGTAGTAAATATGATCTGTCTATTAATTGTAATATGTGGGGAATTGATATTACTAGCAATTTGAAGATTGAAATGTAATTCCCTGAAATAGCTTATTTTTATGATTTTTTCCGTTTTGGCGCTTACGTTGATTCAGATTAGGCGCGAGCGCACAATTGCCATCCCTCGTGTTCCTATTCCCGAGTTATATTCATAATCATAATCATAATCGTTTATTTTCAGAAAGACATGTACATTATAAACTTGTTTAGCATAGTAAACAAGGGATGTATCGCTACTCCCTGAAAAAGGGCGAACTCTGTGTTTTAGGATAAGTTGCTGCTACTTCCCACTAGAATAAATGGCTCAGATTAAAATACCAATTTGACATTTAAAATAAAAATAAAAATATTACTGCTGACATGTAAAAATATGAGATTGAAAACAAAAGCTATGCAAAGACATTCACTTCTCACTTCCGCAATCGCTTAGACCCTTGACCTTGGTTGGTTATTACTCATACCTCGCCTTAAGCTACCCGGCTACAGTTGCTACTCGGTAGTTTGTATCATCGTAAACAACCCCCCTACCAACCCGCACTGAGCCAGCGTGGTGAAATAAGGCTCAATCTCACTTGTATCCGTGTAAAGGCCTGTGCCCCTCTGTGAGCATTTATTGATGGACTGAATTTACTAAATACGTTCATAATTCATAATTCATAATTTCTTTATTGCACACAAAAAGTTACATAGGACAGTAAAAAACAAAGAAAACGTGTACAAAGGCGAGCTTATCTCTAATAAGAGATCTCTTCCAGCAAACCAAATAGGGATGAGACAGGTGGATTGCTGAGCAGGAGTAGACCCATGTGTACAATACATATAATTATTACTTACAAATCAATAGACTACATAAACTAGTGCATACTTATATTAATAAATATGAAATATAATACGTTCTTTATTAACCGACTTCAAAAAGGGAGGGGGTTATCAATTCGGTTGTATGTTATTATTTTATGTATATTACCTCGAAACTTAACCGATTTCAAAAATATTTTTTTTGTTTGAAAGGGAAGCCCAATAGTTTGGCCCCATTTTTTAGAAATCAGAAATCAGTCCACTAGTTAGGTTTCTAAATGAGTTTAAATTTGACGTTTAATTTGTTTTTACCTGGATGACATTATGCATCCATGACTTTGTGGTGTTTAATAGTCATTGCTAAGATATCAATTCTGTCTGTTAGGATTATAATTTTATTATATTCGTTTATATTGTGTAATACTGATGGACTTCGCGTCAGTTTTCGTAGGCTCGTTTCCGTGTATATAGACGACATTTGCATACCGACAGGAGAGGAAGGAAGCAATAGGTCTTGATGTCGGTTTTTATGTTTTTAACTTGGTGTTTACTTTTCCTTGAAACAAACAAAACTTTTCCTAAGCGTTTCCCATGCAAGGTGGAAAAGGCACAGTTGGTACAGCCTCTAACATTGTAATGCACATCAAATCCCATAACATTCTAACCGCCCCCTAATTAACCCACGACAATTACCGCCTTATCTAAGGCCGCGCGCACACTAGATGAGTAGGCGCGCCCGCAACAGTTACGTACGGCCATTAATAAGACAATCGGTTCCGCGCCACTGCGCATGCGTCCTTCTTTAATGTGGCCCGCGCGCCGCCAGTGGCTGGTATCGTTGGGAGCACAAGTGTTTCTTGTAAGATCTAGATCTAGACTTGATTTTGATTGCTTACCTTAGGCTGTTTTAGTTTGAACAATGAAAGTAAACTAATGTGCCTGCCTTTGCTGCTACATTCAGCCACAGAATAATGATATGGAAAGCAATCATTATGTTGCATTTTGCGCCTTAGTAGAAAATCAGGTCTATCTCCTATTTTCTCTCTGTTGTCGCGAAAAAGGACTCAAGACGCGCATTTTTATTTGTCTACCTGTAGGTACCTGCTCTATGTCTTTCTAGTCGGAGTGAACACAAACTAACTTTGTAGTAGTTTCAAGCATTTTAATAGTATTATAGACAATATACAGACTGTGGTACAGTGAGCACCTATTGTAGATTTTTTATGTAAAATATAATTTTTGTATCATACATACCATCGAATTGGGCCTAGCCTGTAATGATAGGTATAAGTAGAATATAAATGAAATGAAATGAAATATTGCCAATATATAACCACTTCACCACCCACCAGTACAATGTTGTATAATCATGCCCTAGACAGGCAACAGCTTCCACTGTCTCTTAATTGCGGCCACCGTCGTGTGCGCCAGCCCTAATCTAGCATCGACCGTGCCAAATTAGGAACCCACCTCATGTGTGCCACTAGCCTTACGGGCATTCGGTAGAACACTGCCCTTATTATAACATAAATTCTATATGAGAAACTGTTTTGTCGTTGATATTGAAACTGAGAAGGGAATTTACGTTTCTGGCTCCACAAAGTCGTGTGGCTCCGCCGCCGCGCCGCCACCGCCAGTTTTGTGTTTTCAACCGACTTCAAAAAAAGGAGGAGGTTCTCAATTCGACCCGTATGTTTTTTTTTTTTTTCTTCTATGTTTGTTACGCGATAACTCCGCCAATTATGAACCGATTTGAACAAATCTTTTTTCGGCGTATAGGTAATACCTCAAGGGTGGTACCATTGACACCAGGTCAGGATCTGATGATGGGATCCTGGAGAAATCGAGAGAACTCTTCAAATATTATAGGCAGACCTATAGTGATTTTCATAATAGCTCGTGCAACTGCACATCTATATTAATAATTCCGTCGAGGGGTACGGTAGACTCAATCAAAACCTTACCTGAATAATAAAACATAAAAATCTATATTAATAATTCCGTCGAGGGGTACGGTAGACTCAATCAAAACCTTACCTGAATAATAAAACATAAAAAAATATAGATTTCGAGTCGACAACATATATCCGCAAAATTCGGATTGTCGAGTATTTTGTTAAATTCTAATGTTACTGAACAGACAAATCGCAGGTGCCATATTGGCCACGTAACTTAGAGCCATAGACAATGGTCTCTTCACACATGTCTTCTAGGGTTAGAAACCGGTAAACTGCGTTTATTTGCGGTTGCATTCATGTTCCTTTTCTGTATACGATTAGTACATAGTGTAGATGTAGCTTAATGGTAGTTTTAGGCATAGTTTCCCAACAAAAACATGCCGAAGGAAATGTGGATGTAGCTATAATGGTCGTTTTAAGCATGGTATCCCAACAAAAACGTGCGGAACGATAGTGTGGATGTAGCTTTAATAGAAGAAAATGCCGATTCATAGTTCACAGACAAAATACCGTGCCATTCATTTCTGTCACAGAGAAAGTAATCACATTTCTGTTGGCAGAAGCCAGGATCATTGAGGAAGCCAGTGAAAAATTGAATTGAGTGCAAGAAACATAATATTATGCCGAAAATCGTAAGTATTTCATTTGTGCCAGGCAAGATCGCATTCTTTCAGCGTGGTCTTTCATAACATTTTGCATTTGCAGCCGAATCTCCTTGCATTTGGCAAACATTGCCACAATTGTGGAAAATGGATGCAACGAAGGGCTCTTCGTAAAGATGGTGAGTAACTGTGTGAATTTGGTTGTATGTTTTTTTCTGTGGATTGTATAAGACTCAATAAGTACTTATTTACTTCCAGTGGCATGCAATTTCTGTAAAATCAAAATATTTGCGAGAAACTGCAAACAATGGCAATGGCAAGTACTAACCTACCTTCCAAAGTAAAGAAAAAGACTGATTAATACCATACCATAATAAGGTGATAAATATTTAACGAAAAATGTTGTATACACATATAGAGAAATTGTATGATAATGTTGTTCTTATGTTGTTGATGTAATAAAAATGTTGTTCTTTATTGTGTAATTAACCATACTTACCTTCCAAAGTAAATAAAAAGACTGATTAATACCATACCATAATAAGGTGATAAATATTTAACGAAAAATGTATACATACAGGGTGACATTTAATTAGCTGACCATATTTTGGGGAATGGTAGTACCCATCATTATGAACAACTTTCCCCATGAAACATATCGTGAAATTGTATGATAATGTTGTTCTAATGTTGTTGTTGTAGTAAAAATGTTGTTCTTTATTGTGTAATTAACCATACTTACCTTCCAAAGTAAATAAAAAGACTGGGTGCTTTATAACAGAGAGGTTTACCGAGAGTAAACCTTAAAAACTATTTGTTTTGTTAATTAAAGTTCGTTTATTTTAAGGTTGATTTTAAATTAAAGATATTTAAGTAAAAACATTTGTAGTTTTAATTTACAATATTTATTAAACACAATGAACGATGCTAAACGAATCTATGCCTTGCTTTGCCTTTAATATTCCTTGAGAACCGATAACTACAGAAATATCTACCTTCATTTTGTACCCACATTCACATTTTACCCGAGCCCGAGCGAAGCCGGGTTTTCATCTAGTAGCATAATATTGTGATGCGGAACTGCTGATGAAGACCACATATGGCCACCAGATCTGCTCAATACTAGGTACAAATACAATGCGTGGCTGACGGGCAGGCAACGCATAGCCTACAGGTGGACCTAGAGCCATGAAACTTTGTACAGGGGTTCCTTAGTCGCGTGGGGTAGCACTGATATAGGATTTGACAAAATTAATTCCCCAAGGGGGGGGGGGATAAGGGGTTACAGTTATTATTAAACTCATTCTAATCAAATAGGGTTTGTGGAAGTCGGTTTTTTCTAAAGTTTACTTTTTGTTTCAATTATAGGTGATACAATTTTTCCAGAAGATATTACTGTCCCTATGGAAAACACATATACTCTGTTTACTCAGTGGCAAGTAAAATAACTCACAAGTAAAAGGCTCACTCACGGTGCAATCTGTCTTGCAACTTGTCGCTACAACTTGTTGCATGCAACCTACAACCTGCCTACTCACGATGTAATCTCGATGCAATCGATTGCATGCAACCTGAAACCTGCCTAATCACGATGCAATCTACCTGCAATCTGTTGCAAGGCAACAAGTTGCAGCAACAAATCGCGATAAAGACAAACAAAGATAAAGTATTAAATATCTGGCTTAAGTGGGTACGAGTGTGCCTCTGCCACTCCTTATGTGAAAAGACGGGACCCTCCTTATGTTATTTATGTTAACCACTGGCGAAAATTCTGTCAATTCTTGAAAGATATGTGTTTATGGCTCATGTGTGTTTCGGAGCAATATCGCAGACAAAAGATCACATTCTGATCGAGCAAAGGCCACATTATACAAATCACCTCGAATCGTGGCGACACACGAATGCGATCTTAGTTCGCGACGAGCGGACATTTGTTCCTGGCACATTTGCATGTGTATGCCATGGAGTTAGAGCTGACTCATTTGGCTAGATAGTGCAAGCGGTGCAACTAGTGGATTACATTTTACAAAGGATGTTTTTTGGGATCGTTGCATACGCTTATTTTTTAGCGCATTGTTATGACATGATACCCGTAGTTTTCAATCCAATAATCTCACAAACGCGACACTTATATGTGCCCATGAATGTCCCCACCGAGGAGCACAAGCCTTTGCCAATAGGGTACTATAAAAATCTAAATCTGCTTTTCATGGAAAGTACATACAAAGTATCACTTTTTAACACGGATGGTCTTCCCAAAGGAGGAGGTTTACAATTCGTCGGGATGTTTTTTTTATGTATGTGCCCCGATTGCGCCTAGACGGATAGACCGATTTGGTAAATTATTTTTTTGTTTGAAAGGTTTTACCTTCCCATTATTACTATGAACCACCAGGCCAGGATCTAATGATGGTATCCTGGAGAAATCCGAGGGAACTCTTCAAATATTATAGGCAGACCTATAGTGATTTTTTATATTTTTAGTAAACTCGTGCATTTACTCACGGTAAGCATAATATTGTGACGTGGAACTGATGATGAAGACCACACTAGGGTAGCACTGAGATGGGATTCAACGAAACTTATTCCCCAAGGGGGGAAATAGGGGGTTGCAGTTTTTGTATTTAACTCAATCTAATCAAATAGGGTTTATGGAAGTCGGTTTTTTCTAAAGTTTACTTTTTGTTTCAATTATAATTATAACTGAAAAAAATCTGCATTGCACTTTGTGAATTAGAATTGCCTAGCCCCCTGTCACGCAAAAAGGAGTAATGAAAAACTGGTTAAAATGTGCACAAGTGTGTCTCTGCCACCCTGTAAGAGAAAAGGCATGACGCTATGTGATATTATAATTTCCGTTTACCATTCGCTATAAATCCATGTGACACATGCAACCGTGAGTTGCGTGGGCGCGTGTCTGCGATGCGTGCCGCTAGATTAAACCACATTAAGCGCTGTGAGTATAAATTCTATGTTTGCTTGTTGGGCGAGGGAATTTAACGGGTTCTCTGCCATTGTGCCGGTCGACATTGTTAGTCATATTTCCACGTTTTATTTAGATAAGTTGTCGACCCTCACAGATAACGTATTTCTATTTTTACCACGTAAGTTTGTACATATTTATATATAAGCTAAGTATTTCTAATAATAAAATCAGTTTAGTATCTGCGCGCATTCAGCCCTTTTACTCTACTCCCGAGGGAGTCGATCATCATATAATTGCCTCTGGCAAAGTGGTGACCCGACGATTGAACATCAAGCAACCTTCGGTAAAGCAGCATGGATTCAGCCGTGAAGCAAGTTCCCTGTGCTGCCACTTCGGAAGACCAAGCAAATTTCTGGAAGGACAAGCTCCGACTTTGGTTTGCTCATTTCAAACCACTCAACAGAACTCCAGCCAGCTAGTTTTCAAGAACGAACCCAAGAAGATCGATAAATTGCCGCGCGTAAGCAAGTACAATGAACCCGTAATATAGCTGACCACAGAATCATCAAAAATGAAGCTCGCTCCAGCAGAAACAACAAACCGCGTCGGCAAATATCATCGCAGCAAGCAGTTTTTCAAGTTCACGCGACATGAAGACACAGAAAACCGCCCCTGCAGAATATCGAACAATTTATCGATATGAAGTCATCCAGGAAGAACATCGCATGAAGAAAATTCACTGAACCAAAATATAAACGATTTGTGTACAAGATGTGCCTTATGTTGCCAAATCCCAAGGTTTTTAAGCACACAATTTCACCAATCGACAACTACAATTTCGCTCAGAGTGTAGAGCACATATTGATGTCATCGACTGCCTACAAGCCAAGGTTACAGATTTACGCTGACGCTGATTCAGCTCAATCGTCCTCGTCTAGGTATGGTCGCAATTATAAGCAAACAGTGACGAATCAACTTCAACGACGTGCATGACATGATGTTAACTCATTGACTCCTGAAGGCTAATCCGCGGATCTCTCCCAGTCCAGTGTCGCAATGAAAGCTGTTTTTCCCAACCGCGAAGCCCCGTTTTCAAGTGTTTGTTACCTTTATCCTAATTTATTTTAGTATTGTGTATGTGTTATGTAATTTCCCTGTATGTAAATATTATGTTGTTTTCCTAATAATAATTTTAACCCTAGGCGGGTTTTAACTAGTGTAGTATATTCCTCATAATATTTTTTGTAGGTGTTGCCTATAGCCTATGTGTGTGTGTGTGTATTATATTGTGATAATTTATGTAGGGTTTGATAGCGTACATTCTCTTTTTAGCATTTGTTCCTATATTTTTTTAACTTATGAAGAATTCGCCTAGCCTGTAGTTAGTACCTATATTATTTAAATGTGTATAAGATTTACCTAAGATTTCGTTAGGGTGTAAATATTTATAGTTACATTGATTTCGTTTAAGGTTTATTTTCTCTTTTTAATGTTTTCTGTTGTTATACAATTTATTTCTTCCCTTAAAGGGGGGAGTATCTGTGCCGGTCGACATTGTTAGTCATATTTCCACGTTTTATTTAGATAAGTTGTCGACCCTCACAGATAACGTATTTCTATTTTTACCACGTAAGTTTGTACATATTTATATATAAGCTAAGTATTTCTAATAATAAAATCAGTTTAGTATCTGCGCGCATTCAGCCCTTTTACTGTACTCCCGAGGGAGTCGATCATCATATAACTGCCTCTGGCAAAGCCATAAACGATGGGTTTGCTTTGGGACTGTTTCTGAGTGCAATGTGTGACGGCATTCTGAAGGCGTCACGAACAATAAATAAGTAGGCTTTTGCTTCTTCCACCAAAAGGAAATATGTAGGTACTAAATAACTTAATATTTCAGACTATAAAAAAGTAAAGTTAGGCAGGTACTACCCCAGTCGGCAGAGCTTTTAACTTTCTTTTTGTTATCGACGCGAATTTTTGTCATCTTTCATTTACTCCTACAGTACTATTACTTATTCTGTGCTCCTACACTATTTTTTACAATTTTTCGAAGTTTTTAAATTAAATGTGAAAAACTGGAAGAAGTCCCCAAAAAAATGGTTTTTGCCCCTCCTCAAGTTAGCACAAGCTTTATTTCTCCGGAAAATTAGGTGTAATAATAAATAGCCTACAAACAACATACTTAAGTTTCGTTGAATTCGGAATTAACATTTTTTGTATGGAGTGAAAACTCTGCCGACTGGTACTAAGAGTAATCCTAAATCTGAAACCAAATAAGAGGTAATGAGCAAAACAATCCTGCGAAGCCTTGCCTTTAATAACGATAATACCGCTAACCCACATTAAGGGCTATGCACACACTTCCTTATTCGGCGAGCATACGCGTTGCAAAATATCGAACGTTCAACCCATTGTTGGCTCTACAGTCTGGCCGCTGAGAATTGAGAAAAACTTGTTGGTCTGTGCCCTTCCGTCTCGATTGATGGCTGGTCTACGGTCGACACTCTCCTTCACTCTCTCGCCATCTCTACCCGCACCAAGAAAAAAGGATGGTTTTACAGAGAATTTTCACATGAACTTTGCCGTGTGTCGATATTAGACCACGAGCTGAAAAATACTGCAAGCAAAGCTATCTACCGTCTAAGGCATTTCATATTATCTCCTGTATATTTTCCATTCATAAGTTAAGATTAGGTTTAACAATATCTCATTTATCAGTTTTATCACTCAACCGCGTCACCTGTATCTAATCAACGCGACATTCTGAAGTACATATGCCTTACCCAAACGTAAAATTACAAAGCTGATTTGATAATCTTTATCAATCCTCCACGAAAGGACAGTATCCAGCCAACGTGACATCGAAGCCCAAGCTAACTGCCTCAACTGCTCATTTATTTGAATTAACACATCGTTAGCAACTCGGGCCTCACGAGAGAGCGCTAGTGTGAATGGGGCTTAAAGATATAAACATGTTGTGGTGTCGTATTGTCGCGGTTATGGCCCGTGGATTATTTAAATGGAATTGTGTAAGGCGAGTGGGGGCTGGAATGTATGTGATAGGTTCTAGTTAGGGTCCTAATGGTAGTTTAGATCATTACCAAACTCAAACTCTTTAATGCAGCTAACGTCAAGAAACCTACAGCCCAGGGAGCACTTACCCAGTGGAGAGCGCATAGATACATTTTCCTTTGAAACACAACTTACCAATTTACGATCGGCGGCGGCGGGAGACGAGGTAAGAAAGCTGTGTTTGGTCAGCCGCTGTGAAACTGTCTGGCGGCCCGTCATTGTACATAGGTTGCGTATGCGAACGTTTGTTAACAAATACAATTTACAAATACAATTTTATTTATTTGAGACATTACAATTTGTTACAGAGGTTTTACATTGGATGGTTTCCTAGTAAGAGTTTGAGATGTAATTAATTAATGATTATTCGAGATCTAAACTAAGCAGAGCCTGTACTATAGATCTCAAAAATCCTCAGCGCTTCCATAATCAAACATGACACACTTTGTCGCATTTCTCTTGTAAAAATAATACAACAAACGTTTGGCGAGCCGCGTTCCCCTGCAGGCGCATTCAATTGGATATATTAGGCTCTGCTACAGCCCCTCTCGTCCTTTTAGGGTAGTGCCGAAGAGAAACAAAACATTACTAACATTTCCAGGTTCTCGACTGAGAAACTGTCCAAATTCAGTGAAATCTACAAAACTCGTGATTAATTAAGAAATTGAATTGAAGAAACGAATCCAAGACCTCCCGCTTTAGAGCCAGAGCTTTGTACCGCGTCGCCTCAGAGGTCGCTAAAGTCATACAAAGTGATGGAAGCTGAAAGGCAAACATATTGAGGGTATCGATTATCTTATTAGTCTTGTTACACATTCTACACATATTTGATTTGAGGTACAGACTTGATACTTGTTAAGAGCTGCTACTTGCTACCTGGTATCAGAATACGTGTTGCGTTATGTAAGTTTAATGTTTTGGCTCATCATCATCCATCACTCACCAATGTCAACCTACTGTTGAGCAAAAGCCTCTTATCTCTTTAGTGCTAGAAAATCGCCACGGTGTACTGCGCCTACCATAAATTCATTGAGGTCATATGGACTTAAATTAGATGGCAGGCTTGTTCAATTACCATATACATATGTTTGTTTCTTTTCTACGAGATAATAACCACCATTTAGACATCATATTTTCAACAAATGTATGAAAAACAGCAAGCTCATGCAACTCTATACGAATCCGCACACCCCACACCATGTTGCAGACACAATATAATTTGTGTCTCCCGCACGGTTGATCAAATACGTGCGACTCGACCGAGTGGGCACGCGTCCGGGCAGATTACAAGTTGTCCGACTTCGCAGTCTGCCCGCAACTTGGTACGTCTGGTAGTTTGGAAGTTGCTGGTCTGATGCTGGTGGCATGTTTACGTAGGGGATGACAGATTATGATAAGTCTATGGTTTGCTAGAAGGAATCTCTTGTTAAAAGCTTGTTTTTAATATTTATATCTGATGATGATGAGTACTGCTGACTAGATACATAGCACAAGTACATAACCTGATTGACGACCTCTGTGGCGCAGCGGTTGCGCCTCTGCCTACCATGCGAGAGGTCCCTGGTTCGAATCCCGGCTGTAGACAAAAAAAAACAGGTCTTGGATGTTTACATGTTTGTGATGTCGCTGTTTCTGGTTCCCACGACACAAGATATCCTAGTGTGGGGCCAGAAGCACTGTATGTGCCTGTATAAAAAAAAGTTATTGTGTGATATGATAATATTGGACGTTTGATGGAATTGGAAATCATCGTAAGGAAACTACCTATCTCTCTCCATAGGAAACACACCAAACCTGCGGCAATGGGCTAGCCCTTCTTCCACCTCGTTAACCGGGTAAATGTAGGTGCCACTACGCCTCTGCCACCTCGTAGGGAAAAAGGCGTGACGCTATGTTTGTTTTGTCTTTATTTTCTACTGGTTGATTCGACAGGCTTTGCTCTGTCTAAAGCTAATATGCCATAACGACCATAGCCATGTTGTGGCGATGGTGTAAAGGTTGTTGTTATGCCTACCATGCGAGAGATCCCGGGTTCGAATCCCGGCAGGAGACAAAAAAAAACCCCAGGTCTTGGCCCCATGTTTGCGATATCGTTGTTTCTGGTTTCCACGACACAGGGTATCCTACTGTGGGGCCAGAAGCAATGTATGTATCTGTATGTAAATGTTTATGTGTTTATTTCAGTACATGCATGCAACTAACAAATGTATCGAATATGAGAATCGCATTAGTCTATCATTTAGCAGAAGACAGACCGGACAGAACACACATCAATGATATTCCTCTCTGCGGAAATTGAATCCGTCCTAATATGCATTACAACCTGGAGCTACGAATATCATCCTTTGAGATTGCCTATTTTATGATCAAGATGGAGACGGGCTAGGTCCCTGTTACGGAAAATCGAGTATGAAATTACTGTCTAAACTTAGGAGCATTGTGTTTCGCCACACCTTACGAGATGTGGCTAGAAGTAGCTGAAAGGCCGTGCTTAAAAGGAAACTATTCAATTTTGCATTTTTTAAGTGTTACGATTTAAATGTCCTAGGTAATAAATGTCCTAGGTAGTATTTAAAACAAAAGTAAATAATGTTTAATTTGGATGAATTATGTCGCTATAATAGGCTAGCAACTGTTTTACAGAATCCTGCCAAGTTTTTATTAACATTTAGTACACCCAGGGAGCACTTATCCAGTGGAGAGCGCATAGATACATTTTCCTTTGAAACACAACTCACCAATTTACGGGCGGCGGGGGACGAGGTAAGAGAGCTGTGATTGGTCAGCCGCTGCGAAACTGTCTGGCGGCCCGTCATCGTACATAGGTTGCGTATGCGAACGTTTGTTGAATACAACAAACGTTTGGCGAGCCGCATTCCCCCGCATACGCAGTCAATTGGATGTCTCTGACATATACGTTATTTTTTCCAGTGACTCCATTACCCTTCAGGCCTCCACGTCCCCTGACAACATAACACGTAACAAGTAATAGGTACTCTCACATCATTTCAAAGATTATTAATTTGGATACGAGACGCCCCGTGATGGTATCACAGCCTTGGGCTATGTCTTCACACCCCGCTCTTATCTTAACCGGATAAGTTTCGAAATGGCGTGTTTATTCTTATTTTTTTTCACAAATACGGGGTGTAAAGGTTGGCATTTTTTACAAAAAAATATAAATAAGTGCCTATGTAGCATATGTCCAGACCGAGGAGCATAGGCGTTTACCCGGATACGAGAAGATTGAGACTTTCAGCCAATAATTCAATTATCCATTTCCAGAAAGATTTCCCTAACAAAAAATAATACACTGTTCTATTACACCCTGTCTGTATATCTACTCGCGGTGGATTATATGTATTGGTTTCACGCCTCCAGCTTTTCTTTTTTATCGAGGAAAATATTGTAAGTGTGTGCTTGGGAAATTGGATTGAATATCCGGTTACGAGCTATATGTAGAGAGGGATACTGAATTTGATTGAATGAATCAAAATCGAATATACTTTATACTTACTTTATACTTTACATTTTACAATTGAAAGTGGACAACACATGACAAAGGCGAGCTTATCTCTATTAAGAGATTTCTTCCAGCAAACCTAGGATGGACAGGAAATAATTTAACAACAGGTAGACCCATGTGCACAACATTAAATAAGATAAAACAATAAACTACTTAACAATACGTACATAAATACCAGACTTATAGATATAAATATGTTAAGCAAATATACCTAATAAATATACTTATGGATATATCCAAATTAGTATACCGTCACGCCATTTTCCGTACGGGGTGGCATAGGTACTTTATGTTTTCGTTTAGTCAGTTATACAATAATCTAAAGTACATCATGATAGGGGATTTATGTCCTTCGTCCTATATGTACTATGTACTGTAGTACATCGAAGTCTGTGCCTGCCTGTGTATATGTTTTTTTTTACTAAAATTGCATAAGAGTGAACTTTGGCATCACTGACGATTGGATCAATATTACTAGTTATTATCAGTAATATAGGTAGTCAGACCTGTTGGGCACCCCATGCTCAGGTTCAAGGACTCTTGCAAGCGCGACATGGAGGACTTCAAAATCAAACCAAGAGACTGGGAACGTCTGGCACTGGACAGACCGGGATGGAGACACCTATTACATCAGGGCAGAACCAGGCACAACCAACAGTGGTTGAAAAATCTTAGGAGAAAACGCTTAGCACGACAACAACCGTCTCCATTACCTAACGCCGAATTTGCTTGTGATCGTTGTGGCAAGCAGTGCAGATCCCGATTTTAGATTTCAGATTCTTTATTGTGGAACGTAGTTAAGCTTAGATGTTACATATAAGTTTTGATCTGATGTCCAGCCGTTAGGCATACAAAAACACAAGTTCCCGAATCGGTCTGTTCAGTCACAAGAGAAAATGTGACTCGAATACACAGCAGCTGTAATAAACATATGAAAAGATGAAAAGGCTAATGATGAGGTAGTCATGGTAATATTAATATTTATGTGATTTGGTCAATAATTCAAAAATAACCCCATAACTTTGCCTCCACCGAAATCCTTGCTAATGGCATCCCACGTGCCGTGTGATATGGAAATGTATGATAATATCAGAGGTATTCTGATGGGTGACCTGTACCCGGGACCCCAAAACTTAGTTCTAAGTCCTCAAGTTCAGTTGGTTTGCAACTAACTTGTGAAGTTGTTAAATGTGCTGGTGATTCTTACAACGCGGGCCCGCTTTCGAAGTCCATACGTCCGTTTTCAATTACTTAAATTTGCTGAATCTGCAGATAGATAGGGTCTTTGACATTAGTTTCATAGCGTCACTGTCAAATCTAACTCTAGTAATATGAAAATCATGGAAAGATCGACGTTCGAGTTTATTTTTCTTATTGTACACCCACCCGCACGCAAATATGTTTCAAAACGGTGATGGAATACATTTTGAAGAAACCATCTTACATCCATGACTGGCAATGACTGGCTTAAAGCTGCGATGATAAGTTATTGTCAATGGAGTGCCTAAGCGTCAAACAGCAACAGGAGCCCAAATACGGTCGATCACAGGGGCTTTCCCTCAATAGTTTTCAGTCGTTCAAATTAGCACACGTATACACGTAGCACAACACACTATACGTCACTATCCCATTCCGAGACTAATCCACAAGCAGAGTTGAATTATTATTAGGCCCCCGTTACACATAGATAGTACAATACGTAGATCGGGAATTTGGGATGGTTTGTTTCATGCGTTTTCAACTATCAACTGCTATAAATAAATAAATAAAAACTAAAATGATGCATATTTTTAATAAGGGGTAAATTAACTTAAGCCATAGAGAACTTTAAACCACGATGATAAATGTGCTGCAAAATGTGCTGCAAAATATGGCTACATAATGAATGACATGATGTTTCTCTATACTAGGATACCATAAACGATTAAAACGTCATAAACACGACTCGATGATTTTGTATTCTGTCCGACCGGGATTCAAACGTTAGCCTTATCCTGAGAACTCTAGGAGACGTCAAAGCTTATCCCAGATTAGTGCCAAATCATATCATATTCCATTCGTCAGACAGACCTATGCCAAAACCTCGACCGCGAAAATTCTACTTTGGGGCCTAGCATAATTCCAAGCCCTGCTTCAGGTAGTCATATTGTGTGTAGCATGGAACAAGCTCACCAGATTGGATTTAATCCCAATAAACAGGAGCACACACGTACCGCGGTAATCTAGGGTTAGATTGTGGGATACATTTGCAAATATTAGCATGTCGTGTCGGTCGTGTCGTGTCGTGTAGGCTCAATTGTACGGAAATAGCGGATTAGTAGATCCTCGCGTGTTGTTTGTAAGCTTGTCTGCTGAAACGTTTTGTCTACAATTTACCAGGTTTAATAGAAGACGAGCAAAATGTTTTGAAATGTAATGAATTGTCATTGTTTAGAATAACAAAGAAAGATTACGTCGCGGCTTTTTCCAGGTAAAAGAACTATTATGCCAACGCTTGCCAAAAATGCAATAGCTTTAGTAGTGGTGGGTGACTGATAGTTCAGGAGATCAGGAGTCATTCGTTTGTAAATGAGAACACCAGTCGGTCATTGTAAGTATTTGCTAGAAAACATGAAGGAAATGTCGATAGGCCCACTGGCGCCGTTCTGATAATGTAGAGTTTGTCATACATAAATCAACGAGATATTTCATTGACAGTAACGCATAATTATTTGTATGACATTTTACTGTTTTAAGGCCACTCAAATAGCCCCTATGTATAACTTACGTTGTTTCCCCAAAAAAACACACAATCGTAAACAATAGAACGGCCGAGTGAGTGATGGGGGGCCTTGGGTGGGGAGAGGGGGCAGGGGGGGTTTAAGAAGCCGATTAATCAGAAGAGCCACTAATGAGGGCATATCTCAACGTCCAACCCGCTCGCGATATGAGACGCGCGCGTGTTAGGGTTACCGAATGGAACAATTTTTTTACGAAAATTACCTAGAAATGCATATTTTGAGGAAACCTTCAAACTCCGTTACTGCGGCGATGGACTAGCAAAATGTGATTTTGATAATATCTATACATGGGCGGACTTAATTGTGCCTCTGCCAACTAAGAATGGGAAAACGTGTGACCCTTTGCTGAAAATTTCATAACCTTATAAGCTATAACTAACGAACAAAATAGCGTGACGTCACGCCTTGTTCCCATACGGGATGGCAGTTGCACTATTGTGGCCAGTTTAAGTCAGTCATTAATTTGCCTTATATACCTACGCATTCGCTTTCTTCAGTATTGTTTTTAGGCAAAATAAACAATTTCTATTTCTATTTCAACTATATTGATGCAATAACTATAACTAAGCCTGTGACATAACACTCCTCAAGAGAAAAGGCGAGCGCGATACTCTTGGCTTAATTGGATATATAGGCTAAAAAGCAATTAGAAATCCATAAAATCAATCTTCCACTTTAAAAAAATCGTAGGTTCGACGGTAACTTATAATTAACTATATCAGTATTAAGAACTCCATCTTTAAGAACTGCCACTTTTTTACAATTTCCTGATCGTTTATAAATTGAGCAATCTGAAATCACAAATACGTATATATCTATATTGCTACTCACACAAGTATCATCATTATTGAAACCAAAACATTTCAAACTGCAATTAAAATTAATAATTCCAGCACAATCCGAAACACTTCCACTACAATTTCATCTCAGCACCACCATACGTTCCAAAATCAACCCCTAACACCTTTCATACACAGCGCGCGGCCATTAAAATATGTCCCCGAGAAACTATTTAAATTAGCTCTCATTCAAGCCGCTTGGACTCAGAATGGCATTAATAATTCCTTCAGACGTTCATACGGCAATCCCATCCCTAGCATTATTATATTAGACTTGGTTATAGGTATGTGTGTGGGACAGCCCTAAGACTGGAATCTTGAGTTTCTAGTCTGGGAGTTATGGAAAATAAATTGATTTCTCGATTTGTTTGTGTCATGGTGAAATTTTTGATATTGTAAACAAGCTTTGAAAGGTAATTTAGCGTCATGTATTTTCCGATATGGGATGGCAGAGGCTTTTGTTCCTGCCTTTTGACAGTTATTCAATAGTTCACTTATGTACTTGATAATCATCACCAACCAATCTTCTAACACTTCTAAGAGTTATCCGTTTTATGCTACAAATTTTCATTCTACACAAGTCATTGTATTTTTCGTTATTTCTTTTGTATAGATGATCGTTTAAAATTATAATTGAAACAAAAAGTAACTTTAGAAAAAACCGACTTCCACAAATCCTATTTGATTAGATTGATTTTAATACAAACTGTAACCCCTTATCCCCCCCCTTGGGGAATTAATTTTGTCAAATCCCATATCAGTGCTACCCCACGCTACTTGGGGTAGCACTGATATGGGATTTACTAAGGAACCCCTGTACAAAGTTTCATGGCTCTAGGTCCACCGGTTTAGGCTATGCGTTGCCTGCCCGTCAGCCACGCATTGTATTTGTACCTAGTATTGAACAGTTCTAGTGGCCATATGCGGTCTTCATCAGCAGTTCCGCATCTCAATATTATGCTTACCATGTGCATTTGCACGAGTTATTATGAAAAACACAAAAATCACTATAGGTCTCCCTATAATATTTGAAGAGTTCCCTGGATTTCTCCAGGATCCCATCATCAGATCCTGACCTGGTGTCAATGGGACCAATGGGAAGGTAAACCCTTTAAAAAAAAAAAAAAACCAAATAGGTCCATCCGTTTAGGCGCTATCGGGGTTTAGACATAAAAAAAAAAAAAAACATCCGGACGAATTGTAAACGTCCTCCTTTGGGAAGTCGGTTAAAAACGAAATTAATTATGGTTAAATTGCATACGCAATTTTGACGAGTTATCTACTCCTTCAAATGTTTTTATCGAAGGTTCAATAATTTCACCCCTCTCTTAAATGTCACAAAGTTGTATAATTTATGAATTGAAACACTGCCTACGTGAGGCTGTATTTTTGCAACTTCATATTGAAAAAGACATAATATTATAATAATATGTTGATGGTGAGGTATGTATGAACTTTAAACCTGCCTTCTAGGTTTACCTATCAACTTGTTTGTTTGGTTTGTCAAATTGTCATTTCCTATACTGTAACCACAAGGGTCCCATAGGACAGGTTCTGTTTAGTTTGGGATCCGCTATTAATCTCTAGACACTAAAATTCTAAACCTGTTTTTTATGTATAAACTTGTGTAGATACTTCGAAGCCAAATAAATGATTTTTACTTTTTACGTTACTTTTTAGGGTTCCGTACCCGAAGGGACGGGACCCTATTACTGAGACTTCGCGGTCCGTCCGTCCGTCTGTCTGTCTGTCACCAGGCTGTATCTCATGATCCGTGGTAGCTAGACAGTTGAAATTTTCACAGATGATGTATTTATGTTGCCGCTATAACAACAAATACTAAAAAACAAAATAAATTTGATATTAAGGGGGGCTCCCATACAACTAACGTGTTTTTTTTTTGCGGTTTTTATAGATACGGAACCCTTCGTGCGCGAGTCCGACTCGCACTTGGCCGGTTATTTACTATTTCTGTCTTAATTTATTTAGTCAGCATTTACGCAAACCAGCTCCCGCACCAAAAAGCAGGGCTGCTCAAATCGAAATATATCAGGCCCGCGGTCCAAGCCCGGCCGTGTGCCGAGCAGTCACATGGCTCATTCGATAATACCCGGCGAGTGTACGGACAGACAAAACATTCTCCCCAGATGCAGATTGGGTAGAGGTATGTTAGACCCGCTAGGATAACTTGGGGGTTGGGGTGGAGTGAGCAGTCTTGATAGTTAGGTATTTTGTTTTTGTAGTATTATGGTACCCTATGTAAATTCAATACTTTTAAGAAAATAAGCTAATTCAATGGTTGAAATAAACGGCAACTAACTGTTTAATAGCCTCTGACTGAAAAATGACTGTTGATTATTCTTTCAAATCAACGTTATTAAATTATAAAATATTAGGTACATAAAAAATCTTTTTTTTTCGTTTACTATGTAATCATCATCAACATCATCATCTCAACCTGTTAGCCCTTAGCAGGGTTATAGGGATCTCAGTCAGATTTGATCCGATCTTGGGCCATCTGCTCTAGCTCCGCCCGAACTGACCTCACAACGGCAGCCTCTTTCTCCGTTGAACGATGCCACGTTGTTTTGGGACAACCTGTAATCAGCTCATCTAAAACCAAGCCAAGTATCAAAACCTTGTGCTCCATCCACAATAATGACCACCGTCAGTAGGAGGTACAAATCTACATATTGGGGTGCGCATTTCTTGGTCCCTGCCTGAGATATGTGTCTTACCCCCCTTTCTGTGTCCGAGCAGGGGTGGACCAGGGAAGGACTCAGGATATTGGCCTTTATTTATTTTGTTAAAATTCTAATAATAATTACCAGATACCATTTAAGGTTCTATCCCCGCGAAAGATATTTATTGAGGTTTGAGGGTACCTTCATAAGGTAATTCCTCCTCCTATCCTGCAGATATGACTTTCTCCATTCGATTTTCTCTTCAATCAGCGAACAAAGATCCCGATGAGACGAAACGCCATTTTATGGGGCATGACTTTGTCTCTGCCACCCCAAATAGGGCGTGTGTGTAATGCGTGCGTGACACTTTTTTTTACTCGATCGATGTGCTGAATCGATTTGTTCTCATCAGAACAATTTTGATACATACAGATCTCTCTGTCACCTTTATCCTGAGTCCGTCCCCCACACATAAATGTTTAAGATATGCAGATGGCGCGCGGCCGTGATAAGTTAATTCCTACTGGTCTCAACCCAACCCGTATCAAAATTATAATAGTGGATAGCCCCCGAGTGTGTGCGGGCCTTATTGAAAACTTAATGGTATACCTTGATGATATTGCCTTTCGGCGGCGCAGAATTTAACGTTTTGGGATATATGTATCTGTGTGTACGGTACATAAAGGTTTAGTATAGAGTTTTCTAAACAGTAGTTATCAATTGCACGTTCTTGATTCTGTCTATACCATCTACTTATACGAGTAACTCTTATCTACTCTTATCTCGAAAAAAACTTTGCCCGGTGCAAAGATTTTCATTAAAAAGATACGGTTTCTAGAGTAAGGGGTTTGACTCCTCAAGAGATCCCACGGGCAGTGTCTTATTTATGAATGAATATCTATTCGAGTTAATATCTATTGATTGCTTCAAAGACGCAAATGGCCGGGCTGGTCAGCACCAACTATTTTTTTGGAGACTGACTACCAAATACAGCTTTTTGGCCCTTGGAAGCTATCTTTAGACAATTATATTGTGTTTTTTAGAAACTTGGGATTCTAACTTTTTGGGAGCGAACATTTTTGACTCGGCCTACCAATTTATGAAGTGTTTGTGGTGTATACTATCCTATTTCCCATCTATTTATAGAAATCTCCCGTGGGTCGATATCTCTTGTCCCAGATCCCACGAACAATTGGCCAAGGCGGAAGTGTGCCAAATGTTTGCCTTGCACTTTGAGTCATGTCGTGTATGGACATCAATTCTAACGCACTTTGTGTCGTAAATATATACACGACGAGTTCACATAAGGTTGTGTTTGTGTTGGGACTGTGATTAACTCACCTGTGGACTGAGTGGTGTTTAAATGCACAAAAATCGCTCAAGTAAAATTCAACTTAGTTGTGATACTGGCGCTCTCATTTCTGTATCGATAACACCATTGTTTTAGCAATTATGCATCCGAACCCCTCTTCTCATGCCATCGAGAAGGAAGACTATTAAAATATGTCGATTTGTCCAAGGCTTATATATCCAGCTATGGATTCAGGAAAATGCTGAAGAAGAAAAAGAAAGTTTGGACCCAACTTCAAGTCAATTCTAAAAATTATCGTAATATGTATTGAGAAATCTTTCCACTCATAGAGTATTGAGTAACTGGCTAAAGGTCGAGACAATTTTATGCCTCTACCATTCCCTATAGGAAAAGGCATATCGCTATGTTATGTTATTCGCTCATCCTACCAATAAACCACCACCACACCTAGTGAATATCGTAGGCGTCGCGTGGGTGCCTTGAAAGTTCCATACTTATTGCTTACGTGCAGATACTGAATCTGAACTACCATCTACCACTGTATCCTGGACTCCCAACATTCCCCCGGGGCTCCTACTAAGGAGCTTGTAGGGGGAGAAACGAATGGAGACGCAGGTCAAAAGAAACTGGCATGTGTTACCAGTGCTGATTCGATCCGACACGGTTTCCACCAGTTCAGTTGGTTTGGAATAATGATGATATATGTTTAGGTGTAGGACGAGTTTGGGTAATGGTGTCTCGTTGTTCCGGGTGGGACATCTAGGAGAATTACTACCTAGTTATTTATTTAGATATTCCACCTTACCAACTTTGTAGGACGTAATTATCAATGTTTTTGAAGTCTACTACAAATGAAGGTGTTATAGAATGGACTTTGTTGTAAGAGTTACATTTAACAAAACTACACGCATCTATTTTAACCATCAGAAGTTTGTTTTCGCTCACTCCTTGTTATTAAAGCTACGTTAACATAAAGGTAGTTTCGACGTCACCCGAAAAACCGTATACCTGAACGAAATATGCAAATAATACGAATCCTAGCAATAATCCCTCAACCCAACGCGTGGAATGCTAATACCCATTCGAAATTTGAATCATAACTATCCTATGTCCGAAGGAGAAGTCATAGGTGGGGTGGTTGACCCACCCCCCTACCCTTCAAGGGGGCCTGAAGTTTGGGCCACATGTGTCTGTAATACCCCAGCATTTGTCAGTCAGTAATTTGGAAGTGATTTTGTCTCCTTGCTCCTTAACTTAAATGTTAGTTGGTCTATAGTTTTGCACTTGCAGGCAGCAGATGGTGTGGGTTAGTGTGATTTGTTCTGGTTGTTTCGGGTGTGAGCGTGTGTGTGTTTTAGTGATTAGTTAGGGATATTGCAGACAGATTCTATTCCTTGATTCTCATGTAAATTGTTCAATTAATATTAATGTATTTCACACATAACAAGACTAGACTCTGCATTTGTATACAATGTACTTGTGAAAACATTATTATAAGTTTATAGCTACAATACATACATATTTACGTACCTTTACTCATTAGTAAATACAGAACCTTTAGAAAATATTCTATCTCTTGCTCTACGGTAGGTACTTAAAATTTTAATTGCTGACTTAACTCGTTCGCTTCATGCAATATAATTACTCGTAGAAAACATAACAAGCCAGCAAAACATCCACAAATAGAACGGTGGTTTTGAACAAATACAATGCAAAATTGCTGACAAAAATAAAACGAGTTGGCGAGAATTTTTCCCGCGCAAAAATGGCGGCGTATTTTCCGATCGGTTTCAAGTCAGCGGTTTTGGGTAGGTACATACTGATTTAGCACACACACTGCGGCTTGATTGGCAAATGTGTGTTTATTTTTAATCAAACGAGGCAGTTTCTTGAGTAAAGGCTGATTTAGACAGGGTGAGTTACTGGCCTTGAATTTGAAATAAGCCAGTGAATGGTGGCCTGATACTGACCATATTATTTACATTATCGGAGTCAGTACACTCGACTATTGACGGCCTCTGAATCAGAATATCAGCAGTGTCCGAATCTGTTCATCACTGCCTTGTCTCAAATTCGGAGTCATTTACTTATCCTGTCTTACTCCTAGTTTCTGAAAGGATGGTCAATTGTATAACAGGAAATTAATCGAAAGTTAATTCAAAATAGTCGCACGTGCTTGGCTGAAAATCTGCAATAAGTTCAACAAGAGTTTGACTAGATGTCACAGTTAATTTTCCTGAATCGCTGTTTTATTTATAGGTACGGTTTTTTGGGGCTACGTACATATACACATTCACATGCACCCTAATTTGCATATACAGACATACTTACGCACACAGGCACGCACATTATGTTCACTTCTGTACTTTTCTCACTGCTGAAATGCAGAGAAAAATTAACAACCACACTTTTTATTATGTAGACGACCCAAACAAAACACAAATTGTTTATTAGCGAATATTCTGCATGCCAATTAAATTTTGAAATATCGCCGCCTCCGGGACAAAATCTCAGCGATTTCAAATTAAAAACTTTCAACAACGCCTTTGTCATTTGAAATCGTTCGAAAAAAAATCGCGACCGTTCAAAAACTGCACTGTTGATTTCCGAACTCTTCGTGCAATGGAGGAAAGTTTCGGACTAAATACACGTTGTTTGGTTTTTGAGGGATTTGAAGTGGTTCCGACTCGTAATTAATATTGTATGTAATTCCGGGTAAAAACAAAACAAGAAAGTAATCTGAACCAAACATACGAACCACATACCTACATCATGCGCTCAGCGGGTTAAATGTCATAGGAGGTGAGAACGGTACATCTCTAATTCGATCAAGTAGTCACCATATAAAACTTGTACAACAAAACAAATCTTTTTGTAGATATTAATAAAATGTTATTATGATATGACACACTCTATATAAATTACGTCACCCACATAACATTACATCAAAAATGAATCATAAATGTAACCTACCCAATCTAATGGAACAATACTACATTAGTATCGAAATTACTTAAACTTATAACGGCAGTAAAGTCGCGTGCCCGACATTTTCCTTTCAACCCGGTCTATGCTTAGACCCGGGTTTAATTATAAGAATTAAGTTAAACACATGTTGTTGCTTCCTCGGTCGGAGTTACGATTATGGGACAGTAATGCATTGTCTAGGGCGGTTGGTGGTAGTATCGATATCGATAAATAAATCTATGTATTTTTTGGACTTTTTAGTTTATTTTATATGTCCTTTTGTATAATCGATATGCACTGTGGTTAGACACGATATATATGGTTTAGGTATAAATAAATATAACATAAAACTTTATAATTTATAAAGAGAATTTTTAAATGCAGTATCTCCCTGTTAGATCTCCCAATAAAGCTATGACAATATGGTTGCAAACATCTAAGGCATTTTCTTCTATTCTTTAACAAAACCACAACATAACATAATAAAATCTCACGCCTTTTCCACACGGGATGGCAGAGGCTTAACTGTGCCCAATTTTAGCCAGTGTTATAAAATACATCGTTATGTATTTTATAACAGAGGGCTAGCCCAAAACAACAATCAAATCAATATCACAGTTATCAAGCCAACTAGTGTCAACACCACCGGTTCTCAATTTTGCGTCTATCGATATATCGATAACACACACGCATCTATCCAGTAATAGAGCGGCACGCGAGACGAAGTATCAATGATACATTAAAGCAATATCGATATCATCGCAATAACACGCTCTGCGCCAAGATGATACCGACTGAATATCGGATGTAACTGGGGGTCCGCCCCTTTGATAGATAGATAGATAGATAAATTCATTTATTCACTGAAAAGGTACACACACAGACACAAAATAAAAAGAAATACAAAATAGAATAAAACCTGGAAGAACATAACACAAAACAATTTACAAATAAATAATCATTTTCACTATGTGGTATTGTGAATGTACCGCGACAATGAAATGGCCCTGACTCAGCAATGTCACAGACGAATCTGTGACGCTGGTATTCTGCCAGGGCCAAATACGGACGAGACAACAGTATGCACGAGTACACATTATAATATACATTAGTATTAATTATTAATATAAAATTCCATTTATGAGCAAAATGGAAACATAATAAAATATAACAAATAATTACATTGAAATTGAAATTGCATAAAGAGTGATATAAAAAAAAAATGGGATGTCAGTATTATGATTATTGGGATATTTTAATTGGGAAATCGAAAAATTGAGAATTAGTAACACAAATTAAATAGTCATTACTACACAAAATATTTGAATACCTTGGATACCTTGATCTTGGTTAGGTACTCCTTTTGTGCTTAAACGTACTCTTAGGCAATGGTTTAGTTTTCCTGGATTAAGACCCGAATGGGCAACCGATCACTCAAAGTGTGGATGACACTCAAAATTATAAATGCAGTCAGTTTATCGTTCGGAAACTTATTACGCCTGTAAGAATATTTCCCGAGAAGTTACAATTTCCCCAGGCGGCGTAGGCGGGGAGACATCTTTCAGAAATATTTGTGTGCAAAGTCAATTGAATGTGGAAATTCCCGAGTCTCGGATTTTCATAAGTTTGTGACGCTCTTGCTGATTCCCACGACACAAGAAATCACACAAGCAATCCCTGTATAAAAATATAGTAGGTACTACATGTACATACCCGATTAACTGCAACAAACGGTACAAACAACTAAAATTTCGGTGCCTCAAGGGGCTTTGTGTAGGAACAGCGGAGGCCTATGAAGCAGCCGCCACCGTCGATGCTATCGGCGGGTATTTATAATGCTAATAGGTTCGGCTCATTTGGGCATGACTTGCGGATTTTATCCTCATGTGGGGTCCGGCGTAGGGCGTAACTCTACGCGCAGAACTCAAAATCTAGAAGTTTTTGAGACTCATTTTCTGCCCTATGACAATAAGCTATAACATGAGAACACGTTTTTGTTTTGGTCTAAAAGCTTTGATAAGAAATTAGGCTATATTTAGGGGGACAAAAGTGGCCGAAACCGAAACAAATATTATTTCAATTAGTCAGAGTCCCATGAAATGCTAACGTAAATATTCTGCTGCCAACGTAACAGCCATGTTGTAATACTTAGTCTGAGAGCTCAGGGACCAAAACTACAACAGTTTATAAAGGCTGAAATTTTAATATCAGGTCATAAATAGGTTGTCTAACAATAGTCTGGTCGACAGTCAGCCAGTTTTTGGGACAACTGGCGTGGGGGTAGGTCCAAAGTTATTAAAATTTCACGGCCACTAGATTCTAAGTTTTCATTTTTCTTATCGATATAGCTTAATTTACCAAATCAATACAAAGCTAAAAAATAGTGACTGACGAAATGGTACCCAAAAATACGCGAATTAGTTTTTTTTTTCAAAATTAAAGTATGGAGAATTAGTGAAAACTGACTATATCTCCATAATCGCAGGGCCGGCCGGCCGTTATATCCTCTAAGATTATTTTAGAACTATTTTTTTGTTTTTTTTTTTAAATCGGAAACAAATTCGTTTTTTTTATTTAAAAAAAAATCGACGGTTAGACAATCTATTTATGACCTAATATTAAAATTTCAGCCTTTATAAAACTGTTGCAGTTTTGGTCCTTGAGCTCTGGGACTATAAGTTGTAACTGTTACTTTATTTTAATATGGTTTTATCCAACATCAAGTACCACAAACCGAGATACTATTTTTTTTGATACAGACATAATAATAATATGAACAGCACATTAATATCCCCACCGAGGAGCACGGGCCTTTACTCGGATTACGGATACTATGTAGTAAGATTGAGCCATATTCCACTACGCTGACCCAGTCCAGTTGTTGGAGGGATGTCGGGCTGGTTGCCAATGTGAGCCATAAGGATGCAAATGCCAGAAACTAAATATCATTAACATACAGTTACCTCTTATGTCTTGTCTACCTCCCAATAAAACAGAGAGACTTGTCTACGTGCGCGGGTATTCGCATTTGTTCTTTATTAACTACACTAAACTCTATGTATCAACACTTCCCATGATTTTTGATCTTATTAGCCTTTTAATAAGGGTTAAAGAACGTTTGTACTTGTGGCGGAAATCGTCGCACGGAATACTACTACTACACTACACGATTAGTAGAATTGCTTGTTGATTTTAATTACCAATTTTCTAGGCTAGTATATTGACCATATCTACATGGTTCTCAGAAGAACCTATTTACAATTTTGGTACGTCTCTTTTCGTACTGTTTGTACATCTCAGCCATTCCTAATTTGTCAAACAGTGTACCTATTGATCCAATTTGTTAAACCTCTGATCGGGACAGATTGCAACTAGGTATGTTATCTACTTTCCAATACCATTGCCAAACATAATATTGCAAAACCGTCACATCGTCCCATACAAAAAGACACAAACAAACAAACCACCCACTGCATCATCCCGAATCGGATAGCAGCGCACGCGCCTGTTCCCACGTCGCTCTTTGTCGGCACACGACAAAGAACCGCCGACGTAGCAACCCCACCACCCATCGTACACGTGCACTCGAATAGCAACTTACAAGAGCTCATCCTAGAGCGTCTTTCTCTCTACAAGAGACTATAGAAAAAAATACTTGCGTTCCAAATTCGAAACGATGTAAGTTTAAAATCGAAACAAAATAATGTAGCCTGTATAGAGGTAAGGATTGAGGTTGGATATATTTTAAATGTTGTGTGGTAGTTAAGTTAGGTGGTGGTAGCATGGCGTTATAGGAAAGCCTATCCGTTGACCCCTCATTTAAGGTAGGGCAATTGTTTATCAATATGCCTATGATTAATGTATCTGATTGTGGGCATCGTGATCTTTGGTCGGTTTTGTTCAGCAATTAGTTGAGATCACGAGCTTTGATGATGTGTGATTGCTTTGATTCGCTGTGTGTGAGTTGTTTTGTGATGCTTGTTAGCGAGCTTTTGCCGAGCTTTTAAGTAGGTGAACTGATTTTTTATTGTGCTATGATTTTTATCTACGTTAGATTTATAAAATGAATTAGAAAGTATGCTCTTTACTTAACTTGTAATTGTTTGACCTGCCCAGCTGACTACAAGGTTAAAGGATAAAATAGTCCTAGATAAAATTGTCCTCAGGTTTTTTTTTTATAATGGGTAAAACCATTCCCCACAATATTGTCAGATAATTAAATGTTATGGTGCCGCCATCCACGAAGACGTGTGCGTGACGTAGGTTTGCATGTTTCTTTTTCATCGAGGCACTCTGCTGAAAGAAAAAAATGCAAATAGCTATGTACGTCACGCGTCTTCTTGGATGGCGGCACCTTACAGTTTCTTGTCCAAACTGAAATTACGCGCCCCTCCATCATTTGTTATTAGCATGTGTGTAAATGCAAAGGTGGGGCGCGTCATTGCATTTTGAACAAGCTCTACCTATCATAATTGGTGCCCATACTACCACGTATGGGAAGGCGAGACGTTGTCAATACAAAATGCTACATAGTGTAACTTCCATCTATAAAACTTTTTATATTACAGAGCCTTATATCTGGAAGAGCCCTGACCTCTGAAATACAGGTGATAAACCTAGCTCAGGGGTCAAGGATCCCTATATTATGTAACTACATATGTTTGTGTTAAATAAATAAATGTTTAAATGTTTAAAAATGTTATTTACACGACACTGAAGCTAAAAAATATAAATATATATATATATATTCTAGCAAACACAACATAGGTCAACTATCTAAACCAGGGCCAAGCAAGGATTTTTGCAGACGTCCAGAAACAATACACCCGAGGATAAAGTATAAGAGTAACGATCACACACTCTTGGGACAAGCAAGACAGCTCTAGGTCCGTTAGGTACACCACTCTTTGGTGGTAAGGTTGTGGGCTTGGATCTTTGGAACTAGCAGAGGAAACAATCTGCTTTTGTACCAAAAAACTGATGAGATTTATCAAGCGCTGAGTTTACAACACAGTATCGGAAGTTAAACATACAAAGAAAGATAACGTCACGCATTTTTGCATAGGCACAGTTGCACACACCCAAAAAAAAAGATAAGGTTAGCCAGTTCTTATAAAGGACATTGGGAACAAAGGAAAAATTTAAAAATTGGAAACTATGGAAAAATTACCCACGGAGGACAGATATGAATTTTATGGCTTATTTCACAGCCTGAAACATCTCCGTGTTATGGTCTATAAAGCGCATTAATGTGGGTCATAGGAATCTTGGGGCATATTGGCCCAACCGGTTCATACAAACGTGTCAGACTAAGTAGCTGTATCGAAATTCATCATAAACGTAATTTTTTCAACATTTCCATGAGATACGAATACAATTATTGCACCATTTAAAAGGACGTTAAATTATCTTACAACAACAATAGTTTTCATTGATGTCCGCAAAAACTCCAGACAAGAGTGAGAGTAAGATGTACATAGTAGACCTCTGATCTAATTATTGGTTCAGTTCAATATAAATACAATTCTTCACTGTTTACCAGCAAGTTTAGCTGCTACTTTGTTATTACTCAACAAATTATTTATTTTACATAACGTATACGAGCTTATCTCTCAAAATAATCTCAACCAAACCTAGTAAATATCTTTCATCAAAATCGCTACAGCCTCCTCTCAAGCCCTTCAACCTCACCCTGCCCGCCAGCCCGACACATTGTGTCGACGCCGCGCCCTAAATCAGCAACTCGATACGGTAGTGTCGGTCCTGGGTTCGAGTCCCGGACGGGGCTTGTAGGCTGACATGTCCGACATGAGGCTTTTGTACCGGTGCTGTTGTTGGTGGTCTTATGGCCGATTTCACCAACGATGCCCATCATTGGAGACACATTATTTCCTAGTGGTTTTTTCGCTTTGACCTTGGTTTAAGGTACATATACGGAACTGGGCCACCCCCTTTTAAAAGGCTAGCCTCCGAAACAATCGCTAGACACAGGTGAGAAAAAGAGCTAGTGACCCCTAACTGTTGGTGGAAATTAGGTGTTTCGGATTGTGAATACAAAAATACACTGCAAAAGTATCCCATAAATTCATACATTCAACACAACATACTTCCAACAAGAGATTTCTTCCAGCAAACCTTTACTTACACCATCATATTTATCTCCATCATCTTGCGTGATTGCGTGTAAACGAATTTTCCGTAAAACCCAATCTAGAATACCTAGATATCTCTGAAATGGTTGTACCATTAAAGTTTACCTTAATGTAGGAAATAAACTCAACTCCTATCATATCTTTAGAATTGGTAACTAAAATGACATAAAACCTAGCTAAAACATGTGACTCTATTACCTCAAGTGGAGCTTGAAAGCACTATGAATGAAATACACGAGCAGATTTTATTGGTCACAATAAAGCTTTTATGTCTTTTAGACTGATACTGGACATGTTACTTTTATGGGAAACAGTATATCAATGACGACATACAACATGTGCTGTTATTTTGCAACCGACTCTGAGGAAATGGAAACTGATAAAATGAAATTAATATCTTACCGAAATCGGAATGATCATAGCGTTACAGCTTTTCCTATAAGGTGTGGCAGATGCTGATGGCAACGCACTTTTGGCCAGTATTCGACAGATACACCATTTATCGTGATAAGGGGCTAGCCAACCGCCACAGCTGTGAAGATTGAAGTTTTCCTCACAAAGTTTTCTGACAACGTCTAACCACAATAAAACAATAGTAAGAATAAGTAATAGCTTAAGACGGAGGTTCTTATGCGCAGTGGAATCTAATCAGACTTTTTAATACCCAACTGTAGAACAAGGGGGTAATATTTTATTTTTATCTCTGTAACAACGATCCACGAAAGTTAAAAAAAATTGACAGATTTCCCGTATTTTAAACGCCAATTGGACACAAAACTTCATCGAATTAGCTGTGAATTTGTTTGATAAGTGATCGCATTTGTTTCTTCAAGTTAACAATTAAGTAACAGTGTCATACATGTTTGTCATAAGTCTTGTGTTTAAGTAACAGTGTCATACATGTTTGTCATAAGTCTTGTGTTTAAGTAGCAGTGTCATACATGTTTGTCATAAGTCTTGTGTTTAAGTAACAGTGTCATACATGTTTGTCATAAGTCTTGTGTTTAAGTAACAGTGTCATACATGTTTGTCATAAGTCTTGTGTTTAAGTAACAGTGTCATACATGTTTGTCATAAGTCTTGTGTTTAAGTAACAGTGTCATACATGTTTGTCATAAGTCTTGTGTTTAAGTAACAGGTTCATACATGTTTGTCATAAGTCTTGTGTTTAAGTAACAGTGTCATACATGTTTGTCATAAGTCTTGTGTTTAAGTAACAGTGTCATACATGTTTGTCATAAGTTTTGTGTTTAAGTAACAGTGTCATACATTTTTGTCATAAGTCTTGTGTTTAAGTAACAGTGTCATACATGTTTGTCATAAGTCTTGTGTTTAAGTAACAGTGTCATACATGTTTGTCATAAGTCTTGTGTTTAAGTAACAGTGTCATACATGTTTGTCATAAGTCTTGTGTTTAAGTAACAGTGTCATACATGTTTGTCATAAGTCTTGTGTTTAAGTAACAGTGTCATACATGTTTGTCATAAGTCTTGTGTTTGTTGAAGGCCCAGCCTTCAGCATACTGCTGAGTCAGATGCCATTTATAGTGACGATGGCACACCACAACTGTCATTTCACGAGTATCAAATCAGAAAATTGTCATTTGTACTTTCTGTGTTTTATTTCTTTGTTGTAGTTGTAACGTAAAGCTATTTCTATCCAGTCTCATATCTACGAGGCACCATACATTGCCGCTGAGAGTAGTAATAAAGCCATACCAACCTTCGATAAGCTTATCTGTCGTATAAATCTGTCAGATATCTGTCAGCCTCTACCGGCAGCTTGTATCTTAGTCTAGAGTTGTGAAGCTGTATAATAGGTGTATGTAATGTTCTAAGTTCTATTATACCATGAAAATTGTTATGCCATTCGATGGAATTTTACTCTTGGTCTATAAAAGCTTCGTGTTGTGTGTTCTAGTGGATGTCTCGCTTACTTCTCAGGCTGGGGATGTAGGTTAGAATCCCGGTGCTCACGTTTAGCAAAATGTTTGTGTTCGATAGGACAACAAAATAGGAAACATGCCCTCATATAATAATGGTAGTATTTTTAATTACAGATTAGTAACATAAACATCCACTAAACATTTTATCTACTCTATGATAGTCACGTTAAGCTGTAGGTCCCGGCTACTATCACTACTTCGTAGTATGTAGTAGTCGTAAAAACCCCTCCACCAACCCGCACTGAGCCAGCGTGGTGGAGTATGGCTCAATCTTACTCGGATCCGAGTAAAGGCCTGTGCCCCTCGGTGGGGACATTAATGGGCTACATTTAATTTACTTTACTTTTATGATAGTCACGCTGATATATAACTCATATCATAATATAATAATTTCTCTTTGCGGCCAAATTAACAGCAAATTACAAATCCTTTCTTCACATGCGCAAGCACTATAATTTCATGAGCCATTACAACAAAACTATGAAGTTAAGAGTTAGCACACATGACTTACTAGTGCATTAGAGGCCACGGTACCCTTTATCTAAACGATAGGCACTCGCTTGAAATAGACTTTACAAAACGAGATTGTAAAACTTTTAGTGCTTAGATTTGCCAGAATTAGATAGATGGACGGAAATCTAGACTAATAATCATATTTGTAATATACACTAGCACATGGCTCAGGCAGCGTTTGATAAAGCCAGATTTTGTATTTTTAAAAGTAATAGATCACTTTACTGACTGACCTACGACTGTGGTGATAATATGGACATGTAGTTTATTATGACGCGGCGCGATCTTTATGTTTTCCACTTTGTGCAGGATCAGTCAGATAAAAGGTATTTATTTTAGTTTTTAGTTTTATTTTCTCTTTCCTTTGTTCTGGCAATCAACACAGAACAGGATGCCATCTTTGTTCCGCAATAGCAATACGGTCCTCTCCAATATCAATACCTCATCATTCATGGTCATTCCCACAGACTTCAATAGTAGGGTCAGGGCACGGGGCGCTTGAAAGTGTCGCTACCAAAACGAAGTCAAAACGGGAAAAGTGAACTGATTTCAATCAGTCGTGCTTAGACGGTGCTAGCCGCGTGACGTATCGGCAGCACAACAAAAATGGTGTCCTGCGAGGAAAAACTTGTAAATCATACCGAAATCGCAATACACATAAACATGGAGTATCGTATCACAAGTAAGTTATATAATTTACAATTACTATTGGCTGTAAGTTGATTATTCATAAAATTTTGTTCTCGAAAAATTCCTCAAAGTAAAAATAGGATAATCAATCATTCGACTGACGACCGACATAGTACCGATAAATTCCAACAGAGGCGCTATTCTGTCTGGCCTCAAAAGGGTAAGAAATTTAGTACGGGAGGGCCTATCCTTTGTATATATCGATGGTCATTCCTCACAAAACCATTAGATTTTTCTGTCCATCTTTTTCAGTTCCTAGATTGTCCAGAGTCCACGGTCCTTTATCGTACCGGTTTTCACTTGAGTTACTTGACGATTTTCCGATATTGGGTGCTATTGTTCGGGACCGAATTGAGTCAGTTTGTCAAAGGGACAATAATTTTGCTAAGTGAGTCATTTTGTTCGGTGACGGCTACAAAATGTTAATCTCTTGAAACCTGTTTCAGGATTGTAACATAAGTTTCGTTGATAAGGTGACAAAATACTTGAAATGCCTGTAGATGATTTGTAGAAAGAAAATCATCGATAATACCACAATATTAGACCTGGCGGCCAATTCTTGCGCATTCGATATTCATATCTCTACAGACAATTCAATTGTTTTGTATTGGAATTACCCGATATACTCGTAGCTGTAGAGATCCGAATATAGAATGCGCGAGAATTAACCGCCTGTGGCATGATTCTCGCGAATTCGATATACGATATCTACACCTATATCGAGTGATTTTGTATGGGAATCTGTATTTATTTAGCGTTTGGTCGCTATCGTCAACGTCACAACTCATAAAGGTGGCAGTTTGAGCAGCCATTTAATAGCCTCTTCGTCAGCGGAGTGGACTTTTTGCAGTCCTCCCTCGGAATCTGTCAATATAGGTTATATTCGATATAGGCTCGATATTCGTATATCGAAGGCGCGAGAATCATGCCCCTGTTCTGGCAGATCTATTAGTGGAATGTCCGCGGCCATATCATATTTATTATTTCATGTGGCAACCATGGTTGTTAAAGAACTCTTTAGGTAAGAAAATCTATTAGGCTAATCGTGTGTTTCATACTCTTCATATTACAAATAATACGAGATAGTACTGAATGAAAATAACGATCTAAAAAGTTAAGTTTACAAGTAATTCAACCCTTTCTGACCATTTCATGAGATGGTCGGCCGTCACGAAAGTGGTTGTTCACATTATTAAATGATAGTACATTTATGATGGTACATTTTATGATCAGGCCCCGACAGAATTCTGTAAAATGAAATAAAACAGATCTATTCAAAAATATCACATTAAAGTATCATCTCCACGTCTTTTAATGGCAACCTGAATCCAAATTGAATGACCGCACAAAAACCCGACAACTTTTCATTCAGCGAGCTAAATGCACGCGAAGAAAAAGAAAACCCACTTGCTATTCCGCTCAACGTATGAGCACTATTCTGAGTGGGGTAAAATGACGTCATACTTACGTCATAATGGGATGGTAATGGCCTCTTCGCGCCGCCGCAGCCTGCTCTTCAGGTGTAACATGTGCTCTAATAGCCGTGTATACGTAGCCTTAAAAACTTGCGTCCTAAACAGTTTTAAAAATATTTTTTTAGTTTTTAATGTGCGAGATGAATGTGATGTTTTGTCCTCTTGGAAATATCATCATTGCTCTGATTAATAGGACTGTTGTAACTATTACTACTTATACCCAAAGATAAATATAGTAGGTACTGTACCTATTTAATGATAGTAAATACTTTTCAGGTTGCGAGCTTGATCGAGCCCTCAGAGCCATACTCCAACCATGTCATATAAGGGTCATCAAGGTATTACATATCCCAGGAAGCTATAGTGAGGTCAGTAAAACAAAAAAAACGCGTGTAGCACCGTACACGTGTTAGAAGTAAAACTTCTGTAGCTAGATCATTAAGTGGTACCTATACTATACACCTATACCTACCTATACTAAAAGAGATTTAAATTTCCAATTTTGAGATCCAATCTCTGCTTCAAGTTACTTTTAAGTTTCAGACGTCCGATTATTTGAAATTATTTTATACTTGTACTTACTTTTAATACGTCATGTCATTTATTTCCCACCATTCCTTATCTACAATTTGTCGCGCTCGTGGTGATATACTTAACTCATTCAATAGTGTCACTACTATTTGCATCTCGCTCAGATTATATACCATCTGACGTCACGTCTTTAAGCCGTCTCGCTCAAATGTATGCATTGCTTTGCTTGTTTTAGAAATCCATATCGACCCGTGTGACATTGATGAAACTCTTTTCTTACAAACTGTATGGATCGCATCGCACAGCTGTCAAACATAAGTTCCGGTTCCAACAAAGAGGTTGAACGAAGTAGTTTGAGTCATGTCAGGCGGCGGCGGCGGCGCCATCTTGGCCATACCGGAAATAAAGAACTCGTGGAAGAATGCTTAAAATAATTTTTAAAATGTTTCATCAGGTTTTTCTCTCACTAATTAACATTCTTTATTGTACGAATGTATTATTATCTTATCTGATTAGTTAAAAACCGTATTGAAAATAGTTGCGGTTTTAAAAGTCTTCAGCCGACTCTGACGTCACCGATTCCAATTTCCGTTACATTTCTTAGCCACTCGTGATAGCACCCGGCTAGTAGCGATTGAAAAGCAAATATATGAATAACCCACAGTTGAGAGGTTAAATAAATTTTACCCCCGTGCCCCAAGAAGTTTTACTTCAAAAATAATAATTTATAGACTACCAAACTACTACGCGCGTAATCAACATCTCATTTGACTTACATGCATGCCAAACACCCGAACAAACGTTCGTTGTTGTGTACATCGCCAAACAACGTTTGCGGGGGCATTCGTTTGCGGGAGTGTAGCGAACCTCGGCGAGCATGTAAATCAAGAAAAGTCTTCCACCGTCTGAACGCGTTTCGCATTAGAGCCTCCATTCAGCGATTCGCGGACTAATGACACGTTCGCGTCGGTCATGATGGGGATATTAAAACATTACATATTTCATCACGTTTTTATACGAGGGAAAAGTTCTTGCGGGAAAGTGTGGAGGTAATGGTTGCTATGCGTAAGTAATGTCGGCAGAAGTTCCACGTTTTTCATTTTGGAACTGAGTCTATTACACCTAATGCAAGTAAATAGAGTTCATTTATGAAATATTGACTTTACGTTGGGTTGGTCATACAGTGTGGTTGAGGTTCTAATGAGGAGCTCGCTTCTTGTGGTCTTCAGGATTTCATCGTTCCGCTTCCATTATGTGCTTGATACTCTTTTCTGGTGAACTTTTATGTTGGGTGTACAGGATGTCTTAACCAAGCAAGGATTGTTTGTTTAAACCTCATTATTGATCCACAACTCTTTCATTTTCTGTACGGTGGTCTAGATTTATTTAAGTACAAGTGAAACCCTTGAAAAAAGGGGGCAACGAACGACTATGTAGACACTGTTTCCTCATAATGTTTTACTATTACGAATTCAAAAACACACCAAATAGCGAGTAAGAGTTTATCCAAATAGCGCTACTGAAAATAGCGTGGAATAAAAGATACTCGGTTTTTAAAACGCGTTAATGTGGTCTGTGCGAGTGAGCAAAATGTTTGCGTACTTAGCGTTCCGTATCCATTTTTAGAGATCCTTTGCTAAATGTGAATAAAATCTTAAATATTACTTTGTAAATATCGTCTCGTCTTTCCATAAGTGCATTTCGATATTAAAACGATAATGGGCTAGTTCAAGTCCCCGGAAAATTAGAATTCCGAAACGTTACTTTTAGAATTATTTGATAGAGACTCGATAGACATGGTGAATGGTGATACCATTTGATCATTAAAAAATAAGTATTAGTACGGATACCTGGGTACCTACGCAATTATTAGCAGCAGAATCAAATATACGGAACCATATATATACGTAACAATTCCGAATCACACTTTCCCCGTCCATCCCGAATGCCCGTACGAATGCTACAGTTTTAATGTTATTTGCACATTTCCCATTTAATGCCAGAAACGTGTTTGTGCGGATTTCTGAGCAATTAGCGAATGTACAACTCGACCACGTTATTTGTACACCTCACTAGAATGACGCTAACCTTAGAGCTCCGCAATGACGTCACGATTTTAGGTGCACAGATGTTGTGATCGCTTTGTACAAAGCTTGAATGGTTCGCCGTGATATTGAGTCGTGCATGTATGGGAGTGCAATTTCATGTATGCTAGTCAGGTCACAGGCGGGTTTTGATTGTATTTATCGCTAGATGCAGTCAACCATCTTATAATGTCTTAAAATTAAAATTCAGTGTCGTCATAATGGCTTCGGCTGACGCTTCGATGCGGTTGCGTGGCGAGTGTCAAACACAAGAAACACTTACTCTTGCAGAGTTGCCTAGATCTAGGTTTAGCGTCTAGACCGATTTAACTTTGACACATTTCATACATTTGACAGATGGTAAATCGATTTAAGTCGCTAAATCTAGATTTTAGCTGTTTCTGCAAGCCGCCCTATGAAGCGGTGCCAAATAAAAATAACTGTTAATTACTTATCAGATCGTTGGTGTGCATTACGTGATCGGCTTCACGGCCAATGAGCCGGAATATAAAAAAACTACAGTTTAATAAGCTGATAATCGCTATCGTTAAACCTCTGGTAATTTACCGTCAATGGGTCGTCATTAACACTTCTTTGTTTTAGGGTACCGCAGAGAGGTTTTCAGTTAGATTTTTTAAAACGAACTTGTGGTTATAGGTTTATTTTGTATTTTTACTGCAAGCCGGACTAATGGCCATTGTCTGTTTTATTTGTATGTTTGTTACTTTTTTTGAAAGACCTACCTACCTGAAGTATTCAATTTAAAATTCAGTAAAATTTGACAAATACGTCAGAGAAAATTTAAATGAAAGACATATATTTTCAGAAAGGTTATATCGTGATATTAGAACTACATGAGTAGATATTGATATTCTTCTTCTTCTTCTTCTTACTGTGCCTCTCCACTACTGCTGGTTGGCGGTCAGCTTTCCATACGGTCTACGCTTTATTGATATACGGAACCAAATCTATTTACAGGTGTTCTTCTACTAGCTGCTGCATGTCTGTTGGAGCGAGTCATGGAATCAAGGCTGATTGACCTAAGAGTTATACAAGTACTCTAGTTTGCTGAAAGAAATCTCTTTTCGGTTGACTCAACTAAAAATTTTGGGTTTTTGACTTTTTAAACTAGACCAACTCAAAACTGCTCTAACTGTTTTTTGTGATTTCCCATAAGGTCTTTTGAGTTAGGTCGTTATAAGCTGCGATGTGTTTTCTTGTTATGTAAATATTTATGTGCATTAACTAATTGTGTTTTTTTGTAACTTTTCAGCTGAAGTCCTTACATATTCATTTCCCCGTGGAACACACAGGATGTAATCGCCTGACATTAAAGTTCACTGTCTTGCTGTACCTCGCGATGTCCTATTCTTGACTACGACTCCTAAAGCAGTATACTAAAGTACTTACAACGTCCTCCTTCCACGAGTACAACAAAATAATAACCGAAGATTTACCAACAAACCATTGAACATTATCGTGACAGTTCATTGTAACACAATACGCATACATTCCACATTCGCGCGTGGCCAATAACTTCAAAACGCCGGTCTTAATACACCTCCTAAATATTCCCCCAAGAGTCTAATAACAATAAAATAAATAAAACTAATGGGTACTGACTCGTGCCACATTGAAACACCTTAACAAACATCTCATACTACCGACATGACGCTTAAAACCTTTCGTATAGAGTTGAAAATTCACCTAAACCTGAGAAGTGGTATGTTGGTGACGAAGCTGTATGTGTATTTTATAGCCATGAACATTTTTCAGTTGTGGTGACGCTTATGACTTGAGAATAAGGATGGTTTTGGTCTGGTAAATAGATTAAAATGGGAAGGTACTGCGCACACCACTCACAATCAGATGACTGGACAATGCGGGCGCAGGGGTGGCGTGGAGACGCAATGTAACAAATAAACATACTCCTATCCCATACGGGATTGCAGAGGCACAGCTGTGCATTTGTGCGTGACAGGGGACTAGCTCATGAAATTTATTAATCTATATCTTAGACGTTGCTGAGATATGTCCTTAACTCGACTTGGCGGGGGCGCTGCCGTACTCACGTAGCCACTGATAAGGAGTATAGAGATAGAGTATCGGGCCCATTGAACTACTATTAATGGAGCTCAATGATCGGGCCACAGATAGTCGGTGTAGTGTAGAGTGAATAGTATAGATAGAACAACAGTTTGTTCGTTAAAAACTTCCTCAGGAACAAACGCCTATCAACTCTTTCCTGTAATGTGCAACCAGCGACAATTCATATTTTCTTTCAACTTTGTTAAGATGGCGTAGGGTGGCCTCCGACTGATTTTTGACCTCCTATTTGGCCACCCTTCGATATTCTTGGAATTCAACAGTTCGAACTGTCACAAATCTTTAGACAGCTTCCACATAAGCGTATTCGTTGCGAGACTGCAGCGCAACAAGCTGACCCTTCACATCACATCACAGCGTTTGCATTGCGACACTCGCGAAACTGAAGTCGCTAGCGTCTGAAGCACTACTTCTTGTATGGGAATCTAGTCGCGCGTCTGCGCCTATGGTATGTAAAAGCGCTCTTATAGCGACTCCATCTTACCCTGTTCTATAGCGAGGCTACTGATAAATCGGCACAAGCGCGCGCACATTACAATTAGGCCATATCTGGAACCACATAAATAAGCGCGACATTAAATAATAACTGATTCCGCATTGTACTGTTTATTTAAACTTTCTGCTGGAATCAGACTGAGAGATCACACAGTGGCCCATTTCATAAGGCAAGACTAGTAAATAGTATTTTACAAGTCTTAGCTGACAACAAAATGGCAAAATGGCTACAAAAACCCCGGGTATGTGTGAAAAGTGAAAACAGAAAACACCTTCTTGAAAATGGAAGAGGTACAGGCCACGTTAAGTGTTTTTGGCTCTGAGTTGTTTGTTACCTTTCTACACTTTCTAGTAGCATTTATCACTTGTGTGGGTTAAGGGTAAGACAAAATTGTAACAGTTCGCTCAGAGAGCCAAAGAATTTTTACGTTAATTGACCCACAGCTTAATCGGTATAATACTCTCATAAGGACAAAGGCCGAACAAACTTACAATGTGGAACAAATAGACGTCGGAGTGAGAGGGTTAAGGAAACACTGGCTACTTTTAAGGCTGTCGTTTTATGTTTCCTTACAAAAAATTGTTCCGTCTTTCAAAAGCCTTTAAACATTTTATCAAAGTTGCCATCCTTGTATAATTTTAACTAGTAGATTTACAAAATGGGCCGCAGGACTTGCAGTGGAAATGCAAATGGCGCGAAAAACTCGTTTGTAAACATTGAAGGACTCCTGTGACAACGATCAGGATGTTAAGGATCAATTTGGCCCAGGGCGTAGCATTTGCAAATGATACTTATCAGTTTAATTCAATCATTTCTAAGTAATAGCAATTCATATTGTAAATGATGTGATTGCATGAGAATGCTCACCATTATAGTAAACCTTAGAGCTGAGTTACGGTTGTGTCGTACAAAAGCAGAAAGACACTGACGAAAATAATTCGGGAAAACTCACAGTTGCTAAAATATATGAAAGCCATAATGTCCGCACTGAACTGAGTGAGACACTGAAAAACTCAAAACAAAAACTACTACAATGAAAAATTAAAAACACTTCTGATAGTTAAATCACTGGAAACTTAAAGTCTTATAAGTGTTGAAGCACTGAATTAAATTTAATAAAACATAGCTAACAACCACCACAAAGAAGTCTGCCACTGAATCTCATCAAAATCCGTGCACCCGTTTGAGCGCTAGAGTGCCATCACAAAGACACGTACTATATTATATACGACCCAAATTGGTGGGCTGGCTGGTAGGTTTCATTTCTATTCCAAAAACATAGACATTGTCACTGAGCGGTCATTGTGCCATCGGAATCGGGCCCCAAATATACGGTCAGCAATTCAGCAACATATTCCGCGTACGGTAGTAGCGTCAGCAAAATCACATGGACATAAAAGGCACGCTCCGATAGGCAGTCAGTTCAGTACGCATAACTCCCGTGTTGAGATTAGACAAGACTGCGCGACCTAAATTCGGTACGGTTTGCATATAAAGCTGCCGTTATTATTTAAGCTTATTTTAAAAATCTTTTTGTCCGATGTTCTTTAAAAGCGTGTTTTTTAGTTTTTTAAACTTTATTTTGGTACCTACTTTTTCTAGTATAATGGTTCGGAACACTTCGTTTGAGAGTCCGACTCGCACTTGGCCGGTTTTTTAATGTATCGCCATCTTACCAACCCAATCGCTCCTAGCTACCACACACGATAAGCAGTTTAATGAACAACTCATGTACGCCTAATCCCGTTTATTGATCGGCTAAGTGGTGTGCGCGTGCGTCGATATCTAAATCAATAATATACAATGTCGTGTGCGCGGCCCGCCGTGAAATAGTAGGCTGATAGTGTGTGACATAGGGGATGGGTTTGGAGTGGGTAATACCGCCGCCGTTAGCATTAAATATACTTAACAGTCGTCCCAAATATAGGTCTGATTTCAAGATTTATTTATTGCACTACACAATGACAGAAAACTTTTAGTAGGAGTATTAAATAATCGGCAAAAAGTGGGCACACGCAATTTGTTTCTTTGCCGCCCCGTATGGGAAAAGGCGTGACGCTTTGCTATAAATTTTATACTATTTTTAACCGACTTCCCAAAGGAGGAGGTTTACAATTCGTCCGGATGTTTTTTTTTTTATGTATGTGCCTCGATAGCGCCTAAACGGATGGACCGATTTGAATTTTTTTTTTTTTTGAAAGGGTTTATCTTCCCATTGGTTCCATTGACACCAGGTCAGGATCTGATGATGGGATCCTGGAGAAATCGAGGGAACTCTTCAAATATTATAGGCAGACCTATAGTGATTATTGTGTTTTTCATAGTAACTCGTGCAAATGCACATGGTAAGCATAATATTGTGATGCGGAACTGCTGATGAAGACCACATATGGCCACCAGATCTGCTCAATACTAGGTACAAATACAATGCGTGGCTGATGGGCAACGCATAGCCTAAACCAGTGGACTTAGAGCCATGAAACTTTGTACAGGGGTTCCTTAGTAGAGTGGGGTGGCACTGATATGAGATTTGACAAAATTAATTCCCCAAGTGGGGGGGGATAAGGGGTTACAGTTTGTATTAAACTCAATCTAATCAAATAGGGTTTGTGGAAGTCGGTTTTTTCTAAAGTTTACTTTTTGTTTCAATTATTGCATGAAAGTCACTAACATACCTTACATCAATTGAATCTGGTCTGATTACCACGTTACTGCAAGTTACCATATTTTTATTGCATCCATTGTGTTGTGTCCCGACGTTTATCACAAAATGTAAAGCGCATTTAGATCTTTATCATGAATTTTCGTATTGTAAAAATTTCGACCAATAATGTAACATTTTGTTACAACAGTAGTCGTAGCAGCTCTATATGGTTCTCTTTCGTATACATATCGACATGTAAGCCCTGCAAATTGGTTTCACTTTAAAATGATTATGATTGCTTCGAGTTAGTAGTAAGACTTCAAGTCTACTAGACCAAACCAGTACGACCATAGTCCTTACAACAAGGAGTTAAGATCGTTACAAGTACCCAAAGTTTATCTTAACCTAGTACTTAATTCGAATACTAGCCAACTAATTGGTGATCTAGATTTAAACGATACGAGCCCGTAAAATTTTATTTATCTCTGTTAATACCTAGGTCCCTATTTTAACTAGAAGTCGAGAAATGGTTATCTTGTTTATAGGTTTAATAATGGATAACATGTGCACTATGCATTATTTTAGTTCGCGTCAGTTCTAGTGAAGGTGTATAGTTTTTAATCGACGGCAACTACCTACACAGATACAGTTAGTGTAATGTAATTTCACAGTGAAAGGTGTTCAGAATGATGTCCCTAACATGTAATGTCCATCCAAGTGTTATTTCTTGAGACTTAAAAGGAAGGTTGATATGGTTCTTGTGTCAAAAATTGGCTTAAACATATTAAAGTACGTAGTTTTTGAAATTATAAAAACAAAATTTATGGCACAGTCTGCAAATGCGACTGACATAATGGCCATGTTGGCCATGTAAGCTGGTAACTATATTTTAATTTGATTGTGTCCAAAAATTAGAACTACCAGAGCCTATAAATAATATTTTAGCTTTCTCTTAGAGTCACGCAACAGTTGTTTTCCTTTGAACATTCTACTAGCAGTCTACCCCACATGTAACTATACAGTACATAGATAGACACGATCACTGAAAGGTGCGATAATGTGCAAATCGACTGAAGGGGAGCGAGTCCAGATTGCGTTACATGACGCGAGCATACGATGGGTTAATGTGGGAGATGTAATTAGCTGTTAATAAGCTCGGGTGGTGGCAGCAAGAGGGTTAATTGAAAGGTTTATTGGATATATTTACTTAGTAAGGGAGTTTAATTTATACTCTTGTTTGAGGTAAGGGCATATTAATAAGAGGCATATTAAAAAAAAACCCTACCCTTACAATAAATATCTAACTCTAGTAAATATAACACTATGTTTGAATGTGTGTGTGCTAGGCTAAGCCTAAATTATTATTATTATTATTATATATTTTTTTCCTAGAATTTACTTTTTAGATTTTTAAACTTAGTTTAAAGTTGGAACCTAACTATTAGTATTAGTATAATATAGTATCTGTGCTATTTGGCAGGAATAATTTGTTCTTGCTGGTTTTTTAACTATTTGTTTTTTAATTTTATTTTTCCTTTTGTCAAAATTATGTGTGTATGTGGTAGCCCCGTGTTCTAAAGGTCCGGCTGAAAACCAGCGCTGAGCTGAGACCATCTCAGCTCGGCATTGCTGAGCCGGGTCCTATTAGCACTATGAGACGTTATAATCTATTGTCTATTGTATATACTTAATGTATGTACCTACCTAATGTGTGCTAATAAAGTCTTTTTCAATTTCAATTTTCAATTTCAATTTCTATTTCAAGAGTCTACGAGTTTTTAATAGTGTTTTACGGACCTGGAAACTTTGTGGGCCTAATATATTACCGTTTATAATAATAAATGTTAATGTCTCCAGTTTCCATAGAAAAGTACCCAGATACGAGTTATATTGAGCCATACTCCACAATATACGCTAGCTCAGTAGGTGTCGGGCTGATACGATAAAACAATACCCTACTACATTATGCCATTCGCCTAATAACCTCAAAACCACAAATAATCCTACTTTCTCAATTCCCAAAAAAATAACCTCTCAACACCACCCAACCCTCAATATCACTCAACCCTTAACCCCCAACGTGATATACGGCAAAAAAACCGCTACCGGTACGTGTATTAAAATTCAAAGAGGCTGCTGTGTTACCATAAAACAAAAGTGCCACATAAATTCCGCCGGGACCCGACACGCATTAGCCCGGTCGGGATTTCCACCATGCGAGTATGAGGAAACATTTTTCCGTACAGTCGACGGGTTGGGAAGGTGCTCGACGTTAAGGTAATTATTTAATACTTCATTTTGACAGAGGCCATCGAGATGTGGCGTCTGTCCTGGACATATGAAGTTAACTGTAGTAGTATATCTGCTAACACTTTTAGATTTATATTATAGTATCTATGAATCTCCTATAGCCACCACCCTGATCCCTTGGAAAGTGAAATTTGAAGTATATGCACCAATATGATATGGTTATTTGATATAATCTGTCATTTGTAGCGATTGTGATTGGTTATATATTTATTTATTCTCAAACGGATCGGGATCGATGCTAAACATAGGGAATGAGGGGGCTAGCCTTTACACGAAGATATAAGGTGGGATGATATGAGTAGATGGCTACTAAAAGTAGTTGACTACTAAAAATAGGGTAATTAATTAAGCCCAATCTTATGTTTCATTTTTACTTAATTTTTCACAGAACCGTCCAGCGTCCCCAAAAGTCCCAAATCAATTGTTCTATTTTTTCGTAGCTTTTGAACTTAGTCTCAATGTTAGTAGGTTGAAAATCGCGCGCCGTGGACTTTGAACGGACCTTTGAGTGGTTAAAGAGTCAAAACCAGAAACCATAATTATCTATGATGTTGAACTATACAATACAACATAACAAAGAGTTTTCCTTAAAATTACAATCGAGCACCCTTCAAACTAACCCGACAGCACCGCTTAACCCTACGGGCGTGCCACCTGTTGCTCCCCTACGACACACACCACACATACAGGGTTAACCCATGTGACGTCAGATGTCCCAAAGGGAAATCTCCCTCAACTAAACACCGTGGGAACCTTCTCTGTTTGGTGAAATTCCGTGACTTTCCCGAGTGTTTCGTTTTCGTAGGCTTGGTACAGCGAATTTGTTTGTGAAGTGGGGAAAGGTGGAAAAAGGTTGGTTGGTTTAAAATTTAGTGATTTAGAACGATACATGATATTTAAACGGTTCATAATAATTCAGTGGGATTTATTATAGATAAAGATATTTAGTAGGTATAGACATGGTTCGGTCGCCTGCGTCTAAAAGTATACGGGCGGGCAGGGAATCCTGCTTATACTGATTGTATACTTTTAGGCGCAGGCGACCGTACATGCCTAGATACATAAACTCACCTTTCTCCTGGGTGTGGGTAAGCTAGAGACGAAAGATCTCTAGATATTTTCTATGATTCTGGCATCCGCTTCGCATCACATCTTTCGCTTCCTGAAAATTCAAAAGCTGTAGTAATTGCACTGTTTATCCAACACTAATCCCTAAATGGATTTTGAAGTATTGTCCAAAAGGTCCAAGTACTTACCATCAACGTGCGAAGAATTATTATTTGTTTCACCTGTCTCCTAAAGTCCTGCTGGCATGTGGTGTAATAAGTGCTCCTGCATGGCTATCCATTTCTAGAAATGCTGCCAGGCGTCATACAATATATGGTCCCATACTCCCATATCATCACACACCCGTCCCTTGTCCTGTGCCTATTGCTATCTCATAGCGGATGGTTATCGTGAGCAAAGCTACGATAAACATATTTTGAAACGCGTGCTTTTCCTAAAATATCATTCATACACAACAACTTTGCATGCTTTGCACACACAAGATACAAACTAAACACGTCATTAGGACGTCTGCACACGTAACGTTCGTGACTTAGGCCGACCGCACACGACGATGTTGTGACCGGACTAATTCTAATGATGTTATTATGAGAAATGTGATTATAGGGATTATATTATAATGTATGTCAGGCGCATAATGTATGAGAGGCGTTTCGGGTGTAGACTGTGATGGTAAGGTTTTGATACATTGAATACATTGACTTGATAGCTTTGGACTTTTCGAGATCAATTCCAAATGGCGAGAAGCTCTACCAGTTTGATTGAAAGGTAAGTAAAAGTTACAAGGTGTTCTTTTAATTGAGAATCATATTTTTTTGCTATCCGCTCCAAATCATTAACACATTCTCCAATCACACTACTCCCATTTGACCTGTCAACAATATTTTATTTTTAAATATTTAACATCACACATTGTACACTCACACTGCTCCCAGCTAAGCTCAGTCGAATTGTTTTTTAAATAAAAGTTTACAAGACAAAGAAACATAAAATCCCCAACTTCTAAAACTGAATTTTGTCAAATACACAACATTGTTTAATCCAACACATTAAGATACTATCACACTCCGTCCATACGCTCAGCACGCTCTACTTGACACAACTTAAATGTTACGTAAATGTAACTTACTGTCACCGGCCTTTCCGGTGTTGCCATCCCAAAGTGATTGTTACATAAATAGCGATTTTGTTTCGACTCTCGTTGATGATGATGAACGATAAATCTAATTTCGGTACTGAATATTTATTTCTGTAAGTTACTACGATAAGCTTACAAACTTATTAACGCCTCTATTGGAGTATGATGGTATTTAACATACAATAAGCAATGTCTGTCACTGTCACTACATACTTTCAATAAAGCCAAAAAGGTTTTGGCTTTTCTCAAGTGGAGACATTTTCAAGCGTCATCGTCAAGACTGCGCCCAAAAACTATTATAACAAAGTGTTTTGGAGAAAAAACCCGAAGCACCTGGCAACACCGCACATCACCGCGTTCCCACAATCGATCATCTTATCTCCTACTTTAAGAGCGTTATCTCAGAAGCGATGAGCTGTTTATATGATACATTAATAGATTTCTAATGCTCTTTTTGGAGCTCTTTTGGGCTCCGGCTGTTGACACCTACACGTAGGACACATTCGTGGTTATTTAAGAAGAGGTTGGGAGTTATTCAGTTGGGTGGTCATTGTAGTATTAATGACATCTGTTACGTAGAGAGCTCGGTGGACTAGTGGTCTCTCGCTTGCTTCTCACACAGGAGAGGCGGATTCGAATCCCGGTGCCAACCAATGACCATGTCTGTACAAATGAGATACCTAATTAATTTATGTACCTTATCGGACGGTCCGTAGGTCCCGGCTACTATCGAGTTGGTTGTATCTAGTCATAAAACCTCCACATTAACACGCAGCGTGGAGAAGTATGTTTTAATTTTACTCGTACACGGATACGAGCCTTTGAGAAAAAGCCTTTGCCCCTCTGTGGGGCCATTAGTGGGCTATATTTGTTATTATTTACTAGCGACCCGCCCCGGCTTCGCACGGGTGCAATGCACAGTGCACTATATTATGCATGTATTATACATTATAAACCTTCCTCTTGAATCACTTCTATCTATTTAAAAAAAACGCATCAAAATCCGTTGCGTAGTTTTAAAGATCTAAGCATACATAGGGACAGACAGCGGGAAGCGACTCTGTTTTATACTGTAGTGATGTGATAGTGATAACTAATAGCTCGTCCAATGACCACAAATGGCCCAGATCTTTTCAACCGACTTCAAAAAAAGGAGCGACCTTCTCAATTTGACCCGTATGTTTTTTTTCTATGTTTGTTACGCGATAACTCCGCCAATTATGAACCGATTTGAACAAATCTTTTTTCGGCGTATAGGTAATACCTCAAGGGTGGTCCATTTAATAATAAAAAAACAACCCCCAAGGGTGGAAAATTGGGGATGAACTTTTTTATACGCAACTCAATCTAATCAAATAGGGTTTGTGGAAGTCGGTTTTTTCTAAAGTTTACTTTTTGTTTTAATTATGTTCCGTGTGTAAAATTTACTATCCTCAGCTATTTTCAGTGGCTATAGTTCTGCTTTAAACAATACTTAACGATCAAATAGTAAAACAATAACAAACAGAACTCAGTAGAGAGTTTAATCCGTCCGCATTATTCTTTCAACGCGTCAACATGTGACTTGTTCGCTTTTATAATGGGACAGATTACGTTTGGTCCAAATGATAGGATCTGGCAAGTTCCTCATATGTAAGTACATGATGGATGCCCCCTAAGTCAAGCCATTGTCATTCTCCTGGCCGAAAAGGGAAAAATATTGACATTAAAATTAGTTTGACAGTGGGTACCAAACTCAAAAATTAGACATTCATTGACGTCTTGGTACCCACTGTCAAAATAATTTTAATGTCAATTTCTTTTTTTTTATAATTTTAATGTCAATATTGTTCCAAGGACTCTTTTGTCCTTACGCGACAATGGGTGTCAAGAAGTCGGTATGAGGTTGGTTCGGGTTGAGATAAGAGCTGGTAAGGTAAGGTGTAATTCGAAAACCTATACCGATTTGATCAGAGCAACTTTATTTTTCACTTCCCAGTACATTTTGGCCTAGGTGGATCAGCTGATTTGTATTGAGAAGTGAAAAAAAAAAGTTGCTCTGATGAAATCGGTTTCATAATGAAAGTTGCTCAGAATGATGTCCCTAACAAAGTCATTTCTCATTTTGCGTTAATTCATTTACACTTTGTATAGAGAAGTGAACGTTTATTTTACACGTTGTTACATTGGCCCCCGTTTCTGAAATATAACAGGCGTATAACCGAAGATTTATTTAAAACTAGCTGACCCGGCAGACTTCGTACTGCCTCAATTTAATATGAACTTTATTGAATAGCAATAAAGTTCAAATTGACTCTAGAAAACGTTTGTATGGGAAATAGAAAAGGGCTGTTTTTAGGGTTTTCCCGGAAATCATTCGATTTTTTCTCGCCTTTTAAACCTTCCCTAGACCTCCACGAACATTTCAAGACTAAGATAAGATAAATCCGTTCAGCCGTTCTCGAGTTTTAGTGAGACTAACGAACAGCAATTCATTTTTATATATATAGATAGATAGATAGATAGATAGATGACAGCGCGTGATTGCCTGAAACGAGTTTCAAGCATTCCCCCCTTAAGAGAAAGGGCTTTACGTTATTCCGTATGTATATTTTTAACCCTCGCTCTTAGAGGATTCAAGATTGTCTTAGCTTCCGCTTTACCCCATGACTTGGTGCCTGGATAATCCGAGCTATCATTACTATGGCATCAATTATACTATGGAGGCTAGTAGCAATAGTCAGCTGTCGAGTGACACGATGCGTTTAGATCCTGATAGTCGCCGGTGAGATGGATTGTTCACAGGATGATTTAGCAACAGAACTTTTAAGTTAAAAATATACACGGTGGTCTATTTGCTATATAAATTCAATTTAGTTGCGGTAATTTAATATTAGTTCCTGGTGGTGGCGGTAAGCTAGCCCCTTTTCGCGGAAAATTGGGTTTTAAATATCTGACTATTAATGGCTGTATTCAATTGTTTAAGGCATGCATGACCATGGCATGGAAAAATTGGATATTTCTCCGCACTGTGGTATAGTGCTGCTGATCAAAAACAAAATAATGTGATCTATCAATATTTTCCTCCTGGTAATTGTCCCATATTATGATGAGCCCTAAAAAACTTCAGTTCATCGTTGAATCTCTTGTAATTGTAACATTATGGTGTCTGTGCGATACAGAATACTGACTAAAGTCCACTCCGCTGACGAAATCAAATGGCTGCTCAAACTGCCAAATTTATGAGTTGTGATGTTGACGACAGCAACCAAACGCTATAAATAAATAAATAAATAGAATACTGACAATTGAATAAATTAATATATTTTTTAAACACTCAGTTACAGAACACCCCATAACCCTCACCGTTAATGTGGACGACATCGCTGCGCCTGCGCCATTGTCTCCACTAACTAGCCTGATACAGGACAAATTAATGACGACCCATCTGCTCATAAGTGACGCATTTAGTGTCTCAGATTAGAGGTGCACGTGGGAACTTGGACTGCTTTAGGAGAGACTCCGAATACACAAGTTCGTTTCGCTCGCGCTAAGACACACGCGGGCCAAACTTACAATAGCAACAATAGATGTACGAGCGAGATGGTTAAATAGTCGTAAAACACTCAAAGGTCCTTCCAAAGTCCACGGTCCGCGATTTTCAACCTACCCACATCGAGATAAAGTTCAAAACCTATGAAAAAATAGAACAATAGATTTGGGTCTTTTGGGGACGCTGGACGGTTGATTGGTTAACTAAAGTTATTTTTAACCGCCGTACTCAGAGTCATTTGATGAACCATGCATCCGATTCCAAATATGAAGTTACCTTACTCTGAGTGCGGCTGTAAGTCCAAGTTTGAGTTGCACTCAAAGTGAAGCTGCACTGCTGTATTGGCACAGCGTCTATGTGATATTTAAGGGGGCTGCGACCGCGTGAATTTCCCATACAAACGTAATACAAAAATGATTTGAATTTGAGAAATAGTTTAACGTATTTAGACTGTTAATCGGATTTATACACTGTTTACGCAGGTTCCTGTTCTGTATACCAGGGTTCCTTTTCAACCAATTTAAAAATATTTTTAAGTAATTTGTATAAAAACCTTGGTACACGACCAGGAATCTGCGTAGACAGTGTATAAATCCGATTAACAGTCTAAATGCTTTGAACTAGTTCTCAAATTCAAATCATTTTTGTATTACGTTTGTATGGGAAATTCACGCGGTCGCAGCCCCCTTAAGGTAAACTTTACTAGAGTAGTATACGTATAGAGTGCATTCGGCATGTTGAGTTATCCTTTTTATGACACTAATGAACGAATTAATAACGAAATAAAAACACAGTTTCTTCAGCAAACCAACAGTTTAGCGAGAAAATCTTACACTTACTGAGTTGAAGGAAACGATTTTAAAATTTCAGGTTGTTACCTTACTGTAGCCCAATCACGAACAAAGATTCGACAGAAAACTATCGAAAAGTCAAATGTCAGTGATTCTGTAGGACATAAAACATAATTTCCTACGTTCTCGAAAACGTTTGACGATCTCGGAAACGTTCGTGATCTTGGAAACGTTCGTGATCGAGGCTCTGACGAGAATCTCATAGAATTGTCATTTGTGTCTGTATAGGAAAGGGTGTCGCTAGATGCAGCAACTCTCTGTTGGAGGTATAATTATGTAATTTTCAAATTGGGTTATTTCAAAATTAACACCAACTCGTTCCATTTGAATGGAACAGACAAATAAATCACAAGCAGCCACAAGCTATTTGCTCTGCTGGAACAAAACAGATCTTATCAATGATTCAAAATCACAGTTTGTAAACGGAATGATAGATTGTACTTAAATTTACAATTACACGCAACTGTGAATAGATGAGAAATGACCAAACAAGCTTTCAAACACTAGACAATTCTGATAAATACCATTCAAATATTATTATTGAAAAATTTTACCGCATGCACGGGTCGAAATAATGAAAGCAAGTTAGCCATAGAAATATTAAGTAAAGATTTCTGAAAACTCTTTCTATCAATGTCAAAAATTTACGAAATTATTAAAGTTCCAGCCTAACTACACACTTTGCTCATAGCCACAACATCAGTTAGGAAATATAAAATAAGAATTAATAATACTTCTATAGCCATTTTCTATGAAACATGTTACATGCGAAAGGAAATCTAAGCAGTCTACCACGTAACCTTTGCGCATTGGTTTCTTAAAAGCTTCATGTCCTGCTTCCTTCACCTGTGTGTAAGAGGGATAGCTGTATGAAGATTTGTAATGTGGAGTTTAGGAGTAAGCCCTTCGGTCGTTGCGCGGCGGAGACAAAAGGGAGAGATCGCTCGCATTCGACGCTTATTGTCACAGAACGTAGGATATGTAAGAAGGCGAGATATTTCAAGAAGTAAACCTGTATTTAATTTCATTTATTCGGACAGGTATTTCAAGAAAAATATGCAAAATCACACAGGAATACCATGGCAGAAAATGTTGTATTACCTACTAGCTTGTTTTACGTCCACAAAAGACCCCAGATCTTTATTTCTGTTTTTTTCATAGATTTTGAACTTTATCTCGATGTGAGTAGGTTGAAAATCACAGGCCGTGGACTTTGGACGGCCGGTTGTGTACTTATTTAAAAATAACTTTACTATTAGGGCGTTAGCTCGTTCGCCCTTGCTTAGTCAGACTCTTACAAACCGAAAGCAACAGTCGCCTGGGTGTTCCTCTTTTGTCAATCATTAGGTAAAACCTTTAAGATGAAAAAGGTCCTCGAGTAGCTCAGGTACAAGTATGAGTATTACTGCAAGATACATAAGCCATTTCCCATACAGGGTAGCAGAGGCTTAATAGCGGTGTCCACTCAGCTGAAGCTTGTCAATCGCCGCCGCAACCATGAATTATGAAGGTTTCATCTCACGATGCAAAACAGCAGCAATTTATCTGAACTCTCTCCATATACTTGTCTAAGCGGAATCGAATAATCCATAAAATTGACATGCACATGCTCGCCGATAAAATATACGGATCAGATAACTTGCGGTATAATAACATATTATTGCAATAATGCACTGTTTTGTCTTTGAGCATAATGGCCGGTAATATGTTGCTATGGTTTAATATTGCTACGGATCATTGGTCGCGGTACAAAACTACGGAATGGGCGGTACTTTTGTCTTATTTTCTAGTGCAATAACAGCATGTGACTTTGACTGCACCAAGGCTGTAGGAAATTGCCTGTTATTTGTCAATTGTTTTAGTTATGACATTATATTAGTATTAGACGTAAAGTGCCTACGTAATAATACACTTTATTCTGCTCCTAAGTTTATTTTACTTTTGACAGTTCCATAGATTGTGTACAAAGGTTATGTTTTTTCGTATCAGATATTTATGAGTTTTCGAGTTTTCAGCTGTTAAAAGATTACCCACTCGCTGGGAATGAAAAAAATTGAGACCTTAGCAAGCCGTAAAACATAAAAAATCCATTTACACTCACATAACACTTACATACATACGTGACATATCATCTTTCGTAAGTTGACCTTTTAACTATCTGTATCAAATCACGATACCTACCTACACGTTACATATCAAGATCAGCTAATGGCCTGCTAAAAGCAAAACAGATACTTATGTAAGTTCGTTCCATTGTTAACCGTTCGAATGCAGATCGTTAATTAGTTTAGTGCAGTGAACAAAGAGATCTCATAATGGAGACACCAGTAGCATGATTCTCGCGCCTTCGATACACGGATATCGAGACCTATATTGACAGATTCCCATACAAATAGGTGTAGATATCTTATATCGAATGCGCGAGAATCATGTCACAGGACTATGCAGAAATTTGCAGAAATAGACGTTTTCTATTAAATTAGTTCGTAAAAATATCGTTGTACTAACGAGAAATGTGTGTTTGTACAGATTAATAAATTGCGTTTGTTTCGACGCGATAAATTTTTTATTTTTAGGGTTCCGTACCCGAAGGGTGCCAAACGGGACCCTATTACTGAGACTTCGCTGTCCGTCTGTCCGTATTATGATGTATTTCTGTTGCCGCTATAACAACAAATACTAAAAATCAAAAGAAATTGAATATTAAGGGGGGCTCCCATACAACAAACGTGATTTTTTTGCTCATTTTTGCTCGATATTGATAATGGTAGCAGGTAGACGCTTAAAATGTTCACAATATATTGAGTATATTATTTACTTAAAAAATAAATAATTAAATTAAAATTTAATTAATATTTAGGGGGGCTCACATACATTTTTATTTTATAGATAATGGCACGGAACCCTTCGTGCGCGAGTCCGACTCGCACTTGGCCGGTTATTATTTTTTCTTCGCAGGCGCCTAAGCTCCTAAAGTTATATCCCGGAAAAATACGGAAATTTTCTGTGGGTGATTTCATTTAAAGACAACTCCAGTCGTCATTACTCTAAGGCAGTGAAACGTGTTGGTATCTCGTTGACATTTCGTATGTGCTAACTGGCAAGGCAACAATGGGTGTGAGCGCAAATTGTCGTATCGCGTTACTAATTGGGTTTAGACCTTTGTGCAAGACCCGACATCTTAGAAAACTTTGGTAAGGCAAAAAGAACACATATCATGCAATTATATCGTGCTTAGACTAGTGGCTCTGTGAGCTGTAGACCTCGCGAGTATGTCGGTGGGAAAGCTGAACTGCTAACACACGTAAAAAAAATAACCCAAATAATTTTCTTTCAATAACACATACAAACTTATGAATGTACCTGGTTACGTACATGCAGTATGAAAGTAGCCGCACCAATAACTTTGTAAACTACATTTCGCGATCTTTAATACAACCTATTGACTTTTTACTAAAATTATATAGTTTGTTTCACTCTCATGGTCTTTACAAATCCAACGACACCTCATTTGTTAAAATCCATCGAGCCGTTTGGGTTGTAGCGATTTTTTTACATTTTGAAACCCCATATCTCCGCCATTTTGAAAAAAATCTAAAAACTGGCTCGAGTAAAAAAATCTATTTATTTTTCCAACCTGCTCACAAAATTTCACGAGAATCGGTTCATAAATGCGACCTGTAGAGGAGAACAACCGGACAGACATACGAAAGCATTTTTGCCCAAACCTGAAACGGAGACGCTTCGCTCGCTTCGCTCGCTCGGTCAATAAAGGAGTATCAAACAGAAGATTGTGGTGGACTGCTATTTTTACAAAACATAAAAAACTCGTGTCATTCCTTTTTCTATACGGGGTGGCACCTTAGACCATGGCATAGTTAGATACACCCACGTTTAGGTTGTATGGACCATTTAATCTGCGTTACAAGTGTTTAACATAAACATATCAAAGCCTCACGCCTTTTCTATACGGAGCCAGATATTAAATGCTCCTTTATAAAAAATCTAAGTTACTTATACCTAAGGCAAAACTATCGCAAGAACAGTTTCTGTCGGTCCAACATCAACTGAACAATTGTATCAAACAGCCATTTGAATTATACCAAAACACCGGCCGTAAGCGGCTACAATCGCAGCATCACCGTATGCGTGCGCGCATGATTTTATTACGACAAGAGAATAGAAATTTCGAATTACGAACAAAGAAGCGGCCGCCATTTTGGGAGGGACATTCTTAATTCGTCTACTCTGTACTCGGTCGAGTTTCTGCCTCACAAGTGATACCTAGAGCCCAATTTCGAATCCCGATTGGAAAGGAAAAAGACCGTTTGGGTCTTAGGTGTTACAAGTGTTTGTTATGCTGTTTCTAGTAGACACGACTCTGAGTCTAGTGTGGAGCCAGAAGCAAGGAACAGGGGTAATAATAATAATAATAATAATCTTTTTATTTCAGATATAAAACCCATATTGACAAATACCTTAAAACTAGAGATATATAACATTTTATGAAACTAACCTAACTTAACTTAAGCCTAGCTAGGGATTTTCTTCCTCGTCGGTCTCGCCTCCCTATAGCGTCGGTAGACGATGCTTTCTGGCCAATAGTCCTTGGCCAGGAACATCTTCTTGAGTTCCGCCGGCACCCGAAGCTTGAACGACAGGAAGTCCTTTGGTCTTTTTGACTCTAAAGGACGTAATACATGCAGTTGAGGTGGTAGTAAAAGTACCCATTTCATTAATGCTAAGTTTAATATTTTTCCATGTTGGGTTAGTCATGAGGATGGATTTTTAATGGGCTGTATTTTTGGGCAATGTGTTGATTTCGGCATAACCCTTTTGGGCATGGGTCACGTGCGATTCGACAGATCATTATGAGGTGACCTTTATGTGATGCCCACTCCGCATCGAGAGGTTATTTCTTTTTTTTTATTGGCACAACTGGTGGCTTGATTTCTGTGAATGGTATTGTTAGGCTGTGATCAGATTTTTTTTATATAGTAGCAGATTATATCGCAATTTTAAGCACAGTTTTCAAAGCAGTATACGTACCTACATGACATGCATTTAGTGGCAAAAAACATTCTTTTTTTTCTAGTTAACTTGTATGTTCAACCTGAAAGGTTTAAAGCGTTTTATTAGCCAGAAAAAAAAAGTGATTTCGATTAACGTTAGTTTATTCGTTTTACATGACCTATCGGTACATAAGCATTTTACATAGTAACTAAGGAATGGTCTGAAATATCTGATTACTAAATGAAATTAAAGTATCATCACTAATTTTAACATTTCAAAAACTGCCAACGTGACCGTACCTCTACCCTAGAGTACCGATATGCTTGGCATTTGGTTGTCTGTTAGTATCAGTGCCATTCTGCTGTTCTGGCTAATGGACATCTGAGATACAGTTACAGAAGTGTGCTACGCCAATGTGTGCTGGCGAAATGGGAGCTTTACTTTCCCATTTGAGAGCGCACTTTATGCAAATGCTTGTTGGGAGTTGTAACTATTACTGTTGTTGTAAAAGAGTCGGAGACTAGACTAAGTTATCTATAGAAATATAGCGCAGAGCTTTGGCAAATCTACGCTACGACATTTTCTTTCGTAAGTTTTTTTGTGATCGCTAGTGAGGGAAACTACCATATTTGTTGGGCTATCAGCTAGACTAGCGCATTGGATTTAATTACTATACAGGATGACATTAAATTAGCTGACCATATTTTGGGGAATAATAGTACCCATCATTATGAAGAACTTTCCCCAAATTGTTGGGTCTCCCATAGTAACTTGAAATCAGCTGATTGGGGCAATGTACTGGGGGACGAAAAATTTTTGAAGTAAAACTTCTTGGGGCACGGGGGTAAAATTTATTTAACCTCTCAACTGTGGGTTATTCATATATTTGCTTTTCAATTGCTGCTAGCCGGGTGCTATCACGAGTGGCTAAGAAATGTAACGGAAATTGGAATCGGTGACGTCAGGGTCGGCTGAAGACTTTTAAAACCGCAACTATTTTCAATACGGTTTTTAACTAATCAGATAAGATAATAATACATTCGTACAATAAAAAAAAAATACTCGTGTAGCACCGTACACGTGTTAGAAGTAAAACTTCTGTAGCTAGATCATTAAGTGGTACCTATACTATACACCTATACCTACCTATACTAAAAGAGATTGATCGAGTACGTATTTTCAACTATTCCAAGTTAATGTGTACCTGCGGGGTTACCATAAGGCTTGCCACTCACCTCAGTCGCGCAGATAAATGACAAAGAAGATGGCTAAATCAATATATGGACGACTGCCCCAGACATGTACAAAGACTTCTCAACAGCCAATAGCATTTAAATATTCATTCATAAATTTAATTTACTGCGTCTGTATTTAGTTTGTAGAACTTGAAGAAAAAAATTAAATATAGGTAAATAAGAGTTGTTACTCAATACTCCGTGATTCCAATATGATTTCGTGACCTTTGCCGTCGCTAGAAATAAGCACCATTTTGCAATAACATGCAACATAACGCCATCTAGCCACTCCTCTGGAAACCTCCTGTTTTCAACAGTTTTGCTAGTTGGCAATTATGTTGCATGTTATTTTTAACGATGGCAAAAGTCACTAATCAATGGCGGAATCATAGAGTATGAAGTGACAACTCATAATTATTTAATCATTTCCTTCAAGTTCTACAAACTAACTAAAGACGCAGTAATTTATGAGAGAATATTTAAATGCTATTAATTGGCTGTTGAGAAGTCTTTGTACATGTCTGGGGCAGTCATTTTGCCAAATTGCCAACTCCTTTCGCGTCTCAATGATGTTTCTCCATAAAATAGCGCGCATTCATTATGATATGACATTAAATTGTGACAAAATGCGTGGCTGGGGTGACTGGCGTGCCTTATGCTACCCCCGCTAACCTATACATACCTACTTTGCTAGGATTTTTTAGGGTTACTTCATCGCGAAGCGATGACGTAACTCTTATTTAATTTTATTCTTGACATTTCCTTAGTCCGCCATACGACATACCTCGATTTTTATATTTTACTTCAACATTATTGACTGGCATGAAGCATTAACTTTAAAATTACAAAAGCTTATTAAAATCAAAATCGTATAATTTCAACAGTTATAACAACAATTCAACTTTAAAATATGTATTACAAAAATTACATACAAACAAATAAGCGAAACAATTAAGCCATTAAACTTATGGCTCTGTAAACTGTAGACCTCGCTTTGGCCGTTTACTACAGATAAACATTAAATAGGTAGATATAACACGTACTTAGTAGCTAAACTGCTAATTTGTGACTTGAACTGCACTATATAATAAAAAGTGGCTTTAGAACAGTTCTAGGTACCTACTTATTGTTTTCAAGAAGTCTTAATGCAGCCATCCATCACATCGGAATTTGCTTGAAAACTAAATATCACATTTGGATGATTCTAAGTGACTTTATGCGATTACTAGCTGCCCGTTGCGCGACTACGCAGCGCGTTTTAGGTACCTATTCCATAGTTACCGGCCACAAAACGATTCGTTCATCATTTTAGAAATCCATATCGACCCGTATGTGACATTGATGAAACTCTTTTCTTACAAACTGTATGGATCGCATCGCTCAGCTGTCAAACATAAGTTCCGGTTCCAACAAAGAGGTTGAACGAAGTAGTTTTTGGTCACGTCACTGGTTTTGTTTGCCAGTGTTTGCCCCAGCCAGCGGCGGCGGCGCCATCTTGGCCATACCGGAAATCAAGAACTCGTGGAAGAATGCTTAAAATAATTTTTATTTGTTAACGTTTCATCAGGTTTTTCTCTCACTAATTAACATTCTTTATTGTACGAATGTATTATTATCTTATCTGATTAGTTAAAAACCGTATTGAAAATAGTTGCGGTTTTAAAAGTCTTCAGCCGACCCTGACGTCACCGATTCCAATTTCCGTTACATTTCTTAGCCACTCGTGATAGCACCCGGCTAGTAGCAAGTGAAAAGCAAATATATGAATAACCCACAGTTGAGAGGTTAAATAAATTTTACCCCCGTGCCCCAAGAAGTTTTACTTCAAAAATGTTAATTAGTGAGAGAAAAACCTGATGAAACGTTAACAAATAAAAATTATTTTAAGCATTCTTCCACGAGTTCTTGATTTCCGGTATGGCCAAGATGGCGCCGCCGCCGCCGCCTGACATGACTCACACTACTTCGTTCAACCTCTTTGTTGGAACCGGAACTTATGTTTGACAGCTGTGCGATGCGATCCATACAGTTTGTAAGAAAAGAGTTTCATCAATGTCACACGGGTCGATATGGATTTCTAAAACAAGCAAAGCAATGCATACATTTGAGCGAGACGGCTTAAAGACGTGACGTCAGATGGTATATAATCTGAGCGAGATGCAAATAGTAGTGACGTAGTGACACTATTGAATGAGTTAAGTATATCACCACGAGCGCGACAAATTGTAGATAAGGAATGGTGGGAAATAAATGACATGACGTATTAAAAGTAAGTACAAGTATAAAATAATTTCAAATAATCGGACGTCTGAAACTTAAAAGTAACTTGAAGCAGAGATTGGATCTCAAAATTGGAAATTTAAATCTCTTTTAGTATAGGTAGGTATAGGTGTATAGTATAGGTACCACTTAATGATCTAGCTACAGAAGTTTTACTTCTAACACGTGTACGGTGCTACACGCGTTTTTTTTTTTTCATTTGCGACTATATGTTTCTTGGGGAAAGTTGTTCAAATGATGGGTACTATCATTCCCCAAAATATGGTCAGCTAATTAAATGTCACCTGTATTTATGTACGTTTCCTTCTTAACTGAACTTTGGAGGCGAAAATATTTAATAGGTATGACTAGGTACTCCAATTTAATGTTGGATGCATGGATAAGTATACGTTTCACTATACTTCACTGTTTTGCGGTTTGAGGCTCGGCTTTCGAAACGAGAGGTCCCGAGTTCAAATCCTTGCTGGAGAGGGATAAGTAAAATCAAAATCCTCATTTCTTATATTTTTATATCTTTGTGACGTCACTGTTTCTGGTACAAGGAAGGTAAAGGATTTTGATTGCGCTCTATGAACTCCTACAGAACTGCGTCCACTATCAACATGTCCAACATGTAAACGTCCAATACATCCAGTTTTTTTTATAACTTCTTCCCCAGCCAGGATTCAAACAGTACTGTGGAATATTGCAGATCCTCCACAAGCCACACTAAGAAAGTGAACCTTCAATTCCATATTCCCGATAGAGAGTAACACGCGGCCATTACTCGGGTCTGGCACCCCGCTGCCATCGTGCGCAAGCGCCGCAGCTATTAGTATTGTAATACGAAAACACATATCATTGCGACGGTGACGTATGAGGCCGGGCAGGCTGGAGATGCTGTGGTTTACGTGTGGTTAGGTCATGAACTTTATTAGATGTATGCTCCTTCCTTTGTTTATTTTGTTATTTCAGAAAAAACATGGCGTCACGTGACGTCACGTTTCCCATACTAAGTGGTTACAAATACAAATACAATGTTCATTTTGCGTAGATATGGTTAAGTACATAGTAGGTGTTAACATAACAATTATTTTTAACTATTATCTAAATGAGACAACTAAGACACAGTTTCTCTATTAACAACATAATATTTAATAATTCTGGCGTGAGAAACTGTCTGTAGGGCAGGTTAGGGTTTTTGAGTTTTATTTTTAAAAGTCTCCCCTTCTGAGTCATACACAACGAAATGTCAAGATAAAATACAAATAATACTTTTAACAAAAACTTCAATCAAATCCATTGCTTTCATCATTTCGACATCTCTATCTTCCTATACATAGCTTACGTTACTATATCTCTGCAATGTGTTAATTTGTACTCTTCCCAGCGCTACACGAACGCAATATGTTGAACTTGTATTTGATTAAATTGTACATTACAAATACACTTGTATAAATAGATTGGTACACGCGAATACCGAATCACATGTTGTGATTGGTATGTGATTTGAATAAATGCTGACGTATTTTTGAGAGTTGTACATTTTAATCAAAATGTAACACAACTGGTCATTCAACTTCACTTTCAATTTTATAATACGTAGGTCTGACACATTCAAATGGTTTTGCTTGTCTTGAAGATTAAATAGTCATTTCACAATTTCATAATTTCTTTATTGCACACAGACATGAAAAAAAACAGTAATACTAAAAATAGTGTACAAAGGCGAGCTTATATCTAGTAGGAGTTTTTATTCCAGCAAACCAAGTTAAGATGATAAAGGTGGTTTGTATGAATTTATTAATGATTTCATGGTTTTACCGTTCTAGTGGTGAGAGAAATATAGGGAAACCTTACTAACATAGTTGCGGCTACGGGCAAACCCCCTGTCACCCAAAATGGAGTACCTACCTACCTATTGACTAAATAGCGTAACTTGGACATGAATGTTCCTTTGCCTTTCCGCATGGAAAAGACGTGACGTCATCTTTGTTTGTATATGTAGAAGAGTAGTAGCATTTATTTAATTTTAATTTCATATACATAGAATGAATTCCTATATAGCTAGGTCCATTTAAAAGGCGGTCGCCCTAATAGGTCCAATTCTGCGGTGGTCCCACCAAAGTCCTATGATCAGACGCATACAGTTTTATTGCTTTACCATATGCAATTAATATTGCAGGTACCCCATTGTTTACAGTTACGAGCCGCAGCCTCGGGGCTTACTATTGAAATGTACAATTGGCCAGACAACGTCTTTGACGGAAAGTTTCGCAGTTTCGGTTCCCGGTTTCGTATCCCGGCTGGTGAGGAAGAAAAAACCTTTGTCTAGGATGGGGTTCTTTTGTTTTATTTTTTATTTTATTGCAGAACAAAACAGTAAAATCACATTGCATTCCTTAGAGTATAGGTTTTACATACTAAACTAGTGATTAAACCTTAAGATGTCCTGACAGCATGCTTAGAAGACATATGTCATCTGCTTCAACTATAACTTAATTATTTCAATTAAGATTATTAAGACTAGTTTTGTACATGTGAAGTCGCTGTTTTTGGTTCCACACAGACTAGACACAGAGTAGTTCCTAGTTTGAGTTCAGAAAATATGAATGCTTGGTTAAAGTAAAGTTAGTTTTTTACCTGGATTCTTTATCAGGTACGATGGTCCTTCTTTCTTTCGTAAAGCTGTTAACTCTCCTAAAAATGTATAATAAAATAAATTAAATTAAATTAAGAAGATGAATGAAGAATTAAGAAGATGGTCCAGCTTTTTATTTCTTTTTAAAGCCTTAGTACCTCTATTGATTCAGCAAAGAATTTAAATCTATCAGCTAGGAATAAAATTCATTACATAAAACTCCATTCTCAACTTTGCTTGTACAAAATAATGTCTGCAGCGTAATTTCTCAATTTTGTCAATACTAACACAGAACAGTACAACAGAGTTATTTAACAAAAGTTTCTTCGCTCTGATTATTACCAATATCTCTTACCCATTACCTCCCATTTATTAGCTACCTATTTTCACCAAACCACAAGATATCTCACCCAAGCATTTCATTTCCGATAAACCAATAAAATAATTCCAGCCAAATCGATAATCACCAATCACTTCGGTCGACAGTACCACCGAGGGGGCATTTAGCCGTAATACCAAAGTAATGGGTCCAACGCGAGACTATTACTCGCTTTGAGGACCCAGTTATGGGGCCGCTGGTTCGAGGACCAGTATGTGAGTGCGTGGTCCGAGTAAGCGGTGGTGGCGGAAGAAGGTTCACCGGTTTTCCACACTTATTTTATTATAGTCCTCGCACTGCACGGGATATTCCCGAGTTCTCCAATCCTCCAATACAAAATAAATACAAATAAATACAATATAATAATACAATACAAAATACAAAACTCCAGGTTATAACCAAGGGTTATTACCAAAAAGTTGTGGTTTATTTTGTCTGTTACGGTTTTTTTGAGATAGTTGTAAAGTACTTTTCCACTGGACCCGCTTTGTCCTATCGTTGTATCGCCTCCATGCCTGCCTCGCTAATCGCTACCGCCCAGCGCTCGTCGCTATCGCCTGTATTTTCCCCCCAACCAAGACAAATGGTACCCCAAGGCGGCACCTACGACCATAGATCATGCATCGGCCTAATTGTGGCCCCAAACCGTTCTCCAGCCAGTGTCGTCGTTTGTCGGATTGTCGTATTAGTAAGTAATTAAATGACATTTGCGTTCAGCCGCGAGTGTTTTCGCAATACGTTCGGAGTAAGCTTCGTATTTGGTATTGCTTTGGGGAATGCTTAGAATAGAAATAGAATAGAATAGAAAGCACATAAATTTATTCAACTGTCACAATACACAAAACACAGCAATAACAAATTATAAACAGAAACAAGTAGGAAATAAAATATATGTTTGATAATAAATACAATACATTTTTTTTTCTTTTTATTGCCAATTCAATTCCAATTAAATTTCTAATACCAATTATTTCAATTTTCAATTCCATTAATAACATAACTAATTTCATTATTTAATTTTGTTTTTCTTATGTAATTACTTATATAAATTAAATTGTGTAAGTACTTGAGCCACTGTTGTGCGTCCGCTTTGGCCCTGGCAGAATACCAGCCAGCGTCACAGATTCGTCTGTGACATTGCTGAGTCAGGGCCATTTCACTGCCGTGGTACAGTCACATAACCACACAGCTGTAGGTACCTACTGTTAATTGCATAGTGCGTGCTATTAAGTGCTGTCTATTTAAAATGATTTTTTTGTTATTAATTTATGTGTGTGTACCATGTCCTTTGAATAAATGATTTATCTATCTATCTATCTATCTATCTATACACTAATAAAATATAAGACAAAAAGAACAAACAGTAAAAATAAGATCGGGCAGAACGGTGCCGTGAAGTGTGTACCGCAACAGCGAAACGGCTCCGACTCAGCATGTGTTACAGGACCTCCAGGAGATTCTGCAACGCTGATATTCTGTCGGTACCCATTTGGTGGAGTTGTTGGAAATGGTTAGAGTCGAGAAATGAACCTCTATAGGCATACACAATGACCAATGTTGGGACTGTTTGGTTCAGACTTAGCTTGTAGGTAATAGGTCAATGTGTGAAAAAGACGCTAGATAAATAGAGTCAAATCTTCTAAGCATGGATAGAAACACTCTCTCTCATGGATTGTGAAATACTTTCAAGTCATTGCTGTGAAATACTTTCAAGTCATTGCTTTTAGTACGTAAATAATGAAATATGCTGATTTGGGACTCTAAGGGCATGTGAATTGTGTATTCATGTTCAGGGGCCCGATGCTGCTCTGAGAAACGCACTTATATTGGACGCAAATCGTATGCGCTTTGCTTGCAATCTATTTACGATCTATTTGCGATTCTTTAGGAGCATACCAAATGACGCCATTTTGGGTGTTTACGATGCGATAGCGATCCAATATAAGTGCGTTTCTCAGAGCAGCGTCAGGCCCCAGGTTGTGTGTATGTTACGAAGATCTCGAAACAAATTAAATTCCTCCGATAAATTGCTTATTCATGAAACTGTTCTGCTGAAAAGCCAAATATCCATATCCGATTTGCAAAAAATACTGTTCCCAATATAGCCCAAAGCCAAAGCAACAGGCATACGAAGTCAATTGACTGACACACCCACGTCGAGTTAAGGGTGAAATGCGCCCCTAAAAGGGAAAAATAAGCCCTCTATCGAGTCAGACCATAAATCGACATGTTCTTACGTCAACAATGTATTAGAGCCTACCAAAAACCAGCCTTACTTGAACCCTTAGAAAGCTATAAATTTCTCCTTCTAGTGGTACCTACGCACCTTCAAATTCAGGGGGCTGATTAAATCGGTCGCATTATTCCCTTAGATTTGTCAGAAGTAAATCACGCGCGAAATCCGCCGATGAGCGTCTCTATTCGGCGTTCCCACACATTTTCGCGTTTCCCTCTCATGTGCTCACTTAATATGACGCTATTTGCCCTTTTCTCCCCTTTTGGCCCTTCACCAGAGCCAAAATGGCGTATAAACCCAACCCTTGGTTGCTATACTGGCCAGTAAACACTTAACGTAAAAGAAAAATTTGAACGCAGCGGAAAAGAAAAAGAAAACCGCAGTTCTTTTTTCGAAAACTTCAACATAGCTAGTGGAATTTTCTCTCAAAACCGTGGATATAGAGTGCATATTCTCTTGTAGAGGCTGTAAGGGCTTTAGGTCGTTTATTTCGGGTAGGGGAAGGCCGGGTGACATTGTTACACAGTGTATTGCACATTATTGGGTGATTGAATGGCATACTTAACTGCCTATCAAACAACTTTGATAAGGTACCCTCGTGTTCGGTGTAAGGGATGTTGTATGGTGTTTACTTGGTAGGCGTGGGAGTTTGAGCAATTGAATTTCTTAGCTCTATTTTCGTACTGAGTAAGTCCATGACGTCATATGAAAGCTATTTCTTAAGATCTTTAGGTTTTTGACCTACATTAAGTTAAGAATTCGAAATGGCACAGTTGTCGAGATGATCCGGAGGGCTTTTGAATTCGTTAAGAATTTGTTTCTAAATTATATCAATACCTAAAACTATGATAAGACAAATGAAACTTTCAGTCCTTAATCCATGACAGCCGACTCAAAGTAACTGTAACTCAAATTCGTTATCTCTCTCTCTCTCTCACACACACTGAAATCAATGTCAACTTATATTTAGATAACTAAAATTAGGTACTTCTTTTCTTATCATGACACATGTTATCCTAGTGTGGGGTCAGAAGCAATGTTTTCTTCATCGAAGGCAGAAACATTCGTTGAGCACATAAAATTACACGAATTCCACAGAACAACTTCACTCAATTCACTAGACTATCTCAAGTCCATACTCTCCTATAATCGTCTCACATCCTACAATTTCACAAACAAACAAGACTATCCCACGGCTAAAGGTCAATATATGCCTGTTTGGTATCGAATGCACACCCAGAATAATTAGGAGTGGAGACGCTCTGTCAAAATGGAATCATAAACAGTCATAGCGTCATGCATGCCTTTTCCCATTCTGGGTGGCAGAGGCACAATTATGCTCCACTTTTAGCTAGTTATTCAATCTGACAGGTACCTCCATCGCAGTTATAGAGTAAAAGGTTTCCTCGCGATGTTTTGCATCACCATTGAATAAAACGTCAGGGTCCTAATGCTGCTCTGAGAATTTCACTTATATTTCATTACTATTTCATTACTATTCCATTGCAAACACCCAATCAAGGAGGATAATAATTTAGGAGAATACCAAATGACGCCATTTTGGGTGTTTGCAATGGAATAGTAATGAAATATAAGTGAAATTCTCAGAGCAGCATTAGGCCCCTGTATAATGTATCCAAGTATGGTATGGCATTAATACATAGTTTCCACCCGTATTCAACCTGCTTCGCTGTCGTCTGTGACTGAAATCGGTCGGACAGTCATCATCAATATTTAAGAGAAAAGGCATGCAAGCAAGAGGCATCTCCATTCTTAAGCCTCATTGAATGCAAATGGTCTCCTCTGCGGGGATCGATACGATCCATCGATCTTCGCGTGCGCGTGCGCGTGTGTAATCGACATTCTTGTAAGAATGTATGGGGCCGATTTTGCCATTTTATTCGCTTGTTCTATGGGAACTTTCATTAGAGAAAATACGAGGCGTTTTTGGAATTGGATAAGAATGGTAAATGGTGAAACAGACAGAACAGACTTTTTTTTTTTCGAGGTGCCAAAAAGCACAGAAGCGCCCACGTCATACGAAAGGTATAAAATCAGAACTCTACTTATATAAGATCTATTGTATAGAATGCCTAAAATTGGCAGGCAATGTATGAAATGGTTTTTATTTCACACTTTACCAAAAACCTAGGTATTCTATACAAACGTATCAGGCAATGTATGAAATAAAAAATGTAGAGGTAGTTACTGATGATTGCGGGGCGATTATGTCACATAAACTTTTCTCTATTGTCAATATTTGGCTAGAGTAGGTTATTGTGTTAGGTTAGGTTGGAACTTTTAAAAAGCAAAACCAGAGCGAGCGAAGCGGAGAGGAGCGAGCTTATGCAAATGAAAAACAAAATTTAATATAAAAATTACCCTTAGATTCTTATTTTCCAAATAGATGCACGGAAATTCAACGGAACAGTACTCATTATGGAAATATTGCCTTGCCTCGTTTCGGTATTGTATAGAATACCTAGTTCTAGATATTATTTCTCTAGTTTGAGATATTATTTCACACATAGCCTAGAGAGGTTCGGGATTCTATACAATGCCTAGGTATTCTATAGAATCCCTGGATTTCATACTTTGCCGGTAACATGTACATTGTAGTGTTCGGAATGAGCCTATCGATGTCGCAGCTATGGAAATATGTTTTTTTCCTGACTGTTTTCCATCACCTCGTTAATCAGAATACAGACATAATCAGAAGACATACAGACTGGCAAGAAATGCTATGGAGCGGATGAATTGGAACTAACTTTAAGGTACCATGCTGACAGCACTCAGAACGTCATTGCCATTCGAATAAATGACATAACAAACCAATATTTCATTATTTTTCAACAAATATTTCATTATAATAATTTGCGTTCTTTAATTATTGTACTAAATTTTTCACTATACCCACCTCGACCTACTCAAGCTTTGCAACAAGCAAGTTTCACACGAACATAATTTAAAAAAACACCAAAGATCAAATTAATTTAGAGTGTAACCTGAATGTTGCCTTGTAAAAGTTAGTGGCGCCATTGGATTTCTTGCCAAGCTGCAGGTACTCACAGTAATAAAGAAAGATATTCATCCTAGCCTTGGCAGAGTGACTAAGAAGTTTGTTGACCTGAAACAAAACCAAAGCTAATCCCTCCGTCTCGTCTGTCCAAGCACCAACGCCAGATACAGATATGCGCGGAAACTCGATAGGAATCCAGCAATGGCATCGTTAGGCACAGGGCGAATGCACCGACGGACATTTCATGAGCAAATTACTAGCTCTTACCTGGATTCGTAGGGAGTATTGGACAATGAAGTGGATGGTATAGACATGGCAGAATACATGCGGGAATGATACGTATAGGCTATAGAGTGGGCAAAGGAGACATAGTTTTTGAAACAAAAACAAAGCGCCATACCTTTTTTCCTGGGGTGATAAAAGCACGGGCCTACATTTTAGAAATATTTTCAAAACACTCTCAGAACAACTCAGTCTGGGTAACAACAGGGTTTTGAAGACATTTTGAAGATTTTCTATATTTTATTTGGAAATGTGCAAATTCTAAACTAGAATACAGAGAAATCTTAACAATTCTTCCCCTTACATCACATCTCCGTCTCCTACCCAACATGATTTGCTACCCAAGAAAATTCTTATTACAGATAAGCTCGCTTTTGTACATATGTTTTCTATCTTAAGCTATTTTTACTGTTATGTGAGTACAATAAAGAAATTACGAAATTACGAAGGTATATATTCATATTCTTTAGTGCACACTGTATTTACAGATGTGTATTCACCTATTCATATAAATTATATTTCCGTAGTATTTTATGTAAAATACGCCCTTTATTTTGGTACCCAATCATCAACTTCTTCACCTCCCAAAAGTACTACAAGACAAAAACTAAAGCAATGTTTTTCAACCCGTGTCGAACTAAAGAGCGAGCACGAAACACTCTGTTCTCTAAACTGCCGTGTTCTCCGGTAAATAAGGGACCATTACCGTTGAGTGTCCGATTCCGGAAGACGGACGGACGGACGGACGGACTGACGGGTCGTAGTTCGAGCACACATCCCGGAGTCTCAGGTAACAACTAACAACCTTCGACATCACACGAGTAGTGATGGAGTGTTGTCGATGGATTCGGTTTACTTGTCGATGCCCAATTTTGATTATCGATTTCGTTTTTAACCCTCATGGGGGGTATGCTGCTATTCTAAACACATTTTAGAAGCCGAACCAAATTGCCGACTAATAAAAAATTGCCTATAAACCAAACAAATCAAAAAGACAGTGCACATCCAAACTTTTGGACGTGGCGCAATTTCAAAAACCGTTAACTACCAGTTAACCGTGGGTTAAATCTCATCCGACCGGACCCGTAATTATACCGGCGGCACTCCAGTGTCGCGCTCATTTCAATTAGCTCTCTTAAATATTCAATGTCTTTAAAATAGGCTGCGCCGTTCCACGTCGTCTTCAAGGATTAGTTCGGAAGTTTCATTACATCCTGGGGTTAATTGTTGACTCCAGTTAGAGAGGGACAGAAGACGTTTTATTTTTACGATGGAGCGACCTTTGAACAGTTTTATGAGTTCAGCTGAAAGTTGGCTTTGCGCCTCTGATTTTGGTATTATGTAAAGTAATGCCTAATCTTTGTGGCGAGTGGCGGTTATCGTGGCACTGATTTGACTTCCAGTTGATGTTTGCACTTAAACTCGGAAGTGAGTATAGAATCATTTTTTTTTTTTTTTATAATAGAGTTATCTACTATCAGGTTATGTACGAATAATGCCTTCATAATGTTTCGTGTTTTAAAAAATAACTTGTTTAGTTTAATCTTCTTTCCGTGAATGTAGCATCGAACAATTCATCATTGAAACCGTACAATATTGTACCGTTTTCTCATTTGTTCACGCGACTTATCCGGAAAATTGGGCACAACTGCCTCTGCCGCGCCTTCAGGAAAAATAACCTGACACTTTTATGAAACGTGACACGTTTATCCGGAAACAAGCCTATACCAGAGAATGCGTGCACCACATCCCTAGACGCACACGGACTGATGATCATTGCCCGCGCATGCGCTCTATAAATAATACGTTGTAAAACGATTTTCGATAGATTAATAAGAATCGTGCGCCGGTCGTGCCGCACCGCCGGGACAGGAGGGATCTATTGTGGATCGACGGCGGGTAGGAACGGGTTAGAATTGGCCGAGGATTGACCAGACCATAGCCTGACTAATATTGCCTAGCGCGCATATTTACCGGCATGTCATTAGAAACAAAACTGATGAGTGAAATGGCGGCGGTGGTTGCGTGGATTTGCCTCCAAAGCTTTACGCAATACCTTCTTTTGTAACTTGGACCTGACTATAATTTTGAGTGGAACTTGGCGATCATATAATTACGAGTAAATTTCATGCTAATTATAGTAGTAATATCCATAAAACATCTTTTCTATACTATGGGGTGGGCGAGGCAAGTTTAGCCAGTTATAGATGAACCATCTCACGGAGAAGTTTTGACTTTAGGTTTAGAGAATTTTATTCTCATAAGAATAAGGTTCTTTAAACCTAAAGTCAAAACTTCTTCGTGAGATAGGTAGGTTCACCTATACTCAAATGTGTGATAAGAGCCCACACATCCGCTGCTGGATATACAAAATTTTCCTAATTTTCCTTACCATCTTCGATAAAACGTCTATTTAATGTTAGATACTTAAGATTTACTGTACTCCTTGGGACATGGTCAGCACACTATTATACCGGATAAAAAAAAAACTAAACATCACGCGTTCCATTCGGGGTGACACATTTGTGCCTACTTAGTCTAAAAAGGGATTTCACCCACGGTGAGTCTCATAGATCACTAGGTCTGCTGCGCAGCACGCGTGCCCGTACGTAGTATAGCAAGTGATCGAGGACGCGGGATCCATGGGAATGCGCGCATCGGACATTGTCCGCTCGACCATTAGACCGCATAGCATAGCGTCACACCTTTCCACATACGCATAGACCGAATACTATCGCGCGGATTTGCTCGGTGCAGTCTTCCAAGGATGTTTTGTCTGATGAGTGACGTTTACAGGGGGGCGCCGGCTCTACGCAACTTAATGCAACGAACCTGTCATCATCACAGATCGTTCATTCATCATTGGTCATCAAGCGTATGTTCCACCCTGTCACCGCGCGCTAAAAGATCTTTGGAAAGCTGTAGTGTGTTACTTTCCACTGATACATGCTCGTAGCATGAGTTGTATGTGTGTGTATGACTCAGTTGCATGAAAAGCTAGATAAACGAAAACTAACGGGCTAGACATTAGGGGTGATTTGGAAGGAAAAAGCACTAAACTAAAAAGGCCACTAAGCCCTCTAAACTTCATAATGACGTCATCTTAGAGGGTTCATATCAACAACTAAGATGACGTCATTATGACGTTGTAGTGTAGACATGCTTAACCTAAGTAGATGAACATCTAGCACTAATGTAATAATTAATATAAATGAATTTCAACTGTATCATCAAACCATAAATAAATAAATAAAAACCTAGTTATAGTTCATTATGTACGTGTTTATTCCGACATTATAGTCAGTCTTACTTGAGTATCCATGCCTCTTATTCATCTCTCTTGCGCTCCGCCCTACAACGTTTAGAGGCATTAGTTGCATTTTTAGTTTAGTGCATTTTCATTCCAAATAGTCCCCAAAATGAAGTATCAGGCTAAAAACCTCTGCCTCTGTGCCTCTACCATCCGGCATGGGACAGCTATTTATATCCACTCTAGGTACTCTGACAAGAGATGTTAAAATCATAAAGTAATTTTTGATCACAAAACTTCATCCAAAACAAGATGCACTTAAAATATCCAGCCGAAGGCCCAACTCCACCACTTCCCAACTGGAAACTTAACTCTCCATAAAACTCGTGAAGCATGCTCCACATAAGTTTAACCCGCCGATACTAAACTAGAGTAAAATGCAATCTGGCCTCTCTAGCGCGAGTAGGGTGGCCAGGGTTCTTTGAAAACGAACTATTTACCTCTTTTTTCCTTCAACTATAGTAATTTTCAGAGTTTCTGTGATTGACCGGCTTCAAAAAAATGAGGTTCTCTTTTTAATCGGAATACATATTTTACTATTAGTAAATTCTACATAATGAAAGCATATCTTCGGGCATTTGGCGCTGTCTAAAGAAATCACATCGTGGAATTCTGAAGACGTATAACGAATGAAACTATACCCTAATTATAATTACTATAAAAACGAAGAACGAGTACACTGACAACATCAAACGTCACTTCTTGAAATAATGTTGTCATGTTCAGTTTGATAGTGATGTTCTCATTCATTTTAACCCCCACACTCGAGCCATTTTTTTATTTTTTTTATAAAAAAAAATACATTAAAATTAGTTTGACAGTGGGTACCAACGTCAAAAATTAGACATTCATTGACGTCTTGGTAACCACTGTCAAAATAATTTTAATGTCAATTTTTTTTTTTAATAATTTTAATGTCAATATTGTTCCAAGGACTCTTTTGTCCTTACGCTACCCCTGGGTGCTAAATAGAATGAAAATTAATTGAGTAGTTCTTTACAATTAGGATTTGTAATAATTAGGATTTGTAATATGGTCTTTTTCTACGTCTACCTGGTAACCCTACTCAAGGATATAATCATAAAGTGTTCACCTCAGAACGTGTGTAGTCAGCTTTATCTACTGCAGGCGTCTTTATTTGCGTTTTATGATAAGCGCTAGTGTTAAAGATGTTTCATGCTAGTTTTGTGGTGTACTTACTCCCTAATGCACTTTGTGTACCTATAATTTGACTGGCACTTAAAATCTGGCACTGACTTTTGTTAAGGAATGATAGCGCTTGTCTTACTTGGGTAAGATGTAGGATAGATGTTACATATCGTTCATCATGATCATACTCAGTCCACTTCGACCCACTGCTGGGTAGAGGTCTCTTCTCTATAGCGCCAATCCTCACGGTCCTGCGCCAACTGCGTCCATTGAGATCCTGTCGACTTGATGATATCACCTATCATCTCCGTCTCCTACCCAACATGGTTTGCTGGAAAAAATCTCTTATTAGAGATAAGCTCGCCTTTGTACATTTTTTTTTTCTATGTTAAGCTATTTTTACTGTCATGTGAGTACAATAAAGAAATTACAAATTACAAATAACAAATATCATCGGACCATCCGCGCAAGTGGTCTGCCCAGTGGCGTTACTACTCTCCTTAGCCATGACTCTGTAACTGCTTTGGTTCACCCTAACGTTCCGCCATTTTCTATACTGTCTAGCAGTGTCCACGTTTAGTAAGATATTCAATAGCCCATTTAGGCAATGTAATATACTAAACATCAAACTCAATTCCTGACCTTTCCCAACATTCAGAACTGTAACCGTTCATTACATTACGGTAATGACTGCGCGACATGTTTGCCATTTCGCGTGGCCGTTTCCAATCGCCCGATCGCCTGCGCGCGCGCCGCGAACAATGTGATTTTGTCACACACGTGTTGTCTGCGGCTGTTGGGGGGTATTCTGGGGTGTGTCGAAGTCTAGTGGTAGAATCTTTTCTTCAGAATTTAGCTTATTACTGCCACTGGCAGGGGCATGGGCCTTTACCCAAATACGAGAAAGATTGAGCACTTTACAACGCTGGCGCGATAAGGGATGATATAGGAGTGTCAGAAGTGGGTATCATAAATGATGATAAAAGATTATTCGTTTTTCGTAGCTTAAACTATTAGGTCACCTATCCATGCCCTGCCGAAGGATATCAAGAACTAAAGTTAAGTAGTAACCAATCGACAACAACAATGTGCAAATCTCACGACCACCATAATACGCCGCATAACCTATAACCAGCATTGTACGCCCATTTAACTGGACCCAGTGCATTTGTGGAAGGTTTTATCACAAATTGTGATCGCCCCTTGTCATTTTACGCTTACGCATTAGCAACTGCAGTGGCTTGCGTTTCAAAATCGAGTGTAGGTTTAGTAGGTTTTAGAATAAACCAACTAAAAGAACTAGGGGCGATCGGGTTCGCAATGGTTACGGTTGATGCAGGACCGTGCGGATTTGCGCTATAGAGAATAGGTATTTGCCCAGCGGTGGGTTAATATGGGATGAGTATGATGATGATAAATCAAAAGATCTCCGTGGTCTAGTCGTTTCACGCTTGCTTTGCAGGAGGAGGTTCAAGTCGAGGTGATGGAAAACGTAGTGTGGATACCATACCCATAGCTGCGGCGATGGGTTAGCCCCCTGTCACGCAAAAAGTAGCATTGAATATTTGGCTAAACGTTGGCACAATAACTGTGCTTCAGCCATCCCGTATGGAAAGTACCATTACGCTATGTTCGTTTTATTTAGTTGTCAAATTATGGCAATACTTGAGTAAATATCGAAACGTAACTGCTTCGGCTATCGCTGTCGGATCTTGAGAGTATGCAATGTAAGGGTAAGGTGTGGCACAGTCAAGTGTTGATTTGCTGATCAGCGATTAGTTAAAAGTCTCATGCATGCATACCTAATGGATTTCGTACTCATTGGATGATTATGGAGGTTAGAGGATGATGATGGCAGAAGCACAACACATGTTTACCCATATTTATTTATTTATTTTGATTTGTTGATGTTTCACAGCATGAATTAAAACAATAAAAATAACAATAATATAAACAGGTAGTGCCAGTTACGAAACACATCCATTAGAAATTATCTAGCCAGATATTCAATTTTCCATTGTGCGTGACCGGGGGCTAGCCCACTGCCGAAGCTATGGAGTTTGAAAGTTTCCTTACGATGTTTTCCATCACCGTTGGGGCATCTGTACAAAGTATACAGACTACTGCCACAGATTACTAAATAGTTACTACGTAACAGATACTTCACTCAGTAGGAAATTTCCAATACCTACTGCTATAATAGCCTACTCCGTCGCGTCAGCAACCGCTGCAAGCTAAAATGTGCCTAAATGCTCAAGCGTACAGTTGTGATCGCCTCGCACCGCGCGATCTCAGACTATCGCAGGGCTGCCTCGCATCGCAGGTACTCGTACGATACGAACACAGTTCAAAACGTGCGTGCGCTTGGCTTGCGACAACCATACCGCCCGAGCTCTCGGGCGCCCGGCTATGGCCCGGGCGCCCGAGAGCTCGGGCGGGGCGGTAGGTAATTATAGCGCGCGAGTACATTCAGTGACGGAGGCCTGCTACTGCTGACAGCATAAACAAATTCTCTCATGGCGTGACTAAGGCCAGCTCGCATTAGCAAGGTAAAGGACTGTAGTCGTGTAATTGACTTCCCATGAGGAGGTGAGGACAGAAAGTTTATTTTTTTCTGACCGATCGCGATCACCGCACCGGAACGTTGTAGGTACAGGATGATTATCATTTTACGTAAGTATTTCAACCGAATGCTCATACTGCTGCCCAAATTATAAGCAGTTTAAACTATACAAACGAGAGATAGTGAGTTTGAGTATTTGTCTAATTTTGAGTTTCTGCTCACCTTTGATAACATACACATTACACATGGCTGTATACTCAATAACAGGTCGTTACAGCTTCACAGGGAGCACTTATCCAGTGGAGAGCGTATAGATACATTTTCCTTTGAAACACAACTCACCAATTTACGGGCGGCGGGGGACGAGGTAAGAGAGCTGTGATTGGTCAGCCGCTGCGAAACTGTCTGGTGGACCGTCATCGTACAAAGGATGCTATGTTGAATACAACAAACGTTTGGCGAGCCGCATTCCCCCGCAGGCGCAATCAATTGGATATATAGTCTCTGCAGCTTCAGAAACCCATGCCCACCACGTGAGCCTTCAGCAGCCATATAGAAAAATAAGTCGATTCGGTAAATTAAGTTTGAGTACTCATCGCCTGCCCCTATGCTCCTGATGCCCTTAGTCACTTTCAGAATAATGTATCGTTTTGATCATAAAGTGGATTCTCATACAACGTGACCCATTTTTGCAATTTTTAATGACCCGATCACCACCCTTAGTACATGCCAAAACTGGTATGTTGACCAAGCAAAGTATTTTGAGGACCCCCCTTCCACCTGAAAGGGTCACGTAGTAGGTTCTTAAGTATTCCATTCAAATAATTAAGTATAAGCAGAACCTGCTTCGCGATGTCCATTCGAAATGAGAAAAACTCAATCACCCCGGCAACACCCTGTAGGAAATAAAATCTCGTTACTTAAACCGCATCTGGGCTCAAAGTCTTCCAATACGTCTTACGATTGCACTCGCTGTTACAAGCTCCCTTAAAGAACTACGTACCATCAACACCTTGACTAACTATCCACAGAACTCTCACCTTTATACCGAGGAAACACAACATAGATTGGTATCAACTCGGTGAGTAGAGATGTTCTGTTTTGGAACTGGGTGATGAAAATGAATGCACGTCGCGGCAGCAGAGGAAAGCACGTATTTGACGCGGTACCGTTGAGAAAAAATCTTATTTCATTCATAAAATGAGTCGCATTGAGAGTTTTTTCCTTACTCCTCGGTACGGGGCTCTTTCATCCTCCGTTGATCGACGTGAAATGATGTCAAAAGTTTTTTTAGATGATAGTGTGTTTTGTTTACAGTCGAATGCACCGATACAGCTTGATAGGTTAGTTCCCAATATAACAGTGTTTTGTTTTGTTTTGGAACGGTAGGTGATGCGGGTGAATTAGTATAAAATTAATAAGTAAGGTGGCATGCATGTTTTCAAATATTTTGAGATAACATGCCTTCGGACGATCTCCCAATAATCTCCATCAAGAAGCAAAATATACAAGACCTAAGACCCAACTCTAAAAAAAGGTACTATTAAAAATATACACAATAATACACCTTAAAAGGATCAAATCAGCTAATAAGTAATTTTATTTAATCGAAGTTAATGGACAAAATACGAGTATCAAAACTTTTATTACGTGATATCTGTGTATCTTCATAATGCCCATGCTCATTTCATTTGTTATTATTTGTAAAACCATCACGGTAGGTAGCTGAAGTAACTAATACCCATACAAAAAATCGAGTCCAAGATTACATCAGCCTTTAGTCGGTAGACATGAAATCAAATTAAAAGAGCTGACCCTAAGTTCAGATCGCACAGTTGCGCAATTTAGTACATATAAAACACTTTGACAAACCTACGGATTTAGTGGGCTGTACAGTACAAAACTGTATCACATTGTCACAAAATAGTTTCTTACAATGGTAGTTTTTGTGACCGCTCTATTCATTCACCGGTAGTTAGGTACGGTCTCTTAAGAATTTCATTTCGTAAACAATGCCTTCACTAAAAGTCTGCGTTAAGATGTAAGTGAATGTTTGGTTACGAAATAAAAAAATAAGTATTTTAGTTTTACCAAATCTCATTTCAACACAATCGAATTGCGTAATCATAATTAAAAGCGATTTGTGGTTTTAATCGTCCGTTTACTTCAAGTGTGTCTTTTTTAGGAACTTGCGTAATGAATTACGATGTCGTAAAGAGAAATGAAATGAATCAATCTACTTGTTGCTTGGTTTCTGAATTATCAAAGGTACCTGTGTGACATTGCTCTCATGCTTAAAGTATGCAAAATAATGACTAAAACTAAATGCAAAGACATCGAAATGAAATGACGTGTTTTTTCCATGGTCTAAATGTAGAGTACCTATTTATAGGTAGTTAGATAAAACATGTGAAAAAATATTACCGCCTGACAGATATGATATTTTGCTTTAAAACAAAAGAAAAAGGTTGATGGCTGAATGCAAAATCTCCTGCTCAAATCAATTGACGTATAAATGTTTGTCATTGCCTAAGCGAGAAACAGCATGAATTAAGTTTCTATCAAACTCTGAGTTACCGGTTGTACATCCGGGCCTGAATATCAACTTCTACCAACATAATAAAACCACACATATCCCAGCAAGACATGGAACCAGTAATTATTAGATCGACAAAAACCGGCGAGCACTTGATTGCTTTTGCTGCATACAATAGACCATGAAATAAGTTTCTACCGCGTTACGCATCGCACTCTTCGGAGGTCTACGGAACGTGGACACGAAGTATTGGGACCGATTTGAGACCAATTTGTTTTATTTGTGCCTATTGATGCATTGAAACTAATGGCCTGCCCATGCCATTCATTATCTCCTATGGCGTTGCGGTCGAAGCTTAGCCTCACAAACGAGAGGTTCTAATCCTTGTCAGGGTTAAAATCCGTTGCTGTTTTTTGTTTCCTAGGATGGGTTCAGAATCTATATGTATATGTCTGTTTATAAACAGCATGTAAACGAGACTGTAGTCATATTAACCCTCTCGTCGACACATCTTATGTTCTCAATTGTTCGTTTGTTCGACCGGTGTGCTTCTGAGAGTGAACCAGGTGGAAGTTACTATAATTATGTCCCTAATAACCCCCTTTCTACTATATAGAAGGTAACCACACTTGCAGGATTATTAGAATCATGCAGGCATATCCAGCCATCTTAACATACTCTGCCAGGTGTAACACAACGAAGTTGTAACAGAAAGTCAATAGAACAAAATAATATCCCCAAGGGGTAATCAGTCGATACTACCAAACGTGTGTTTAACTCTCTCGTATGTAACCTTAGTTTGAGTGGAGTTGGCATAAATACACTACTGATTATATGTGAATGGCTCAATCAATACAGTCAAAAGCCCAAGAGGCTCAGATAATTTGACCTACCTTTAAAAATACTCATGCGTTAGACCGAGTTTGGAACACTGAATTGCGCTCGAAGACGAAAATAATCGTACGTAGTTTTAATACCCAATTTGTGGTTCTGTAGCGGTTACGTTGTGTCAAGAGAGCCATGAATGGATTCTATAAAAATCCAGACAAAAATTTGGGGGGTAGATTTAGGTCTAAGTATTGAGCATTCAACTGGTGGTTGGTTTACCGTTTCAAACGCCAAGATTGGAGTGATTTTTTTATCCAGGAGTGACGCAGCAGTATAATAGCAGCAGGATAATATTTTAAGATCATATCTGCGAACATAAAACTTAAATGTTACCGAAAACGTTCTTTGAATCTGACTCTCTTTCTTGTCCACTTTTTGATTTTTGAATAAGAAGATTTATTTTAAAACTTTACGTGTCTCCAGATAACGAACTTTTGGTGGTCTTCCAATTTTAGGTCCAACCTTTCAAGCCCAAGCTGTCAACAATCGACTCTTGCGCAACCCAAGCTGTCGATATGTTTTGACATGTCCGCAGCAGAAATACGCACCTATTCAAGTAGAGGATGGAAATTGCTACAATTACATACACGGATCTGTGTCAATTGGCCTACGAGTAGACCTGATGATGGAAGGTGTGGTGATACGGAGTCGCACCAAGCAAGCACACACTGTTGCTTGAGTTCGGATAACTACCAGATATTATTTAATGTAAACATAGAACCAAATCTTGCTAAGAGATCTTGGAGATATTAGCCGACAGGCCATATGCCCGATAGCGAGGAGCGTAGTTGAAAAAGATAATGATGACGCTTGCAGACTACCGCGTTAAAAGGGGAGTACCTACCTGTAAAGCCTATGTATATCCTCAACAGTAGGTACCCTGGCAGGCTGGTGGTGACAAAACATTATACAAACACATGGTACAGAAAAATAAACTCAAAACCAAATGAACAATTAATTATCTCACTAAACGCATCCGTCTTTGCTTGGCTCCCTCGACAAGAAAGCGCGTACCGTACCAACAAGAAATCAACGCCGCAAGCTCGAGCCCAACTAATAGGGCCATTTAACCTATCATCCCCAATCTGGCACAAAAACAGCCCTGGGCAGCATGTGGTCTCCACGACTATGATTACACACAACGGGTTAGGAGACGCGAGCATTAACTGATTACATATTGTGGATGGATGTGTGGTGGTCGGAATTGCGTAGGTGGTTTCTCTTGCGGTTGGTTAAGAGTTAAGTAGAGGGATGAGTTGAAGGTTTTACTTTACTTTACCCACTATTAGTTGGGTTGCCAGCGAGACACATTTAATAAGTACTATACGAGATCTAACGAATTTTATACATGTCATCGATTTTAGAGAAGTGTTTGCTGTGAAATTAAGTAATTTTTTTTTGAGAGAGCAGTTAGATTCCAACAAAACATTCTCAATGACATGTCATACAATTTATGTACAAACAAAACTTTAGACATCACATTCCATTACACAGAACAAGAAATAAATAAAAGTTTACAAAGGCATTTTCAGGTTTTAGGGTGAGAATTTGACCAAGTAATGGCTTTATTTCTATGGCTTCTGGGTACAAATATGTAAGTAGAACACGCAAAATGCCTATAGAACCATAGAATACTACGATAGTCTATTCGTCCCCTTTTTTGCCACACACATGAAACACACTCTATGCATGTCCGTGTAACTTTCTTGTTGGTAACAGACAGATTCCTAGAAGTGAACCTTTCACTACATATCATTATCCAGCAATAACATTTCTTATGAACCTCTTAATGAGCATAACTTTTCAATAGTTACATGTGCTAAAAATTTATATCTGATCTTATTTAAATGTACATATCTATCAATAGAATGAAAATACAGCCTTTAGTAACGGATGATAGACGAGATTTAAATTGCCTACGACGAAGCATGCACAAGTTTTTTCGTGTGATTTGATTACGAGATTTTTTATGTTGTAGAAAAGTAACGACGACGTGTTTAATAACGGAAGGTACGTTTCGGTCATGAATAAATGGAACCTAATCAGCATATAATACGCAAATGAAAGATAAAAGTCTTAACAAGTCAAGCGATAGATAGAGCACGGCAAACTGCTAGATAAACAGAACGTCTGACGTCCAATGATCCGATAAACCGTATGTCTCACTCGCCTCAGCAAATCCAGAACAGCATCTGCCTCACCATCCCTAAATCATGCAACAATCAAGAAGAACAAATCACAGCGAGTACAGCGAGACACAATCTGTATCAGAAGATTCATAAATAAGCGACGCGCGCGCCGATCTCGGCCGACCAATCGCGGTCGTTTGTCAACCTCTGTCATTGGCCAATGACAAATTGGTTGCATTCAGTTTGATGACTGATGCCGAGCTATGCGGTTGTCCCCATGTACTGGTAGCGTATCGCACCGCACATTACTTTATAACTTTAGTTTATTAAACTCAACCAACAGCGAAGCACGTCTTTTATTAATTACTCCGTCGCGACACGGGCGTCCTACTCGCCCGTAAGTACATATGGTCCTTCCCCACATGACGTCTTCATTGAGCTTCTAAGGATTTGGTGTATGTAGAGTTGAAACTTGAATGATATCTGGTGGCATACAACAACTTCAAAGTCAATGAAACGAAAGAAGTAATGCATCAGTCAAAATAAATTGCATAAATACTTTTAAATTCATATTTTTTCCCATAGGCGATAGTAAATGCACAAACTTATTTATGTGATTTCTTTATAATATGCATGCTGCTTATTTTCGAAGTGGATTGCATTCTGTAACAATATATTTTATTTAGTGTTTGGTCGCTGGCGTCAACGTCTTCGTCGTCTCCGATATTTCGTTTTAAAATGTGCGCTATTTGGCAATCAATACATCTTGTCGTTCTCTATGTACCAGTTTCTCAAACAGTAACTGGACAGTTTCGCAAGCCGAATCCATGACATGGTTTAAAAAATCACTCATTACAAAGGCACCAGGCACTCGCATTACTCCGAAGTGGATTCACGCGCGTCACGCCTCACGATATCGATTCAGAACAAAGTATCGATACGGGATTCGATTCCGCTAACAAAATTGAGTTTTACTGACATTGACTCTTTTGTTTCTTTATCATTGCTCTCTGTCTCGATTGTGGAGACGTCAACGGGAAATAATAGTGTACTACCTATTTCAGTTTGTGTTATATCTAATTGCGGCACCACACTTCGTTATGCATTATTCGTTATGCACGTTATTCGGCCGCATACGATGAAGTGTGGAGGGCTTATTTTTGCTTTAATCGCACGCATAACGCATAAGTGTGAAAGGGCATAGGTATTTGGTGTTCGCTCACATAACGAATATTTGGGCGAATACAGCGTAGCAGCATCACGAATAACGCATAACGAAGTGCGGTGCCGCCATAACTAACATCGCATTAAATATCTAAAGTAAAAGTTAGCAAATAGAATCATCACGGTCGCGTCGCTGATCGGCCATTTAATGCGCAGAATTGAAGCTCTACTAGGCTTGCCTATCAAAGAAAAGGTAAGAAGTATAGATGTGGTCTTAGACACTTGACTTAGGCAAGTCTAAAGCGTTTGCGACCATAGAAAAATAGTCACTATACTTTCTTGCATCCTGGAGCATGATTCTCGCGCATTTGATATACGATATCTACACCTATATCGAGTGGTTTTGTAGGGGAATCTGTCAATATAGGTCTCGATATCCGTATATCGAAGGCACGAGAATCGTGCTCCAGGATCCTTTCATGCATGCTAAGGCGGTTTATTATCTGCTCTACCTGAAAACCATAGATTAACTTTTCTTCAAGTTAAGGTTGGATTTTACCAACAAAAAGTTATACGTGAATAACTATCCCGGGGATAAATGACAGTTCAAAATGAGGTCATTCTTAGGAAAAGTAGATGATATTCTCGAGTAAAAAGTTACTCTTCGTTGGTAAAACTCGCTCTAAATCGAGTAATCTTTGACATAATGTATGTTATGGAGTTGTTAACATTTACTCGAGTTAGGTGTTATCTCATGTTCAAGCTAGTGACAGTTAGACAAGTTAGTAGCAGTTAGCTCTCTACCTACTAAAACCATAGAGTCTTCTGTATTATCTACAAACTCTTTGGCCATGGCGTAGCCGACTACCGTTTTGTTATTGTTCAATATGTTTTCTAATAATCCGGTAACTGGTTACAGATTACCGTGAAAGACCCGCTTCGCACGGATAAGTCGGGAAAGTTGGATGCGATGTACAGGGCCCAACTCCATCATATCATCATCTGAAATATCAATATACTTACTGTAACCTGTCAATACATTTATCAAAATATCATGTACACCAGAAAAAACATAGGTTTACTTAAGACTTTAGGTCATAATCATAGTATTAGCACTAGAAATAGAAATAAGATTGCTATGCCCGCGTTCAGACTCAGTAAGGTTGCTAATTCTTTTATGGGAGTGTGTGTTAGTTTTTATAATAAAATACCTAACGAAGCAACTGACCTACCAGAAAGGAGGTTCAAAAACTATGTCAAAAACGGTATATTAAAGAAGTCTTATTACAGTGTAAAAGAATATTTAGATGACAAAACTGCGTGGTCTTTACTATCTCAGCGCACAGAAGTCCAAAGAGGGGCGATGGACTGAGTCAGTACGTCTCTCTTCGGTGTATTTCCTTAGACTTAAGTAGAAATACATAAAATTGTATTTTTTAAGGCCCTCACATATTTTAAAAGAGGTACGGGGGGTTTCTTGCCTTTCTTTGCTCCATCCCTAAGCCCACAACTTCCGAACGGGCGGTAGTATACCAAAATATTAATGCTATATTGACGTTGACTAAGCAATCTGTATGATTTCATGGTCAATAAAAAAAAAAGATACGCGTGTAGCACCGTACACGTGTTAGAAGTAAAACTTCTGTAGCTAGATCATTAAGTGGTACCTATACTATACACCTATACCTACCTATACTAAAAGAGATTTAAATTTCCAATTTTGAGATCCAAACTCTGCTTCAAGTTACTTTTAAGTTTCAGACGTCCGATTATTTGAAATTATTTAAACTTGTACTTACTTTTAATACGTCATGTCATTTATTTCCCACCATTCCTTATCTACAATTTGTCGCGCTCGTGGTGATATACTTAACTCATTCAATAGTGTCACTACTATTGTTCTGAGGTCACTACTATTTGCATCTCGCTCAGATTATATACCATCTGACGTCACGTCTTTTAGCCGTCTCGCTCAAATGTATGCATTGCTTTGCTTGTTTTAGAAATCCATATCGACCCGTGTGACATTGATGAAACTCTTTTCTTACAAACTGTATGGATCGCATCGCACAGCTGTCAAACATAAGTTCCGGTTCCAACAAAGAGGTTGAACGAAGTAGTTTTTGGTCACGTCACTGGTTTTGTTTATCCCAGCCAGCGGCGGCGGCGGCGGCGGCGCCATCTTGGCCATACCGGAAATCAAGAACTCGTGGAAGAATGCTTAAAATAATTTTTATTTCTTAACGTTTCATCAGGTTTTTCTCTCACTAATTAACATTCTTTATTGTACGAATGTATTATTATCTTATCTGATTAGTTAAAAACCGTATTGAAAATAGTTGCGGTTTTAAAAGTCTTCAGCCGACCCTGACGTCACCGATTCCAATTTCCGTTACATTTCTTAGCCACTCGTGATAGCACCCGGCTAGCAGCAATTGAAAAGCAAATATATGAATAACCCACAGTTGAGAGGTTAAATAAATTTTACCCCCGTGCCCCAAGAAGTTTTACTTCAAAAATATACTTTGACTTTGAATTTGAAATGATCAGCCTACATCAACCCACTGCTGGGCAAAGGCCTCTTCTCTATAGCGCCAATCCGAACTGTCCTGCGCCAACCGCATTCACTGAGATCCTGTCAACATATATTATTTTCGGCAAACATGACCTTAAAGTGTCTTAACCAAAGTACAAAAAATATTGTAACAGCGAAGTTGGGCCACCCTATGTACGAGTATATTGTACCAGCGATGTTGGGCCACCCTATGTACGAGTATATTGTACCAGCGAAGTTGGGCCACCCTATGTACGAGTATATTGTACCAGCGAAGTTGGGCCAGCCTATGTACGAGTATATTGTACCAGCGAAGTTGGGCCACCCTATGTACGAGTATATTGTACCAGCGAAGTTGGGCCACCCTATGTACGAGTATATTGTACCAGCGAAGTTGGGCCACCCTATGTACGAGTATATTGTACCAGCGAAGTTGGGCCAGCCTATGTACGAGTATATTGTACCAGCGAAGTTGGGCCACCCTATGTACGAGTATATTGTACCAGCAAAGTTGGGCCACCCTATGTACGAGTATATTGTACCAGCGAAGTTGGGCCACCCAATGTACGAGTATATTGTACCAGCGAAGTTGGGCCAGCCTATGTACGAGTATATTGTACCAGCGAAGTTCGGCCACCCTATGTACGAGTATATTGTACCAGCGAAGTTGGGCCACCCTATGTACGAGTATATTGTACCAGCGAAGTTGGGCCAGCCTATGTACGAGTATATTGTACCAGCGAAGTTGGGCCACCCTATGTACGAGTATATTGTACCAGCGAAGTTGGGCCACCCTGTGTACGAGTATAGCCGCATTCAAATAAAGCTACACCTTTCTTGGATGCTCATGATTATTAAATGGAATTATTTAGCATGGTGTTTGTGTAGTTTATCTCGAGTGATATGACAAGGGTTAGATTTCGAGTATTTTGACAACATTATTAAGTTTATCGATTTATCAAAGAGATAAAATAAATGTAAAACCACGACTTATGTTTTTGTTTTTATTTCGACTGTAGAGCATCGATAGTGCAAGGTGTATGATAAACTTAGACTTAGGGATATATAGAAACATACAAATCTTTAACTTAGTCTGACATACGCCATAGCTTGGATGACTGTCCAAAGACAAGACGAGGGTATCAAAATATCAAACCTTCGCTTCTACACTTCACCTTCAGAGGGAAGCCTTTTATGAAATCCGAATAGAGTAGAAAATCCATTGCCATCAACCCGTTTCGTCGTAAGTAATCAGATTTCTAAATATTTTTCTAATCTACGGCAAAACACAACACAACGTAATAACATCATTACGAATTCCCTACACGCCTACACTAACAACAGCCTTTTAAGTAAGCTATACCTTATACGATTTCTTTTTTTCCTATCCCATAAATTATAGGAGTTAAAGTCGTACAGCAATAGTGTAGCTGTAAAAGTAAGAGGCACTTCCTTTGAACCAGTACACATGTGTTCACATGACACGATGATTGTGCATAATTCTAGTCCTGACGAGGACATAAACCACCAGCCTCCTCATTACGGTCCGACGCCGCTGTGCGAATTAGTCGGACCGCGACTTTGCAATGCTAGGTGGCAGAAACGCTGTGGCACTGGTGTGTAGCTGACGGGATTTCGTAATGAAATATTGCCAGGAATTAAACTGCGTTACAGTTCAACGCGTGTTAAAGAGCACACAAGTTCTTGGGACACAGAGTGGACTGTGCATCCTCTGTGATGATCCAAAATTAGTCAGGAAAATAAGATCAGAAATGGGAAACCGTTGCTCTATAAAGCTTTCCTGGAAGTGTTATTGTACAAATAGCAACAAAGAGTGTGGCAAAAAGCAGCCTCTGTAACACCTTGTTTGTGAAGAGAGTCTTGTTTCAATTATAACAGACTTTTATTATTATTATTATTTTAGATCGAAGATAAATTGTTTGAGATTGAGAGGCACGTGATTGGCTAAAAATTAGCTTAACAAGAGTTCAACAATTTGTAACAGCTAATTTCCCTTTCGGATACCGGGCGTTTTAGAACCTACCCTATAGGTTTTGCTAAATACGCAACTGGGCCATAGATTACATGTGGGAGCGCTAGAGAGGACAGCACAGGAAGGTTAAATGGAACACGAATACAAAACAGAATGTTTACCTGTAGCCATATTTTAAGAGGTACGTTAGTAATAAGCAGTCTGCCCAAGTGTTATATGGACCAGCCTACATGTTAAAGCCACCTAACCCAAGTATCTTTCGTGCGATCACATCATATTCTAAACTTAATTTGCTTTGAAATTCAGTTGTGTAGTTCTGAAAAATTAAGGCTCCACGTGGTGACATAAAATAAGATCTATCTATGGGGTACGGAATGAACTAGACATTCAGAGAGAGATATCAAGGGCCAGAGTGACTTATAAAATCTGTAAGTCACTTGTCATATCTTTGCAACCGTACATCCATGGCCAAACACTACTGTGGGCTATTCAACGACAGTAGGAAGATAAATCGACCATTTTAGCGCCCTCGTGTGGTTCCCGACTGAATCAAGATGGCCGCCGGCACATTTGACGCCGCGATTGAATTTCGTGTAATGATTTTTATTTATGTTAATCGGCCGAGCGCTATTCTGAAATTGGTATCATTTAATAAATTAGCTATTGACGAAGGTATAAAATTAGTAAAGTAAAGTAAAAGTTAATGTAGTCCATTATAAACATAAACATGTGCATGCACGGCTAACACAACCAAAGGCCAACCTTAGTCGTGAAATGGTTTAACTGTACTAGTAAGATTGAGAAAAACTCCACGGCGTGGTTGATGGAGGGGTTTCAGGCTGAACCAACCGACTATCAGAAACCGCTAACCCGATTATCAAGCTAGTAGGCTCTAAGATTATTTAAACAAATATCGCAAATACACTATCTAAGTTGCTTGAACTCAAAATTTATATGCCAAAATCTTGTTCTGAGGCCAAAATGGTAGAACGAGGGTAGAACATAGAGAACTTTATATCCTTTGTCATCTGCATTTGTATGTACCTGTGTTCATGAATAAACAAATTTAATTTAATTTAATTGACACCTACCTACTTACAAGACGTGATCGTGATATTGATTTGTTAGTCCGGCTTATGAAACCTGAAAAGATCCCCCGTCTTTAAAATTGTGCATGCGCTGATGTTAGATAATTGTCGGCGGCCGATCGTAGAATGGGGCACATCATGATGTGCCGAAACGTGAAATATCGTGAAACGATAAAATCTCTTAAGGTAAACACTGCGGTAGCTTAGGTGAAGACTAAAGGGGGCGAGCGCAGCGAAGCCCCCGAATAGTCTTCGTGTTCGTTTGACATGTAGAACACAAAAAACGTCACGTAGTGCTGAATAAAAATGCTTTTAAAAAGACATGTTTTCGTTAAAACCCGCCACATCATATCGGCATATAATGAAATGGCGGGGCACATGACGGCACATCATGATGTGCCCGATTTTACGATCGGCCGCCGACAGATATTATACAAAGGCAGGAAAATTTTTAGGAAGTCTCAGTAGCAAAAAAATGTCTTGATTAGGCTATCTATGACAAAAGCTGCGTATATCGGATTATACATGAATATTTTAGCAGGAACGAATCTATAAAAATAATTTATGATTAGCATCCAATTAGTCCAATTGACAGAACACTTAAGAGATTAGTATTTACGATCAAACAATTACTTCTTTAGTATCACGCACACAGAAAATGGCATTGAGATGGGAATTTAATATGCTTATTTAATGACGACAAGTTATACGCGCATTCATTTTATTTTATGATGATTTGTAAAATATATCCACGTAAATTTAAAAATTGTAAAGCCCAGTAATCGCAGCTATGCTTTTATTTTTACATTTGCTTAACGCTTTGCTACCCTTAGAATTCTAATTACAATATTAAAAAATATTGTGCTCAGAATAAAGTGGCGGTCACCTAATAAATGGTTACCCAAACTCATCGCAGAGTAACACTGATTTGTAAAATACATCCACAAAAAAAAGTTCTAGAGCTTGTGATCGGGTGTTGCTACGCCATTTGTACACCGATATCTACACCCACATTTTAAAACGTAGTGCTTGGATATTATATAAGTTATGGTAAAATAAATGGTCACCCAAAGGGGTTTGGGTAACCTACTATGCACTATTGGCGTCATTCTTAGGGTTCCGTACCCGAAGGGTGCCAAACGGGACCCTATTACTGAGACTTCGCTGTCTGGCCGTCCGTCCGTCCGTCCGTCTGTCACCGGGTCCGTCTGCACGAACCGTAATAGCTAGAAAGCTGAAATTTTCACAGAATGTGTATATCTGTTGCCGCACCAACCACAAATACTGAAATACGAGAGATATTGCAAATTAAAGGGGGCCCCGATACAAGAGACGTGTTTAGATACACTTACGCATTTCAAAATGGAGATCTTGACTGAAACTGTTTATTTATTGTCATAGCAACCATGTCATAGACACATATACTACACATTTAAATATGATAGCATATTTCGCGTCAACCCACATGGTTGTGGTTAGCCGGTATGATGTAGACTCTCAATCCGGAGGTCGTCGATTCAAATCTCGTAAAGGCATAAACTTTTTAAATTTTCTTTTTGTTTATTTTTTTATTGTTTTGAGTGCTTTTGATTTGTTGTACGATGGTACGGTACCCTTCGTGTGCGATACCGACCCGCACTTAACCGATTACTTTTATTCGCCGCCACCGATATCTTTATCATTATTTGGAAACAGTATCTTAATGTACCTATTCTATTTAAAGAGGAAGCATTGCTGTAAATTATTTCGAAGCTGAGATAACAGAGCTTCAAGTTATACTTTATTAATATATAAATTATTAATAAGCTCGCCTTTGTACATATTTTTTCTAACATAAGCTATTTTTACTGTCATGTGAGTACATACAATAAAGAAATTACAAATTACAAATTACACTTTTTGTACTGAAAATCTTTAAAGTGAGATATCTCAGCCCCGAAATATGTACTCCATAGTAAGATTAGCTTATTTTTAATTGCTCTTTCAAAATTTATAACTTTCATGAGTGACCGCCAATACTCAAAATAGACCAAACTCTATGGAAACGTCAAAACGACGCCAACATTAGATACCCAATGCCATTTATCGCAGGGTGGCATGGAATAACTGTTCTCAAGTTAAGCCAGTAATTAAATACTCCATTTTGCGTGACAGGGGGCTAGCTAATCGCAGAATGTCTCTTCTAAGTAGATCTCCTGAGAAACATTTTGAAGCATCGCCCAGAGTACCTCATAATTAGTGCTACACATGACTGCTACCAAGTACGGGGCTACTCTGCGAATGAGATACCGCCTCTTCTGAATGGAACTAGTGCTGTCCTGTCATTATCGAATAAATCAGTGCCGATTCAACCGGTAATTGCATCGATTCCTGCATCGATGTATCGATATTATCGCAACGCGGATACCGACTGCCGCTGTTGACTTGTTCTTTTATGATCACTTTTTATGGATATGAAAATAAGTATCTTAAAATAATAAAGCTACGTTTGAACTCGAATCGTCCCCAATTGGTGTCCGCGAGGCGAAGCCGAGCGGTAGCAATTATCTTTAAACGAGGAATATTTGTATGTAAAGATATATGTTTTGAGTTCTAGAAAAAGGCGCTGTAGTTTTCGATGAATATAGGGGTTTTTGGGGGTAAACAACCGATCGAGCTAGGTCTCATAGCTGAAAAATCGCTTTATTTCCGAGTTTTCATGCTTTTCTCATACCAGTGCAATAGAATTGTCAATTTTACTTTAGTACAGTGAAAATAAGGCATAAATTCCAATGACAATAAAAAGGTGACAACGGTGTTTCAATGACAACTCATGGCGACCTCTCGGAAAATTCACACAAAAAGTTTTCGTTAAAATAAGGTCGAATCTAAGTTCAACATCTGTTATTCAACCTTCTTGCTTGATATTAAGCGAACAGGCACTTTGTTTTCCTCGTGAGTGTTAGGCACAGAATTCAATCTTTCAGCCTACACATAGTATACATACATGCATCTTAAACACTACCGATTTGATAGATATAATTTATTATCAAAAGTAAATCCCCGGTGAATGTAAGTATATTCTAGCTCTGTAGGTACTCGTAGGTATATTGTTGTACACAAAGGTCTACCCTTGCTGATATATCAAACTCTCTCATCGGAACTTGGTTTGCTGGAAGAGATTTATTTATTTATTTATTTATTAAGGTCTATACAACAGGTATACGACATTACATATAACTTAGATATTTTCAGATTAATTCTAGTTGTACGTATACACACAGGATATATAAAAGTTGGAGTAAACATGAAGTTCAAAAATTAAAGATAATGTAAACAATAATTATGACTTATTTATAAGATTCGTCTCAAATGGTATTTTAGTAAGCCTGGTCTCGAGTTGAATATGATTGTCAATATCGTCGTCGACCAAGCTTAAGTCGTTTACCGTATGACACATTCTAAGGATGGGCCCGTTGGACTCTGTGTTTGTTTTACAGACTGGGATGTAAAATATTTTCTTTTTCGTGCGCGTATTTAGGCAATGCGTGTTTATATTTATTGATGACAGTAGGGGAGTGTCGATTTTGCAGTGAAGAATTTTATGCAGATATGTCACCTCACAAATCTTACGCCTTTTAGCCAAGGTGTCTAAGCAGAAATGCTCAAGTCTAGCCTCGTAGCCAGCAAGTTTGCGCCTAAGCCCGTGTCGTCCTGCTGCAGCTCTAGAGATAAGCTCGCCTTTGTACACTGTTTTTATTTACTTTTTGTCATTGCAATTAATTGTGTGTAATAAAGAAATTATGAATTATGAATTATGATCAGATCCACCTGACCGAAATGGAATAATTTGATAGATATACTTTATTCTCTAAAGTAGATCCCCGGTGATCAGATCCACCGACCGGAATGGAATAAATGCTAGTATTCATACACATAGCCGGCCAGTAAATTAAAGGTGCTATCAATATAATTTAAGTGAAGTGTGTGACGTTCAATAAATTGTTAGGAACTAGTAGTTCTCATGTTACATAGCAAATTATAACGTGCACGACGTGTAATCTGCGTTTGTGTGTGGTGTATGTGAGGGTTATAAGTAGGTATGTGTGTGTGTGTGTTTGCGTGTTAATGCAATGCAGTCTTTTGTACTTGTGCTGCTTTTTATTGAGTTGCGAATTATGAAGTTGGGCTCTACTTTACATTTAAAGGCGTCATACTCTGAGATTCCCGAAACTTTGAAATTTAAGTTGTCACTTAACTAATTTAATCGCGAGAATCTCAAAGGATAGGTAGTCATTTGTTTCAGTTGCTAAGAATTCGTTTCGTAAAACTCAGAGATAGTTACTCATTTTTTCCTATACATTATGGTATAGGCCTAAGTGTAGCCGGTTATTAGATAGATAAGAACTCAATTCGTAAAAGCGTTTTTCCGTTTCATCTATATGTCAGATTGTTGAACAAAATTCTCGCAGACTCATCTTAGATATTATGTGCACGGTTAATTAAAATAGATACTTTGCAGGATTACGTACCCGAAGAGTAACCAACGGAATCCTATTACAAATAATAAGCATCCACTATCCGTTTGTCTACCTGTCCGTCTGTCCATCAACAGGATGTATCTCGCGGAACAGGGTCCTCATGCAAGAGCCGTGTTTTGCTTCATTGTTTCTTGTTGGATGGTATGGAACTGGAACCATTGGAGTGTGATTCCGACTCGCGCGTAATTAACCGAACTAGGTATTTTGAACTGCCAAGAAACATATTTTAAGTGTTTTGTAAAAAAAAACTGAGAAGAGACGTCGTTATATTTCTCGTTTAATAGTATGGGACAAAGGATGTTATGCGGCTAACTATACATGATACTAATGCTACTTAGTAAATTGCAATTACAGACGCCCGACCTCACCGTATGAGGTAATACATACTTGTACAAACGAGAGGGAAATATGTGTTTCCTGTGAAAGGGAAGAGTTAAACACTATGATTTTGTAGAAATCACATGCGACAAACCTACACTTGGGTAAGGTAAGCTTTTTTGTGTCATACAGTGCACTAGAAATTACGTTAAGGGAAAGTGTGAAGGAAACCCTTGCTTTGGTAAATCACACAACGCATGTAATACGCGGTACTATAAACACGGTAAGTAATTCCATTATATCAGATAACTCGATACCAGAGTAGGATTTGTTTTTGATCCCTTGACGACATACGTCATCGGGGAAGCCTTAACAAAAACTTAGATCCTACAGCCCTTCACGTACTACCTACTTTACTCAGGTTAGTAACGAGCAATCATACATTCTCAATATACAGATAGTCGAGAGAGAACCCTAGCACGCCCCATTTCGTAAAATAAGAAGATGAAGAATGTTTTGCAACTTTAAAAACGTAAATAGCGTCACGCCTTGTTCCCATTCGGAGTAGTAGAGGCAGAAGTTATGCCCATTTTTCGTCAGTTTAAAAATATCTATCAAATAAACCTATGGCTATTTCTATAACCCAACACGATCCTCAGTAGAGTACGCCACAAACCACAAGGTAGCAGCTTATCGTCACACAATTATACAATTTCCATAACAGTATTTGCCTAGTAATCTGGTTAACTCAAAGTTTATGTTAAAACGTGCTTCGGGCAGACGATCAGCACTCATAAATTACAACCTGCAACCCAGGGTACGGATCGTAATTGTAGCCCTGAGCCACATCGATGACATATCCCTTCGGAGGGACGACCACTATAACGGTTCCACCGACAGCGAATAAATTCGATACATCAATATGTCCCTGCATCGATTCTTGAAAGTCGGGTTCCCGAGGAAATTACTCGTCTAATAATCGTATGTTTTATTTAACATATGCAAAGAGAACATCCCCGAGGACATAGCATCGATTATAACCGATTAAGATTAGTTATGGTGAATCGATCGGGCGGGCAACGATTAGACTTACTCGTACCGTAATTAGGACTCAGTAACGTGTTGTATAAATCATAATACGCATGTATATAGATTGGTGTAAATTGTATAATTATTGTAACTCATCCCTGATTACATGTGGTGGAATGTTGGACTACATTCGTAGCCAATCGAGATTCTGCGTGGCGTATCTCGTATCACAATCTTAATTTATGGCTGGCCTTGTAAATTACGTAGTATGTCCTACTTGTAGTTTGATAAATGAGAGCACTAGAATTTGAGTTGCTTGACGAAGAATTGTATAAAGGCAACACACCACATGCCCTTAGATTACACTGTGCTAGCTTGTAGCAAACGCTGAGACTGTTCCCTTTTTTGCCTTATATACCTACTTACGCATTCGCTTTCCTCGGTATTGTTTTTTTTTTTATGCAAAATAAACAATTTCTATTTCTATTTTCTATTTCTATACGTGGTTTCATTGTCATTATTGAAACTCTACTTATATCGCCACAAAAACAGTCTACTTACATATAATTTACTACCCAATTCTCTATATGCTTTGGATTAGAGCCTTGAAGCCTAGCCTTTTCCACAAAATGGCATAGTACAGTACCCACATAAGTAGTATTTCAAGGCTGAACTGCTAAATTAATTGCTATTATTTGTTTGTTGAGCTGAATGTAGGCATGATATTGTAGGTTTATGGATTGCAGCTTATTACGGAGCAGTTTGTACAGTATATCCCAAACTAGATCAGTTACACTGTTTGTTTAAATGGCAGAATTCAAAATTGTTTAAAACACAATAAATTACAACTACAATTTCAAAATATACGCATGCTCATTTCAAATGGATTATTACTGACAAAGATATAAACATAAACATTATAGGTATACACATTTCTTTGGCCCCACATCACAAAATTATCATGGAACCCATAAACAGTGACGTCACATGCTTTTATAAATCTAAGACCTGTGCCTGTGGTTCATTTCTCTTCTTCCACAGCCGGCATTTTTATCCCGGACCTGTCGCTTGGGATAGATAAATACTCTTAGTACTGGAGGTAGAGCTCGTCTAAGCTGAAATGACGCGCCCCACTCCTTGGTTTTGTATTTACTAGTCATACAAAACCAAGGAGTGGGGCGCGTCATTTCAGCTTAGACGAGCTCTACCTATTAAATGAATTAAAAAATTGCTCTAAGACACAATATTATTTACTTAGATATTCCATCCAACAGCTAAGCGTCAATTAAGCAACAGGCAATTTTTGCCTCTTTGGACGATACCTGACTAAAAGCTAATACCTAGTCCAGAAGTCAAAACAGATGCAAAACGAAACCAAAAGTGAAGTCTAAAAATAAACAATCTAGACATGGCACAGTTAGACCTGAGAATAAGTATACATATGGACATTCCAGCAGTATAATGACTACATTCGTAATAAGCAGTCGACGTAATGTCGGTCAGGTGGTTCAGGGTAAGTCTAATAGCTCTTATGAGTGGTTGAGAAGAGTCAAGGTTGCCGTTTCAGGTTTATGGGTTTCACTTTTATTCAAGGTGTTTCAAGGCAAAGCACATCTGTTTAACTTTTACGTGATTGAAGAGTTTGTAACGTCTAGAGAGAAATAGAAATGAAAAGCCTAAGTTTTTGTAACGGAAGGTAGATCTAAGAACAACCTGTACCTCTGGTACTCTGTAAGGGAAGATGTGTTTTTTTAGGATTAGGTTACGCAAAAGGTTTAGGTAAAGCAAGAATAGAACACTTTGCCTTAACCCAATATCATCATTATAGTAGATTGTTTACCAAGGGAGTAAAGAACTATTTTTAGGGCGAGAGTGTTTTTTTAATCCTGAGCGACCGAGGGATTCTAGAGTTGAGTCCCGAGTGTAACGAGGGACTCAAAAGTAGAATCCTGAGGGAGCGAGGGATTCAAAGTACATCACTCGAGCCAAAAATAGTTTTTACTCCTGAGGTGGACACTCTACTTTTCATCACCCTCTATGAGAAAAGTAGTAAGTAATCAATAAAATAACATACATGTACCTATACAGGGTGTCACAGAAAGGGGTGTACAAGCGGAAAGAGGGACATCATTCTGAACAACTTTCACTATGGGATCGACTTGATCAGAGCAACTTTATTTTTAACTCAGTACATTTCGGGCCTAGCGCTCAGCTGATCTGTATGGTGGAGTGAAAAATAATGTTGCTCTGATCAAGTCGGTCCCATTGTAAAAGTTGTTCAAAATGATGTCCCTAACAACCTGCTTTCGGCTTGTACACCCCTTTCTGTTAGACCTTACATTTATTTACACAATTTTCGTGATATGTTGTGTGTAATGGTTTGTTGGAAGAAATCTCTTGTTATCTATTATAAGTTTTCTGTATGTCATTCTTGTGTTAGTACAATAAAGAAATTACGAATTACAAATATGTCCTCCACATAGTTAAAGATTGTTTAAGTATTGGCTAAATCTTGAAAATTGGTTCAAAAAGCATTTTCAGATAACCACGTTTTTACATACCTATATTACTCGTGATTTTATTGGTAACAGATCTTGTATTTGTCATTCGCGTTTGTTGTTATCATCTGGAGTTAGACACTCACTTTCACTCATATTCTTTACTCATATCCGCAGACTAAATTGAAATAATTACAGCATTCAGATTTGGCGCGCTTTGTTTACAAATTTTCCACAACTTTTTTAATTATTTGGTCCGTGTTTCGATATCAATTCTGTAAGGTTGTTTCTCTGTTGTCACCAATCGGTGTCAATCGATTCGGTCGATCGGATTATCTAATCTGTGTCGAGTACGCATTTTAGTACAAACTTTTTTTTATCGGCTGCGTTTAGAATCGATCTCTCTTTTAATTGGGTCTGTCAGCCTGAGTGGTAGTGAAACTGATTAGTGACAGCATTATTTTTTCTTTGTACTGGCAACAAAATTAAAAAGTTACTTTTAGTCCCTAGGGACTAAATGACCTACTTTAGTCCCTGTTTGCCGGGACTAAAGTAGATCTTTTTGAATAGATGTGATGAAATAGTAGATTGTTTACCAAGGGAGTAAAGAACTATTTTTAGGGCGAGAGTGTTTTTTGAATCCTGACTGACCGAGGGATTCTAGAGTTGAGTCCCGAGTGCAACGAGGGACTCAAAAGTAGAATCCTGAGGGAGCGAGGGATTCAAAGTACATCACTCGAGCCAAAAATAGTTTTTACTCCTGAGGTGGACACTCTACTTTTCATCACCCTCTATGAGAAAAGTAGTAAGTAATCATTAAAATAACATACATGTTGTTTGTAAATAACATACATACAGGCTGTAACAAAAAGGGGTGTACAAGCGAAAAGAGGGACATCATTCTAAACAACTTTCACTATGGGACCGACTTGATCAGAGCAACTTTATTTTTATTAACTCAATACATTTCGGGCCTAGCGCTCAGCTGATCTGTATGGTGGTGTGAAAAATAATGTTCCTCTGATCAAGTTGGTCCCATAGTGAAAGTTGTTCAAAATGATGTCCCTAACAACCTTCTTTCGGCTGGTACACTCCTTTCTGTTACACCCTATATTTATTTACACGATTGTCGTGATGTGTTGTGTGTAATGGTTTGTTGGAACAAATCTCTTGTTATCTTAAGTTTTCTGTAGTCATTTTTGTGTTAGTACAATAAAGAAATTACCAATTACGAATATGTCCTCCACATAGTTAAAGCTTGTTTAGTATTGGCTAAATCTTGAAAATTGGTTCAAAAAGCATTTTCAGATAAACACTTTGTTCCTCTTGAATTTTTCTACAGGATTACAGTTTTTACACACCTATATTCCTCGTGATTTTATTGGTAACAGATCTTGTATTTGTCATTCGCGTTTGTTGTTATCATCTGGAGTTAGACACTCACTTTCACTAATATTCTTTACTCATATCCGCAAACCAAATTGAAATAATTACAGCATTCAGATTTCGCGCGCTTTGTTTACAAATTTTCCACAACTTTTTAATTATTTGGTCGTGTTTCGATATCAATTCTGTAAGGTTGTTTCTCTGTTGTCACCAATCGGTGTCAATCGATTCGGTCGGTCGAATTATCTAATCTGTGTCGAGTACGCATTTTAGTACAAACTTTTTTTTTTATTGGCTGCGTTTAGAATCGATTTCTCTTCAAATTGGGTCTGTCAGCCTGAGTGGTAGTGAAACTGATTAGTGACAGCATTTTTTTCTTTTGTACTGGCAACAAAATTAAAAAGTTACTTTTAGTCCCTAGGGACTAAATGACCTACTTTAGTCCCTGTTTGCCGGGACTAAAGTAGATCTTTTTGAATAGATGTGATGAAAAGTATATTATAACGCTACTTTTATGTCAGCAGTAGGACAAATTATTTATTGATGTACGTTGATTAGACATGTACTTAAAAACTAATGTTTTTATTCCATCGCAGTATGCCTGCCTACATCCACATAATTGCTGGATATATAATTCAAATAGAGCAATCAATAATAAATTGATCGAGCCAGTGCGTTTGATAATTCACTTACGTATGAGTACGAGTATGTGATTCTGGGTTCCATGTTATGACGCAAACCAGGGGTTATTGATGATGTAATAAAGTCTATTGATCATTTTTTATATGGAGAAAAAGTCATTGAAGAAAACAAAATGTTTTCCATCATCTATATATACAGCTCTATTTTCTCTTAAAACTTTAGTCGCAGTTAACTTAAAACTTAAACTTACTGCATCAAATTAATTTGCTGCTATCGAAACTGCCTACATTGTTGGTAATTACTAAAAAAAAACAGCCAAGTGCGAGTCGGACTCTCACACGGAGGGTTCCGCACCATCATTGTACCAAAAGTACAAAAATATACGTTTCTTGTATGAAGAAACCTTTATTTTTTCAATATTTCATGTATTTCAGTATTTGTTGGTGGAGCGGCACCACGTTCTGTGAAAATTTCAATTTTCTAGCTACCACGGTTCATGAGATACAGCCTGGTGACAGACAGACAGACAGACGGACGGACGGACAGTGAAGTCTCAGTAATAGGGTACGGAAGCCTAATAAAATAGATCCATCAGATATTCAATCTCCACTTGGGCACGATTTTGCCTCTGCCAAACTATATTGGAAGAAGTGTTATCTTGTTTGTACAAACATATATTATAGCTAAAGGTAATTTGCTTAGCCCTAAACCAACCAAAATCCATACTTAGAAATAGGATATTGCTTCGACAGTACGCTAAGGTTTATTTTAACTACACGTAGGTTCATAGCAACTGAAATATTATATCTGGTCTTGCACTAATGGTCTGCGAAATTGAAGGTGACATAGCCAATTTACGAACACACTTCTAAGTAATTCAACACCGATCGGTAGGTATTTGAGACCTGCAACAGGTGCATGAACCTATTAGAATCTCAAGCATACTTAGGCTAGAGAGAAAGTTAGTCTGCTTAGTAGTATTTAGTTAAAGATTAACAGGATGTAGAGAAGGGAATAGGCGATGAATTGTTTGTGCTGAATGTGGTAAGTAGCTCTTAAATATATCATGGAAGTAATTGGCAATCTGTAGGGACTGGCATCGAAACCAAGTTCGGTATTTGTTATTTTTTAGGTTTTCGATCCATAAAAGGAAAAAAAAGGAACACTTATAGGATCACTTTGTTGTCCGTCCGTCCGTCTGTCTGTCTGTCTGTCGTCCGTGTGTCACCACCTTTATATCAAGAACGCGTGGACGTATCAAGCTGAAATTAATGATATCAATTGATAAGGTCTGGTCGCATATAGCTGTAAAAAAATAAACCTTCTAGGTCAACGCAATCGAACGATACGACCGTTTATGCTGTAAAATTGTTAGATTTTCATAGTAATCGCAATGGACACAAAACCTATAGGGTACTTCCCGTAGGCATGAAATTTGGCACAAAGCAAGATCTTATAGCACAAATAAAGATAAAAATCTGAAAACTGCAAATTTCTGTATTTCTACAAAAAAAAATTGGTTTACATGGATGAATTATTACTTTAGTTTTCTTGTGTGGAAACCTAATTACACATGTTACGCTCTCCAAGTGTGTCCTACTCGCACTTGACCGTTTTTATTTACTTTTATGCTTTCTTGTACGATGGTATGGAATGGAACCGTTCTTACGAGATATATGACCGATTTTAATTAAATACGGGGCAACAGAGACGTGATGTATATTCAGGTAACGTAATCCGTAAATACTTACGTGTAATAAAAATTCAAGAAATCACAATTTTGAAAAAAGTTTCAAAATAGCCTATATTTACTCCAGATTGCTTCGAATAACGACAAATTGATCGTTCCCTTTATTAGACGAACAACCACTTTGCGAAAATGAATACAAAACCTCTAGATAAGACTTACCCAATACCAGCTACAACTAAATTAGCTACCTAAGCTCGGAATCTTATTGATTCTTGCCTTATTATTTCTCAGTCAAACACACTAATAGTTCCATATATCAAACTGTCAAATACCGGGCCAATTGCCGTGTTTAGCCACAGATCCCTACTCTGCAGCCACTCCGTAGGACTCCGTTTAGAATTCTTGCGCTTGCGTTTCGCAATAGCCGTGCGCTTTTAAGACTCCGCCCAGGCCCAAACCCACCCATTACGCGGCTATCTACTCGCTACCGAATAGCCTTGACTACCGGCCAGCTCAAACTAATGCCGACCATTACACCGCGGGTCTGCGCGCACGCACTACCATGGTTCCTGTCGCGTCGTCACCACGGGCTGATAGCTCGAATTACGTTCGGAAATTATCCTATTTTGCGTTCGGGAGCCCCGAGCGAGCGGTTAACAAGCCTGCGCTTCGATGCTGTACGTTAAACCGCTCCCATATTTCCTTCTCTAATAAAACCGATGATAGTCCCAGGGTGTTCTTAAAAACGGCAAGCACTACATCAAACGTGCTCGCAGAATAAGTAGGTGCTCGCAACGAGTATAAATTCTAATAAGCGTTTATGCTATAAGAGACTCCCGAGGCAACAATGCTCTTAATCTCGGCTATTTCTCTAGCGAGAGAATTTTAAAATCTAGGAGAACGGTAGTTGGTATGTTTATGGTTAATTTTTCGTTGCCGCCTACGCTCCGGTTTGTTATAAATTGACGTCGGAGGTTCGTTGCTCCTCTATCTGTTTTTTTCTTATGTGTCGTCATTGTTTGTAAGTGGTCTATGCGGTCGATCCGTCACGGTTAGGTTGAGGCGGATAGATAATTCATACGAGCGGTGTGACACGAATTAATCTTCTTTAACTTAAGTGGCATTTAACTGCTACCTTAACCATATATCCTTTAGGATTTAGAGTACCTCGGCCTCGCTATGAACCCTCTGTGGTAATCAATTTGTCTGGCAGAAAAATGGACGTCATTTTTACTTTTCTTTGTATCACGTACAGACAGCTGCAAGTCGCAATATGTACGAAAGGAAACTCGCGAGAATAGCTGACTGTGAATGTCAGTGACAAATTATTTAAGTAGGCAACGTCACGGAACGTAATCTATTACTAAAATTTTACAAATAGAACCAAAATAAGCACTGTCATTTGTTTTTAATTTCTTTAATGGGAACCAAGTAGCTCCAAGTAGGATGACGAAGGAACAAATCCTCCATGTAGATGTCTTCGTTTTGACTGGTCAAAATTGTAATCGAATCTAAGTTACCTGTCAAAGAGAAATAGGATATCTGCTAAAGGTTATCTCGGTTCTCCGCTTCACATTATTAGTTCCACGTGTGATGTAACTCCAAAGGAGGTGAATTATCACAAGCAGACACAGTCAGGAAGCCAGCAATCGCCTTTGTAGTACAATATCGCATTGCACGCAATCACTTTTCATATAGGCCAGTGTGGAGTATAAATTCACTATCTCCAATTTACCAGAAGTATATGAATGCTTGTGGATATGGCAAACAATAACATTTATTTAGACATTTCTTCCCCCAGTAAGGCCGTTTGTGGACTCCGTATTGGAAAAGGCGTGACGCTATACAGGGTTACTTTTGGACCCCTAGCCAAAAGTTACTATTATTTTAGGGACATCATTCTGAGCAACTTTCACCAAGAAACCGATTTGATCAGTGCATATTTATTTTTCACTTCTCCATACAAATCAGCTGACCCGCTCAGACCAAAATGTACTGAGAAGTGAAAAATAAAGTTGCTCTGATCAAATCGGTTTCTTAGTGAAAGTTGCTCAGAATGATGTTCCTAAAATAATAGTTAGTAACTTTTGGCTAGGGGTCCAAAAATAACCCTGTATTTTGTTATGCCAGCTGATTAGCAATCAAATTTCAAAACCATAAATTGAATGAAATGAACGAAAACGCGTCCCAGTGCAGCTTCCAATAATCTTGTGGCGCGCGCTGACAGGTACGTTGCATTGTATTAAGTTGCGTAGAACTAGCGCCCCCCTAAAAAGTTCCTCAAGTTCACTCAAGTTCCTAAACATCGTTGGAAGAGTTTATTCGCAGTTCTAGTTTGCCGATATATCGCGGCCTTATGTCCCGCGGGCACAATTCTCACTCCCGACTCGACCTGTTACTCTACGACCACTTAACTCAAGCACTGTCTCCATAGCAACTTGTATGACGTGAGGTATCTCAGTTAAGTGGTCGCAGTATAGTTGAAAATCTACACCCGTTACTGTTCGTGCCTTACTGTAATGCACAATTTGTATTTCTGATGTGTATTCCATTTGTGTTAAATTAACAGATGATTGTTACTATAGAATCTGTCGATATAACATGTCTGCGCGTCAACCCTCCTCGAACATCCAGGCCTTCCTACTTCAGCTTGTGCTGGAGTTGGGATGGCTGAACTAGAGTGTAGGCGCAGGGGACATGCACAAAGGCCCCGCTCTCGTGGGCCAGGTGCAGGCACAACATCCCCCTGATAGAAGAAGAACATGTCTGCGATGGGCTAGATAGAATCTATCAACCATAAGAAAGTTAACGTGGACATCCCAAGCGAGAGGGTCCGGGTTCGAACCCCGGCATAGGAAGATGGAAAAAAAAATCGCGTGTAGCACCGTACACGTGTTAGAAGTAAAACTTCTGTAGCTAGATCATTAAGTGGTACCTATACTATACACCTATACCTACCTATACTAAAAGAGATTTAAATTTCCAATTTTGAGATCCAATCTCTGCTTCAAGTTACTTTTATGTTTCAGACGTCCGATTATTTGAAATTATTTTATACTTGTACTTACTTTTAATACGTCATGTCATTTATTTCCCACCATTCCTTATCTACAATTTGTCGCGCTCGTGGTGATATACTTAACTCATTCAATAGTGTCACTACTATTTGCATCTCGCTCAGATTATATACCATCTGACGACGTCACGTCTTAAAACCGTCTCGCTCAAATGTATGCATTGCTTTGCTTGTCTCTGTGCCCAGTCTCTTTATTTAATTGATCGAGTACGTATTTTCAACTATTCCAAGTTAATGTGTACCTGCGGGGCTACCATAAGGCTTGCCACTCACCTCAGTCGCGCAGATAAATGACAAAGAAGATGGCTAAATCAATATATGGACGACTGCCCCAGACATGTACAAAGACTTCTCAACAGCCAATAGCATTTAAATATTCATTCATAAATTTAATTTACTGCGTCTGTATTTAGTTTGTAGAACTTGAAGAAAAAAAATATATAGGTAAATAAGAGTTGTTACTCAATACTCCGTGATTCCAATATGATTCCGTGACCTTTGCCGTCGCTAGAAATAAGCACCATTTTGCAATAACATGCAACATAACGCCATCTAGCCACTCCTCTGGAAACCTCCTGTTTTCAACAGTTTTGCTAGTTGGCAATTATGTTGCATGTTATTTTTAACGATGGCAAAAGTCACTAATCAATGGCGGAATCATATAGTATGAAGTGACAACTCTTAATTATTTAATCATTTCCTTCAAGTTCTACAAACTAACTAAAGACGCAGTAATTTATGAGAGAATATTTATATGCTATTAATTGGCTGTTGAGAAGTCTTTGTACATGTCTGGGGCAGTCATTTTGCCAAATTGCCAACTCCTTTCGCGTCTCAATGATGTTTCTCCATAAAATAGCGCGCATTCATTATGATATGACATTAAATTGTGACAAAATGCGTGGCTGGGGTGACTGGCGTGCCTTATGCTACCCCCGCTAACCTATACATACCTACTTTGCTAGGATTTTTTAGGGTTACTTCATCGCGAAGCGATGACGTAACTCTTATTTAATTTTATTCTTGACATTTCCTTAGTCCGCCATACGACATACCTCGATTTTGATATTTTACTTCAACATTATTGACTGGCATGAATCATTAACTTTAAATTACAAAAGCTTATTAAAATCAAAATCGTATAATTTCAACAGTTATAACAACAATTCAACTTTAAAATATGTATTACAAAAATTACATACAAACAAATAAGCGAAACAATAAGCCATTAAACTTATGGCTCTGTAAGCTGTAGACCTCGCTTTGGCCGTTTACTACAGATAAACATTAAATAGGTAGGTATGACACGTACTTAGTAGCTAAACTGCTAATTTGTGACTTGAACTGCACTATATAATAAAAAGTGGCTTTAGAACAGTTCTAGGTATCTACTTATTGTTTTCAAGAAGTCTTAATGCAGCCATCCATCACATCGGAATTTGCTTGAAAACTAAATATCACATTTGGATGATTCTAAGTGACTTTATGCGATTACTAGCTGCCTGTTGCGCGACTACGCAGCGCGTTTTAGGTACCTATTCCATAGTTACCGGCCACAAAACGATTCGTTCATCATTTTAGAAATCCATATCGACCCGTGTGACATTGATGAAACTCTTTTCTTACAAACTGTATGGATCGCATCGCACAACTGTCAAACATAAGTTCCGGTTCCAACAAAGAGGTTGAACGAAGTAGTTTTTGGTCACGTCACTGGTTTTGGCCTTTACCGGAAATCAAGAACTCGTGGAAGAATGCTTAAAATAATTTTTATTTGTTAACGTTTCATCAGGTTTTTCTCTCACTAATTAACATTCTTTATTGTACGAATGTATTATTATCTTATCTGATTAGTTAAAAACCGTATTGAAAATAGTTGCGGTTTTAAAAGTCTTCAGCCGACCCTGACGTCACCGATTCCAATTTCCGTTACATTTCTTAGCCACTCGTGATAGCACCCGGCTAGTAGTAATTGAAAAGCAAATATATGAATAACCCACAGTTGAGAGGTTAAATAAATTTTACCCCCGTGCCCCAAGAAGTTTTACTTCAAAAAACTCCGTGTCTTGAATGTTTACATATTTGTGATGTCGCTGTTTCCAGTTCCCACGACACAAGGTATCCAAATAAGGGGCCAGAAAAAATGTATGTGCCTGTATGTGAGTGTTATTGTTAGGATAAAAGGCTGCTGCCAAATAAGTCTTCTTCTTCCAACGATATGTTGGCGTGCGGTGACAGTTGGATTAAACTAACGTTTGATGACGAATGAGGAATGAAAGGTCTGTGTTGATGACAGGTTCATTGCATAGAGCTGGCGCCCCCTTGTAAACGTCACTCATCACATCAGACAACATATCGTTGGAAAGCTGTACACTATAGTATATTCGTGATAATAATGCAGTAAACTCATGCTGTCCGGCGGCCTAGCCACGCCCCGTAACCAATCAAATCGTTTCCAATTATCAAGCCAAGTTCACAGTGACCAGTTGAAGGCAAACTTTCGAACGCGAAGGTTGTGTCCTGTCCTGTGAGTGTGTGTAACAGATTTTAATTTTAATTTCACTGCATTCTTATCACGAATAGACTGCAATGTCCTGTTTCAATAACCCATCTATCCATGGTTTTTACATTACTAGAGTTAGATTTAACTGTTGCGCGAGAACTTATGTCAAATTCGATCCTATCTATCTGCAGATAGAGGATAGAATGGTTATTGAAACAGGGTCGTAAATCGCGTCGTCATTTCGGCAAGTGTGTTGCTAATAAAGTAGCGTTGCACGCGTAATCACGCGTTATAATTCACCTGCTGCTGGACATAACTTCCTCTTTCTTTATCATACCATCTAACCCGGTCCTCCTCCACCCAAATCCACTGCTAATTGCTATGCCTGCTCTCGGCATCACGAAAAAGATTCAGGTCACTGAATTCCCGACGTGCATAAAGGTTCTTAGGACTTGCGATTTCTAAACTTTAATATTGATATCGACTGTTCGTATATTCATTCATTCCCCTTTCACTGGGTCGGCCGTTTCGACCACATCCAGTGAGATTCTGGTTTGCTAGCAATAGAATTCCGCATATTGGTCTATTGTAAAAGGGGTGAAAAATCTAGTAACTTCGCAATAAAATTAAGCCACTGCGGCTAGACCGGACATGTCAAGGAAGTTGTTCGCAAAAGAAAAGTGGATGGGGCTATTTAAATTTAAAAAAAAATAACTCAATGATGTTTACCAATGTTGATGAAAAAACCGTGTATATGTTTGCACATATTATGTGGAAGTAAGTTGTTACTAACCAACCCAAACCTGGCAACCCGAACCAATGTCGTAAGAGTACCCTTTAGTTGCGCAGGAGTGGGTGTAGGTAATGTATGTGCGATCTTTATCGGCTATCTAAAGCTGTTGTGTGCATCGCCCGCAGCGATACTCCGTTGTTTAGTTGCACTAGAATAGGTTACAACAAATGTTACTATGCGTGTTAAATATCCTTGTGGCGAAATAGTCTAGAGAACGCCGGAAGCTGTGTATGCTTGTTGTTGTAATTAAAATGGATATTAACATTTATGTACTGTGTGCAATTCTAAAGGTTTCAAAGCTTAACAAACTGAACCAATATTCAAGAAAATAAACCCAGGTCTGGATCTTTGTGACATCGCTGTTTCTGGTTCCCATGACACAGGGTCTTTTATGGGTCCCATTGGGTATGTAAATGTTAATCATTTTTTAAAACTTTGAATGTCTTTGCCATAGATTTATTTTCAATCGCGACAAATCTGTAATTTCTATCGCGTAAATTCAGCGCCCATGTAGCGACTACGACGCGTTCGGTGGTACGTAAAAACTAAAATCAGCCGCGTAATGTGTCACAAGATGTTCTATTCTCTTTGTTTCCAGCCCAGCTAATTCCATTTACTACTGTACAGTGCAGCATTGTCCAGTTGTCACAGCCTCGGCCACACAATGCGGTGACGTCAGCGAAGCCCATATGTTACAGATGCCATCTTCCGGCGAGCGGTGATAAACTCACCAGCCAATGTCGCTTCCGTGAATGGACAGGACAGAAGGCGGGATGGAGTAGTTAGAGAATTGTAAGTGATTTTGACTCCTAAAAACAAACTGTGTTATTTGGAAAACAATGCTTTTAAAAATAATAAGTGACAAAAGTCATACTCACTAATAGTGTTGCATGTACAAAGGCTCTTGCTAGATTAGGATCCCCAGATCACCTGCTCTGCTTTCAAGACAAAATAAAAATATAGTGTGACAATGTACAAAGACGAGCTTATCTCTAACTAGAAATTTCTTCTAGCAAACCCTACGGAATGAGAAAGAATTTTTGATACAGGGAATTATATGAAACCCGTCCAACCATTTCTCATGTTCTTCTCGTATGATGTCTGTATAGTTTTTATTTTTATTTATAGTTTTGATAACTGATAAATCTCAAAAAATTGCATGCTACTATTTAATAGCTGATTAAGGCGTTCTATTTATATGATATTTACGAACCTTTTTACCTTTGTCACTGCAAATAAATTTCTTATTTCTTAAAAACCGATTTGAACAAAACTTTCAAATCAAATCTATGAACCATCGCAGGGAAGTCTAATAAGTCGTCGTTGGAACTTTTTATTAATCTGTGTCGTTGGTAAAGTAAAATTAAATCGTTGTATGCAACAGGAGCTCCACAGGTCCCGTGTCCGCGAAGTCAGAGCCAAGATATAGTGGCACCGGCGGACCATTCATCACTCTTAGATACTATCTCGCCACTATCGGCTCAAGATCTAACCACGGCACTATGATTAGTATTGTGAGCATTATTTTAATAGGGCAAATTTATAGACTGCGCTTTACACGGTTACACAATTTTAGTGGTGGAATGTGTGCTGTTTTTCTAGTCTTCGGACGAGTTTTTACTTTAATGCAAATCAAATTAACAGCTCTCTGTTGATAGATGATTAAGTGGATGATCTTATGCTCTCTGCTTTATCACTATGTTACTAATAAAGTGGCATAAGATTTAAGGATGGTCGGGATCGCTTAATTCAAAACTTAGCCTCCAGTCCGCATAAATTTTCTTTGGCTCTGAGCGAGCTATGACTTTTGTTTCTCATATAGGGTAAGATGTGGTAAGAGGGAGAGAGATAGGTGACAGCACTCTGAGAGCCAAAGAAATAAGCACGAATTGTACAAGACCGGAATCTGGGTCCGTCTGGGGTGAGGCGCCCACTGTGACGCAGAACGAACAATTACGCAACTATACTCTGGCCGCTGAGAGAATGCGATCCTGACACATAGTATATGCCTGACACTTGTGGGGGTGGGATAGAGTGAAAAGTAGCGCGAGACAGACAGGGATATACATGTTTCAGGATCGCATTCTCTCGGCGGCCAGAATATAGTGCCTCTACCAACCCACAGGGAAAAGGCGCTTCGATAGCTTTGTGCTGCCACTTTTCCAGAATTTCCGATACATTTGAGTTAGCAAACGAGGTACTTCCACCACCCAAAAGCATTGCTTGTCACGTAGAAGATGCGGGTTCGAATAAAGTATTTAATAACTGGCTAAAAGTGGGCATAATAGGCTTGTGGCCAAGGTAATCCAATAAATCTAGGAACAAGTCTTGAGTTGAAGCATTATGTACAAAATGGCTTGACATTCTCAGAATTGTATATTTCCAGCAGATAGGTATATTATATAAAGTCAATTTTGTGCAAAAAAAGACAGCATTTGATGGCACTTTTACATGACGTCATTCTGTTGTTATTTTCATAGAACTCAGGAACAAAAGTTCCGTTTTGACAGTTCATAAAAAGAGTCTATTTTGACTTGACAGGCCACAAGCCTATTGTATCTTTGCCACCACGTATGGGAAAAGGCGTGACGCTATGCTGTGTCATGTCTATCTCTTTGCTATATTTCTCTACATATCGCCGTGAGTAATAGACCCTGGGAGCCGGAAGGAATGTGACGTGCTTTGTAAAACCGCCGGACCGTCTGTCTGTTCTGTATGTTAATACAATTTAATCACTGAAAGTGTCCCATATTGTTAGTACAGGGTGTTTTTTAATTGACCACACTCTAAAGTTCAATAACAAAGCCGTTAACATCACAAAATGTCAAAATTCGCAATATTGCCTTATTTTATCGATTATATTAGGTACGTCTACATAAAAATCTTAGCTATTTAGATCGCTGGCCTACAAGTGTTTATGTAAATCTGTTTAATAAAAATCTTTTCTGAATTATGAAATAGTGTATGTTGATAGCAGAGCAATTAAAAGCAAGCGAAAAACAGCCATTATCACCTCCCTAGGATATAAATAATAAATTATTATTATAAGCCTGCAATATCTCACTGCTGGGCAAAGGCCTCTCTCCCCCTCTTCCACTCCATTCGATCCTGAGCGGTCTCCTTCCACTCTTTATCCCATAGACCCAACTCATCACTCCATCTCTTCCTGGGTCGGCCACGCTTTCTCTTTGCATTTACTGGGAGCCAGTCTGTGGTACTCTTAGCCCAACGAAAATAATAAATAAAAATAATAAAAAAAAAACATTAGACCCAGTGAGTCACTTCGAATAACATAACCTTAACATAGGATCACGCCTTTTCCAAACAGCCACCCTGTATTGACACATTTGGGCCCAGTTTTAGCCAGTTATTCAGTAACTTCCAATCTTCTTCTTATTCGATGCCATCTTCCATCGGAGGTCGGCTATCAGTACGGCCACTTGTGACCGCGATTTTGCAGCCCGAAATATGCCGACCTTCGAATACTAAACGCTGAACCTAGAACACCCTCTAGCCACCACTAGCCAGCACACGACACATTTCACTGGTCTCCCACCGACAATCCATCGGTCAAGCTAACTACCAGAATACCGACCCACGTGCCAGCGTAATGGCGTCCTGCTGGGAGCTCATTTGTCAACAGCCACATACGGTAAGCTGTTTGTTGTTCTTGGGCCTGTTTAAAAATATACACAACTAAAGCTATTTGTGTTAGGTATTGTTATATTTGTTGTTCAAGTTAGGAGAATTCAGAATGTTAATTATTTTGAGATAACTGTTCGATAGAGCTCGTATACATTGTTGTTTTATTAATTAATGAAAAAAAAAACTATAGTCTATTCGTGATAAGAAATTCGGCCTAGCCACGCGCCCCGTAATCAATCAAATCGTTTCCAATTATCAAGCCAAGTTCACAGTGACCAGTTGAAGGAAAACTTTCGAACGCGAAGGTTACGTCCTGTCCTGTGAGTGTGTGTTAACAGATTTAAATTTAAATTTCACTGCATTCTTATCACAAATAGACTGTAGCTCCTATTATGAAATACTTACATATATTATTATTCTCGTTTGTTACTCAGATCTAATGTTATTTATTACATTATTTAGGTGTTGTACCTAGTTGCTTTTATGATCCGACTAGCTTTCTCTAGCGCAAAACAGAAGTACTTACCTAACATAACATAGTTACGCGGCTTTGCCATACAGGATGGCAGGGACACGAATGTGCCAATCGTGTTTTTATCCCATCATTTCCCGGGATTTTGCTGAATCCCGGATTCTATCATTTCCCTGCGACATAAATAGACCAGACCTAGGTATAATAATGTTGCATTCTATCACAAATAATATAATCTATTCAGATTTTTGTTTCCTTACATAGTTTTATTTCCATTCCATTTCCAGAGGAAAATTCATAAAGCACCAGGGCACCAGACTGTTGCAGGAGTTCAATTAATGTAAACATTGTGAGAAAGTGTACTTTTTGGAAAAGTGGTCATTATTGGAATCTAGTCTTCAAGGGAATGTGAAAATAAACATTGTGAGAATGTGGATTTTCTCGGGAAAGTGGTCAATATGGTAATGTAAACATTTTGGATCATAGACATTTTTGTAAAATGGTCATTTGGTACCTAAGCGCACAGAAGTACCTACACCTACAAAATAGCACCTACAATCCACATCCTTTAAATATAAACTCCTTGCCTCTAAGCCATTCCCAGCGCTTCTCAAACTTAATACAGCGTTGAACTCAGCATCCACTGACGTAACAGTATTTGCATAAATTGTAACCGACGGAAGTTACGTGGGTTCGCTGGTAGCTGCGGATTTACATACACCACCTGATTATAAGCCTGGGGAACAAAGCGCCTGGTTGAGCCTGTTCTATGGCTTTTTAATCCTTGACGCAAAAAATATATGATTTGTGTTGTGCATGTGGTCAGCACACTTATAAGTTGTAACAGTGTTGTAAGAAGGACCTTGTCGAAGAGGCAACCAACCTAATGGGTGATAAAGAGATGGAGACGACACTTTGCCTACCTTTAAAACCATAACATTGTGCGTGAGACGAAATCTACATTACCTCTCGCGAATCAGTTTATGCTATATTTAAACGTCTCAAACGTGGCCCGATCTCAATTTTTCCGCCATTACCCGTTCCCGGGGCCTCATTCTCCCAACTTTTAATCTCAATCCCACCTCATTACTGCTCCCGAATACTCGGAATAGCCAATTTGGCCATTAATTACTGCCCGCCTTACCCTTCCTTTTTGGAGTAAAAATAAATTGTAAGTCATTTATCGTCACGCCCGCGCTGTGTCCTTGCGTCGGGCCCGAGATGGAATAAATTGGTCTCACGTAGAACGCTGCACACAACGACGTCACACACAGATACGGGACGTGAATTTTCACGACGCCAGGCCACGCCCACAGACATGCGCAGTAGGCGACATACGCCCATGCAGGCACATGTGCGAGTTCCACACACAGTAAGTAGGGCACATAGGTGAGGCATGCAGGGCGTATGCGGTGGGCGTTCTCGCGACACGCTTGGCCTGACGCCACGGGTGGGCGTGTAGACACGCGTATGTGCACACACAAGCACATAGGTGGAGGCCGTCACGCATTGGCTTAGTTATGTAAGGGTTATGTGGCGCGGCACGGAACGACGGTCGACACCTGCCACCGCAATTATCAGCGGAAAACTGCGGAGCACTGACACGCGAACCTCAAAATAAAACTTGGGAAAAAGTTCAACCGGAAAAGAAAGGAAAAAGCGGACAGAAAAAAGCCATTGACTCCGGGGCGTCCGGCCGCGGCCCCCGAAACTTTTAGACGCCTTTTTAAACATTCCCGCGGATGAATCTCGCCGCTTTTTTCCCAGTAAACTTCGTTACATTTTTCTATGAACTTGAAAACTTATTGCGGGTCGTTACGCAACATCGGAACGGGTAAAATAGACGCTCTTATTTTACCCGTTCCGTAGTTGCGTAACGACCGACGACGATTATAAACATACAACAGAGCACGGTCGTGCGATCCTTTATATCGCTCGGGAGCCTGAAACAATATGGCAGAACGTAACGCCAGATCAATACTATATAGGCTAAGAAAATGCGAGCGCAGAGTAGAGGAAAGAGCCGAGTGTCGTCGAGCGTTACATGGGCGAGAGAGCAAAACAAATCAGAGCCCGGGAGGCGCAAATTGATCACGTACCCGTTCCGGCTAATTTTATTTCGCAATTACCCCCCCCCCAACCCCCCTCCCGAGTCTGGCCCAAGACGGAAAGGTTGCGGCACTCTTAGCGACGAAAATAAGTCGAGCGCGTAAATGTGTTTTCACGTATGACTGATATAGTTATATATGCTGAGTTTGACTGGCTTTTAAAACGGACTAAAATTATTGTGCGTGTTGTTTCTAATTCTATAGATGTATATTCTGTATGTACATGATATCACTTAGGTATTTCATTTACAATAATAAGTATTATTTTATAGTCCATCTGCAACACGCCGTTCGTTCAAAAACGTGACAACATTAATTATCATTTTTTTCGGCTTCTATCGATCTTCCAATCAAACCTTACTCTGTCCCCTCTCTCTGGGTGTTGAGTTACCCTGCGATGCCCCCCTCAGTAAAAAGGTTGTAAGAAGGCGGTGGACAGGGGGGGCAGGGTGAGCGGAACAGGAGGGGCAGGAGGACCGTCCCCGCAACCCTTTCGCTTTTTAGCCGACACCGTCAGAGGGTGGACAGGATGATGCAGAATTTTCAAGACGTTGAAAGCTAAGTATTATATTTGTCTTTAAAAAAAATGTACCTAGAAACAGTCATATCATTTATGTAGTACAGCTTGATTCCTGTATCTTTTTACAATACCTATAATATATTTTTTCTATCCGTTATGGTTTTAAGGACTACAGAAGGTCAATGAGGGTCATTTTGGTGTACTCTTCTCTGAATCATACCTACAATTTCCAAATCTTATGCTGAAGACGAATTAAAATAACTACTTCTTCATATTTGTGCTGAATAGGCAGAACAAAAAATCATTTTAGTTCGTGCAGCTCTTTAATCCTTTGGGAATCAACATCCAAACACATTTCAGCTAACTACGTAAAATAAGTCGGTCAGTCAGTTCCACAAAATTATGCGTTTTTATGATTTTTATTCGTGTATATTATTGGATCCGTAAGAACGTTTTGAGTTTGAGTTTGAGTTTGAACCAGCCTTACAAACAAGATATTATGAAAACTATTTACATTGAATATTGCTTGAGATTCTCGGACATCCTGTACCGGCTAAGCTTCTCGCATTTCTTCGGCGCTTCTTAAAGTGTTTTACATACAGTGCCGTCGACTGCTGTGTGCGTTAGTATTTACTCACGCACAAATGTGTGAGTCAATACGCATTTTTGCCTCACCCCCCTCCGCCCCCCTCATTCTTCAAGAAAAATACCTTACCCCTTTCGCTCCCACCCCTTTGATGTACGCCGCCCCGGGTAAAGAAAGATATGAGCCTTTTTCAAAAGCTTAATTTAAATGAAACGCTGAAGATGTCTCAATGAGAATATTCCTTAATTTAAATGGTACCATGAGGGCTGACAACGCGGGAAGTTAGGGAAAAAGTGAAAGGTTTTAATTGGTATTGAATTTCGATTGAAGACGACACTTTTTTTTTTCTTTCCTTTTTTTCTGGCGTCAATGTTTTGCGACCATTTTATCGTGAGGGCGGTTCTTAGCAAATGGGATTCGGGTAGCGATAGGGATTTTGATGGGTATTAAGGTTAGCGGTTAATCCTTTAGGGCGGTTAGGAAAGTCAACGTGCTAAGACTAGCAAGGGGTATTTTTGTTGAATTTTTCCAAGTTCTGGGATGCCTCAGGGAGATTATTTTGGTACTTTTTATCCAATATTTTGTTTGAAAGGTGTCAGTGATTCGTATTTTGGAATTGAGTCTCTTGAGCTCTGGGACATTACAGTGAACATTGAACAGGATAAATATTAACATTAAACATTTTTAACATTTACATACAGGCACATACATTGATTCTGGCCCCCACTAGGATACCCTGTGTCGTGGGAACCAGAAACAGCGACATCACAAACATGTAAACATCCAAGACCTGGTGTTTTTTTTGTCCCCAGCCGGGATTCGAACCCGGGGCCTCCCGCATGGTAGGCAGATGCGCAACTACTGCGCCACGGAGGTCTTCACTGCGCCACGGAGGTCGTCATATTCAACGGATTCAATCCTATAATCCTGTAATTCGATAATCTACTATCATGTTGTTAGAAAAAAGGTTGCTATATATATAGGTAAAAAAAAGGTTGTTATATATATATAAAAAGCGTCACGTCTTTACCCATACGGCATAGCAGATGCACAGTTATGAGCGAGAAGCCAGTTACTAAGTTTATAAAAGTTGGCGTGCGTGACCTCGATTGCCGTACTCAGGGAGCACTTATCCAGTGGAGAGCGCATAGATACATTTTCCTTTGAATTTGAAACACAACCACAGAAGAGATAATAGTACTCCGTACAGAACGGCCACTCCCTTCCCCGCGCTGATTCAGATACCGCACCCCACCCCTGGCGTCTAGGGACTGGTTGAAAGTTCAATAGACGCGGCTGAACGCCTGACGAGTGACCGCGCGTATACGGTGAATAATAACCGGTAATATAATATGGTGAAGTTTTGTGCATTATTTGTGTGTCTGTCGTCAACTAGAAATAGCAAAGACAGGAGTTTCTTTCGGTTCCCGACTGATGAAAGAAGGTAGGTAAGCAACAGCAACTCTATTGTTGTTCTTTTGAGAAATAAAAATTCTAATACCTTAACTCCCGGAATGTAACTTGGTCAGCGTTTGCTGTGTGTCTCGCTCTCTCACAAGGACAGACTTTGTGCGAGACAGAGACAGAGTTATATGTTTGTAGTACTTACTAGCTACTGACTACGATAATTGATAATAAATAAGTCAGTGTCGTAATATTTTATTTTTAACCGACTTCAAAAAAGGAGAGGTTCTCTAAAGGTTCTCTTTCATATTTTATTTTCTAAGATACCTAGTACTAAACCTTCCGTAATACATAATTATCAATTAAGTACATTTATTATATAGGTATTCATTTCATGCTATTCGTTGTTGGTGCGATTCAACAACGCGAACGAAGCACTTCGAGTTGAAAAGTAGGTAGTAGGTGGGTCAATCAACTATTTTACCCACACTTTGCTGTCCCCGACCATTTATTATTAAAATACGCTAAATGGTTAAATTTACACATTTGACGAAAATAACAATAGTATCTAAGCTAGCAGGCACTACGGGGAACTTGATTACGTTCTCGAAGATCTTCGTTTGTGTTTTTTTTTGCTTGCATGGCGCGGTATGGTGTCCTTTGATAGTGCCGTTGAGCTGCTAGTCCTCGAAGAACTTTCAGAGGGCGAGTGCGTGCGTTGACAGAAAAGTTGATTGACCCAAGTACGCACGCACTAACTTTGTCACAGCGGCGGCGCGCCGCCATTAGCTGGGTCCACATACAGCGAGCTTCGGCCGGGTCTCGCTCGAACCCTGTCCTGTAGTGGTTTGGTTGTTTTGAATCTTTTAGAGACTAGGTACCTACTTAACATAAAATTCGAATATTGTACAATCCTAACGATGTTTTTACATAGGTAGGTACCTACCTACAGTTCACGCCAAGTGTCTCTTACCTACTTCAGAATAAGCAATAGTAGGTAACAACAACATAACATAGCTTCACGCCTTTTCCCATAAGAGGTGGCAAAGGCACTGTGCCCACTTTTAGACAGTTATTCGATACCTACCTACTCCATTTTTGTAAATTAATGTATGAAGGATCAAAGTGAACATTAACATTTTTTAGGATTTCAATGAGAACCCGACTAGGTACCTGTTTAAACGGCAGCGCCCCTACAAAGTCACTTCATAATAATGCAAACGCTTGTGTTCGGGTCGCGCCGTCGTCTTTCGGTTCGCCCGACGCAAATCGCTGCATTTGCCGCGCTACCAGCCCTAGCAATATTTACGCACACATTTGCACGTATACAAACATCATTTAGTCATGTAGTAGTAATAGGTGCTTATTTTACGAGCGTTCTATGGAGTGTCCGAGGTGTGACACAACTCACCAATATACGGGCGGCGCGGCGGGGGACGAGGTAAGAGAGCTGTGATTGGTAAGCCGCTGCGAAACTGTCTGGCGGCCCGTCATCGTACATAGGTTGCGTATGAGAACGTTTGTTGAACACAACAAACGTCTGGCGAACCGCATTCCTCGCAGGCGCAGTCAATTGGATATACATATAGTCTCTGGCCGTACTCAATAGTTATTTCATTTTAGATTTTTCAGCTGTCGACGTTCGGCGGCGTAAGTTGGCATTATATCATGCGCCGTAGATACATATTTACTACCCGTGCGAGTTAACTTGAGTCCTCGCTGACAAGCCATTGCACTAAAAGTACCGTAATGACGTCACGATTCAGGAGCGTGATTCTCGCGCCTTCGATATACGGATATCGAGACCTATATTGACAGATTCCTATACAAAATCACTCGATATATGTGTAGATATCGTATATCGAATGCGCGAGAATCATGCTCGAGTATTACTATGTAAACAGTCAAATAAGGTGAGAGAACATTAAAAGAGACAGGTAGGCAAGCAACTTAGAAAAACAGTAAAAATAAATGTGCTTAAAAGGGAAACAGTACAGTAATATGTGCAGTGTGTGTGTGTATGTGTGTGTATGAGTGTAAGATTAGTAATAAGGTCCCGTTTGGCACCCTCCGGGTACGATACTTGTATTTTCGGAAATATCTTTTAACATTCTTTAGATCTAATTGTATGATATGATCGTTTTTTATTGCAAAATGCGCAAAATTTCCAAAATCACAAATCACATCTTGCCAAGGCGACAGCGACTAGAAATTTTGGGAAAAAATCCGCTTCGTCCTCCAAAAACGTCACGAGCAATTATTTTTCGAGGAAATTCGAGACTTAACGAAATTTAAATCGCTTACCGTCTTTGCTGGGTACAAGAAAAAGCAGTGCGTATCTTCAAAGGTAGGTTCGCCCGAACCCTTTAGGCCCGGGGTGTAATGGGGTGTGGGAGGGAGGTACGCACTGTGATATAGAAAACTTGTGTTAGCCCAGTTCTGAGCCTTTGTAACATCATTTCGGTTCTTAGTGTAGCGAGAGTGCGCGGTCTTGAGACTTGTTTGTTTTTCAGAGAGCTATTTTACGGCCCTGCGGTTTTTGTGTGGCATAGAAAAACATGTACAAATGGGAGCTTATCTCAAATAAGAGATTTCTTCCAGCAAACCGTGTAGTAGGAAACTGAGATGATAGGAGGAAAGGGGAAGAACTGCGCGCACAATAAAACTATATACAAGTGAATTTCTAGATCACCATCATACTCATATTCAATTTACATTAACATACTAACAACTGGCAACTGTCACCTTCTGGCATCTATATGCTTATTAATCTTGCTATCAACAAACCATCCAGTCTGTTTATTAATTTACTCATTTATGTTTAAGGCCTGTGCCCCTCGGTAGGGACATTAATGGGCTAGATTAACTTCAATTTTGCTTTACATTTATCTTAAAAAAAACCTACAATAATAAAGGCTTTCCACATCCCACATCCACAATCAAAAAGAAGCATATTTATCTGGTCTTGCCTGTGCCTTGTCATATCACATAAAAAAGTCGGTCAAGTGCGGGTCGGAATCGCACACGAAGGGTGCCATACTATCGTATAACAAAACTTAAGCACTCAAAACCATAAAACAAAAACAAACAAAAAAAGATTATGCCCTCACGAGGATTTGAACTCGCGACCTACGGATTAAGAGCCTACTTCATATTTCATACCCGCTGAGCTACCGCAACGAAGTAAGTTGACGCGAAATTTACCATCATATTGAAATGCGTGGGTGTATCAAAACAAGTCTCTTCTGTGGGGTGATGGGGTCCCCCTTTAATGTGTAATAAATATCTCTCGTATTTCAGTATTTTTTGTTGTTGCGGCAACAGATATACACATTCTGTAAAAATTTCAACTTTCTAGCTCTTACGGTTCGTGCTCTAGGACCCGCTGACGGACTGATGGACGGACGGACGGACGGACGGACAGACGGACAGCGGAGCCTTAGTAATAGGGTCCCGTTTGGCACCCTTCGGGTACGGTACCCTAAGAACCAGCACACATATTCCCCAAGTATCAAGACCGGTCTGCAACACCCGGCTTTATAATTTAAGAAGAAGAAACAGGCCATAAGAAATAAATGTAAAGAAAGGGAAGAAGAACCGGACCCCGAAAGGGTTGCGAAGGGGGTGTGAAAGCACCCCTTCCCGTAAACACACGGCAGAAATATCGTAGTGTGCGGGTGTTTCTGCGTTTGTGGTTGTGGAATTTTTGCTCGCAAGATTTAAATCTAAGAAGTATGTATTTAAATAGGTTCTTTAGGTTCTTTGTTTCATTACGAGGCGTAGGGGTGCTGTAGTGAGATTTTCGCCATTACAATTTGCAAGACGTGGAATTGATTGGGGTCGCGTCGGTTCATTTTGCCTTTGTTTTGGCAGAGGTGCGCTAAATGTATATAAAATATTTTGTATATGGTTGCTTTCATCGTCAGTTTCTTACTTCGGTTCTTGCTGTAGGATATTCCTATAAAAATAAATATTCATACATACTTAAACATAAACATTTACATACAGGCACACACACATTGCTTCTGGCCCCACACTAGGATACCCTGTGTCGTGGGAACCAGAAACAACGACATCACAAACATGGAGGTAAACAACCAAGACCTGGGTATTTTTTTGTCCCCACCCGGGATTCGAACCCGGGACCTCTCGCATGGTAGGCAGACGTGCAACCGCTGCGCCACAGAGGCCGTCGCGCCACAGAGACTTAATACTTAATACGATATGACATGATAGGATAGCCTTTTCGCATATAGGGTAGTAGGGGCACAATTTTATTGTACCTAGGATATGATAATCAGGAATAATTTCACAAAGGAATGCCAAATATGAAACATCAATCATAATCATAACACAATAATGCATCTGCTGCCTCATATAGGAAAAGCCGTGACACTATGATAAGTTTATGTTTTGTTACAATCTCCATTAGAAGTAACCAAACAGAGTCCCGTGTCCACATCACACAAACATAAAGCTAATGACAAATTCGGTGGCATTGGTCCGAGTAATTAAACAGCGACACGCATCGCAGCCCTGAAGGGTGATCCATCACCACCGGTACTGAGGTAGCTTCGAGGAAAAGATGGACCAGAGACTATATATTTTAATATTCTCTGTCCATCCTGGGTTTGCTGGAAGAGATCTCATTTTAGAGATAAGTTTGCCTTTGTACATTCCTTCTCTGTATCTTTTTGTGTTTTGTCTTTCATGTGCGATAAATATATACGAAATGTATCCATTTGACTGCGCCTGCGGGGGAATGCGGCTCGCCAAACGTTTGTTGTATTCCACAAACGTTCGCATACGCAACCTATGTACGATGACGGGCCGCCCAGACAGTTTCGTAGCTGCTGACCAATCACAGCTCTCTTACCTCGTCCCCCGCCGCCCGTAAATTGGTGAGTTGTGTTTCAAAGGAAAATGTATCTATGCGCTCTCCACTGGATAAGTGCTCCCTGAGATGGACTTATCACATGAGTTTTTGGATTATATTTACTAGGTATCATTTTATTTGTTCAGTTAGTTTCGTTTCTACCACCTTTCTGACACGATTTTAGATTTGCTCTTTAGAGACGCACACACACAGCGTCACTCCTTTTCCCGTACGGGGTGGCAGAGGCACAATTGTTGTTCTTTCGCTTTCGGGAAAATGGACGGGGGAATAAAATATATTTATAAAGGCTTCTGGAAAATTAAGACTGCCTGGTCACTTTCGTCCATTCACAAATACCACACTACTTTTCACTAGATACCGCAAAGACATAGATTTCTCTATCGTTCTCTATTCATTTGTACATATTTGTACTAAAGCGACAAAGTAACGACAATACCAATTAGGTCTCGTGGTACGCGGTCTAGATATGCGATAGAACACGCGTGTCCTCGACAAGTGTTTAGACCCGAAGTCAGTTAGCGTGGAGACGGCTTTTTATCCGACTTCAAAAACTTTTTTTATACCTATACTTTATACTTTATTGCACAAAATAACACATTTTACAATTGAAAGTGGACAACACATGACAAAGGCGAGCTTATCTCTATTAAGAGATTTCTTCCAGCAAACCTAGGATGGACAGAAAATATTTTTTTATGCGTATTACCTCGAAATCAGTGACTATAAACAATAATTAATAAGAACTTTTTTATTTTAAAGGGTCACTTGGTTTTTCTGTTTAATTCCATCAACCAAAATTGGAAAAGAGTCCAGTAGTTTGGTTTCTAAATAAAAACTTACTGAAATGTTCCTGTGACTTTTCAGTCGATCTAAGATTTATTGATATGAGATCTGACACGAGACAGATTTCGTAGCCTCGTGTTAGTGATTAGGAATACATTCGAAATTCAAACAGAGACCTTTTTGGCTCTCCAGGATACAAGGTACAAGCCATCTCTATGCATATCCAACAATGTGAAGACGCTCCTCATCCAAGACAATCTGTCTTCCTCAGGGGTTGTGCTGTCACCGCCAGCGCCGTGTGAGAAGGGCTTTACCTCACGTGGCTGCACCCGTGTGTGCGAGGCTTTACCTAACATCACTTGTTTTGAGTATATTCAATGGGCTTTTGTCCTGTTGGTCAAAATAGATACTTTTTAGGTGCTGTCAAAACGGTAATTTGTTCCTGAGTTCTATGAAATAGCACTACGTGACGTCATGTGGCGTGAGTGTGGCATCAAATGCCTGTATTTTTTGCTCAAAATTGACTTTTTAAAATACAACTGATGGAAATATACAATTCTGAGATGGTCATGCCATTTTGTACACACTTACTTCAACTTCAGACTTGTTCCGAGATTTATTTGATTACCTTGGAGACAACCCATTGATTGTCTGTTGTCTGTTGACTAAAATGTTTACCTGTTTCCAATAGCTTCGGCGATGGGTTAGCCTCTTGTTACGGCTAAAAGGAGACGCAACTGTGCCTTTGCCGAACCGTATGGGAAACTCATGATTATTGTGTTTGTTTAGTGTGTAGTTGATATTATGCTTTTGTAACTCCACGGGTTCTGTTTAGTTGCAACAAACTTCACAAATGCTGTGAGAACAGCTTTTTGTAAAATTCTGGGGGTTTGCAACTAATTAAACTAAAATTGCCCTCCGAAAACAGAAATCTGCAGCTCAATTCCATCTTCAAAATTGTTTTTCATGACGTCACTAGTACCTCTTTTATCCATTTGTCATCTTTTTCCTTTTACATAAAAATACCTAATCCTATCAACCAACTCTATCAAGATTAATCCACACCCTAACTCGCCTTATCACGAGCCTTCCAAACGGATCCGCTGACACGCGAAAAGATTTTGCGTTCCTTTTTTTTTCAAAGGAAGTTTGGACTCAACTCCTTTGCCGCACCCTGCTTGGCTAGTTTAAAAAGTAAAAAGTTTGAATGCCTTGGCTTCCTTGTTGATCTCTGTGGGAACTTTCTGAAAAAGTAATCCGGGAGAGTATTGTATTAGTACAGGCCCTAGTCCCTACATACTTTCATAGTATTTAATTTATCTTTGATAGCAGCTGCTGTTATTAGTATACTTACTGAGAAGACTGAGACCTAAAACTGAGAAAAAAGTTGATCCCGAGCAAAAAAGATAAAACGAGAGTTATAATTACTTTTAGTTATCGAGATAATGGGGGCTATTTGGAAGGAAAATGCACTAAACTAAAAAGGCAACTCAAGCCTCTACATAAACGTCATAATGACGTCATTTTAGTTGATATCAACAACTAAGATGACGTCTATGACATTTAGATGGCTTAGTGGCCTTTTAAGTTTAGCGCTTTTTCATTCCAAATCGTCCCTATTATAATGTTAGTTCTGGGTTATAGCACAGATTAATAGTTACAGTATAGGTGAGGCCCCAGTGGGTAGCAGACCTGCACCTGATAGCACCTGGATTGAAATAGTAGAAAGACTACCATTACTTACGCCTTATTTATCTTGGTAAGGTAAGGACAACAATTCTTTTTGATCAATCAAGCTTAACTTATTAAGCAACTGCCATTTCAAATTTATCATAACTCAGGGACTTTCCAACTCTTTCCCTACAACCGCAGAATTTTATAAGAAAGTCTTTACTTTTGGGGCACAGCTTTAAATTCATGGCGTAAGGTAATCGGTATTACTTTTGAGAAAGAGTAAACTCGAAGGCAAAATCTGTGTGGCCTTAGTTGGAGGTTTAAGCCAAAACATTTCATTATTTATCAAACGTAGTTGTTTACAACACAACCAATTTTCCACACACAAACTACTTATGCTTATGTATAATGTAATAATTCAATTCAATTCAATTTAAAATATTTATTTCAGATAGCATATAGTTATTAATTTGATAAAAAATATTTCGCCTCTAACATTAAACTGCCTCTCGAGACAAAAATACGACTTTGCATAGAATCTTTTCTCTGAAGAACACACCTATTTTTAGGACAAAAAGTAATTTTTGGAAAATGGCCGAATAATTAGACGACTGATCGCATTAGGCCTGTCACTTTTGGTTTATGAAGGTTGGGCGGAAACGTCAGGGATGGCCTGAAGAGATCTCCTTGCGAAACTCGGAGTACTCCCTAAAAGGGGTTTTAAAAGAGGGTCGCGAAGTTTGTCCAGTTTCATCAGGATCCAAGAACCGAGTACTGAAGTTTCTACTTTTCATTTATTTATTTTTTTACGTAGCCTATAATGTGTCCCACTGCTGGGCAAAGGCCTCCCCATTTCGAGCCCACACATCTCTAGTCAGAGCTAGATTGACCCACTCAGGTTCGAACGTGTCCAGGTCGTCCCGCCATCTCCTTCTGGGCCTTCCTCTACGCCGGTGTCCGTCTATAGGCACCCATTCAGTAGCTATCCTCGCCCACCTGTCTGGGTGCATTCGGCACACATGGCCTGCCCAGTTCCACTTCAGTTTTGCGGGCTGCACACCCACATCTGCGATGCCAGTTATGGAGCGCAGTACGGAGTTCTTAACGCGGTCTATTCGTTTAACACCTAAAATACTGCGCTCCATCGCTCGCAGTACTTTTCATATTCCCAAAAAATATGGCAGAGTAAATGTGTACACAGTTGGCACAATTGAGCCTCTGCCACCCCGTATGGAAAAAGGCGTTACGCTATGTTAAATATGCAGTAAAAATTAAACCTGACTGGGCCAGCAAGCACCGATACATTACTTTTATAATACGTCAAGAGTTGTTGTGAAATAAATAAAACCTATGTGTAATAACAATATCTATGTATTCTCGTAGGTACTAGAATAGTTTTATTGTACGCGCAATTCTTCCCCTTACCTATCATCTCCGTCTCCTACCCAACATGGTTTGCTGGAAGAAATCTCTTATTAGAGATAAGCTCGCCTTTGTACATATTTTTTCAATGTTAAGCTATTTTTACTGTCATGTGAGTACAATAAAGAAATTACGAAATTACGAAACTACATTTTTAACACAGTCAAACATCGGGTCATTCTGCAATATACAGCTAACGAGATTCAGGGTGATGTCAAGGAAAGTCTTAATAAAACAAAAACACGCAAATTTTCCACGTCCCATCCTGTTTAATATTCACGTTGCGTTTCATTGCCCACACATTAATACGTATTAAGGGATACCGAGGATAGTGCCCCCTTCGCCCCCTCATCCGCCCAAGACTCCCCGTGGTCACGTGACACCCCATATGCGTTCCATTTTTGAAGAAGAATTTTTTGCGCGCCCAAATTAATTGCGTTCATAAGTTTTTTCTGTCTCCTGCTTGGGGACCTGAGGAATGGTTGTGTGCGTAAGAAGGTTTTTAATTAAATGTTCATGCTAATGGAGGAGGTTAATGTAGATTTTTGGCCATCGTCGGATAGGGGAAAGCAGAAAAAGTAAAAGTTCCTCCGTTATTGAAATAAAATTCAATATCGCGAGAATATTCAAATCTTATTTAAGTACACATGTATGCTTAAAAAGTTTCAATGGCACATTTCATCAAAACTTCATAAGTAATATTGCGCGCATACTATTTTTATGTCAACCATAATTTCTTTGGAAATACGCCGAAGGTTTTGACAAAGCCTTGGTACAGCATGGTACCGACTTGGGAGATATCGTGCATGGCTTTTAATTTTAATTATGGACATATAGGAGCCTTCATAGTCTATGGCTGAGGTAATAAATGTCATTATGTGGGCTTTAGCGTGTGCGTGACTGTGTAATGGTAATTGCTTGCAGTATTTATGCACACGGGCTGTCAAATATAGGGTTGTATAATTTATTATTTGTCAATGCCACCGGTATGGTTACCACGGCAAAGGTAAAGTAAAAACCGGCTAGGCTAGGTTTCAATGTTACAATTTTTTGCTCATAGAAAGAAATTTTCCTCATTAAATTTATGATACCTATCAGAAATCACCTTACTGGACCCTAGAACGTGACTGAAGGAAAACATAAAAACAACTTTAGTAGAGAGGTCTACAGAAATCAAATTAACAAAAACAACACCTATACCACCTTCTCCGACGAATATCGAGCCATAACAATTCACAATAAGACGCAGCAGGCTGAAAAACGCGTTCGCGACACCCCTCCCTCCTTGGGGGGGCAAGGGGGCACCCCACTTAAGTCCTACCCTTTAAAGATTCCGTCGTCCTCTCATTTTTAAGACTTTACAATACCAACACACAGACAACGCATATATTCGACAGGGGGGTCTTAATTTATATTAGGGCCACGCGCCGCGCGTCGATGTGTGGGTTTCTTAGCAATTTTCTTTTACGAATTAGGACGGGAATATGAAGGATGACTTTTAGTGATATTCGGGATATGCTCGATTTACGTAGGTAACAAGAGTTATGTTTCTCATTAGTAAAGTGCGCTATCATAAGATAAGTAAAAATATAATATTTACAATCGCACATTTTAATAACATGTTTTTTCGATATCTAACGATAAGTGTCTACTATGTATCTATGAATATTGTGAAGCACTCGTAAACTCATTAGTAGAATTTTGCGTGCGATTTAATCTGCAATATTTTCGACAAGTATGGATATTAATCTATTCAGCTTCATCTCTATATCTACATCTCCGCATAAAACGTGCTCGCATACCTGTGTGTCCCAGATTGGATTTTTCCGTGTTGCCAGTAATTACGGTGCGTCACTCATTAGTAGGGGGATGCAGATGTAGCAATCACGCGTAATGAGGTCCTCTGGAAGAAGTCCTCATTACCAAACATGTTGCCTCGTCATTAAGAGACATGTATTAGCTTGAATCAAAATTTTATTTATTCAATTCGTTGAATCATACTTTTTATATATGTCGGCTGCCGATCGTAGAATCGGGCACATCATGATGTGCCGTCATGTGCCCCGCCATTTCATGATATGCCCAAGCAATTACTGGGCACATCATGATGGGGCGGGTTTTAACGAAAACATGTATTTTTTAAAGCATTTTTATTCAGCACTTCGTGATGTTTTTTTGTGTTATACATGTCAAACGAACACGAAGACTATTCGGGGGCTTCGCTGCGCTCGCCCTCTTTATAGTCTTCACCTAAGCTACCGCAGTGGTTGCCTTAAGAGATTTTATCGTTTCATGATATTTAACGTTTGGGCATATCATGCAATGGCGGGGCACATGACGGCACATCATGATGTGCCCGATTCTATGATCCGCCGCCGACATATATAATGTCAATACCTATAGAATGTGGGCTATTTAGGAGGTGTCAAAACCACTAAACTAAAGGCGCTAAACTGACAACCTTCAAATCCGACAGCTCTTGCGCGGTGCCCACAGATTCCATTTTTAAACACACCATTTTAATTAGTATAGTTCGTGTTGCCTCCCAAATCGCGGGCGCTAAATTAACCAGACATACCTACTAAAAAGGTAAGAGGACCTTTTATTTTCTATGATAAAATATTTAGTATTAGTCAATGAGTTAAGAGAAGCCCATTTATGAATTAAGTACCACTAAGGCTTATGCTTAATTGGAATTCGAGTAATTTATCTTTAGTCTACTGGCTCAGTGCGGATTGTAACATATAAAAGTAAAAAGTAAATGCAGCCCATTAATGTCCCCACCGAGAGGCACAGGCCTTTACCCGGATCCGAGTAAGATTGAGCCATACTCCACCACGCTGGCTCAGTGCGGGTTGGTGGAGGGTTCTTACGACTACTACATACAACCAAGTAGTGATAGCAGCCGGAACCTACAGGACGATCGTGTACTCGCGAGCTTCCATACAAAAAGCGTTAACGTTTTCCACCCCCTAAACCTTGTCCGATTTTCACAATTTTTTTACATGTTTGAGATACTATGGAAAACTATGCTCGTACGTTTTGATTTTTTTGAAATATTAGATATTTTAGGAAATATTGGAACTTATATTTTTATATGGACTGGGTTATGTTCTTATATTTCCTAAAATATCTAATATTTCAAAAAACTCAAAACGTACGAGCATAGTTTTCCATAGTATCTCAAACATGTAAAAAAATTGTGAAAATCGGACAAGGTTTAGGGGGTGGAAAACGTTAACGCTTTTTGTATGGAAGCTCGCGAGTACACGATCGTCTTAACGTGCCATCCGAAACACGGAGCATCCGATAATGTACTTAAGATAAATTAATTATCTCATTGGTTCATGGTTAGCACCGGGATTTGAACCTGCATCTCCTGCGTGAGAAGCGATGTGAAATCCACTCTTTTCAACCAACTTCAAAAAAAGGAGGAGGTTCTCAATTCGACCCGTATGTTTTTTTTTTTTTTCTATGTTTGTTACGCGATTGCTCCGCCAATTATGAACCGATTTGAACAAATCTTTTTTCGGCGTATAGGTAATACCTCAAGGGTGGTCCCATTGACACCAGGTCAGGATCTGATGATGGGATCCTGGAGAAATCGAGAGAACTCTTCAAATATTATAGGCACACCTATAGTGATTTTTGTGTTTTTCATAATAACTCGTGCAAATGCACATGGTAAGCATAATATTGTGATGCGGAACTGCTGATGAAGACCACATATGGCCACCAGATCTGCTCAATACTAGGTACAAATACAATGCGTGGCTGACGGGCAGGCAACGCATAGCCTAAACCGGTGGACCTAGAGCCATGAAACTTTGTACAGGGGTTCCTTAGTCGCGTGGGGTAGCACTGATATAGCATTTGACAAAATTAATTCCCCAAGGGAGGGGGGGATAAGGGGTTACAGTTAGTATTAAACTCAATCTAATCAAATAGGGTTTGTGGAAGTCGGTTTTTTCTAAAGTTTACTTTTTATTTCAATTATAACATATAAAGTATATGTTAGAAGAGCTCCGTGCTAAGTATGTAACATATAAATATCATAAAATAATTATCATACAACAACAAATAATATCAAAACACTATACTGCACTAAAAACCAAACCACAACCAGTAGAGTTCATTAAAACTAAAAACTCAGGCAAAATACTCCAGAGGGACTATTTGTAAAACTCCATGCGACTGAGTTGCATTTTCCATAGTCAAAACTAATTGGTAAATAGCTCTCTTTTCCCGGCAGCTATCGATAAATACTGGCAGTTTATCAGTGACAAATATAAGTAAGTAAATCAGTTATAAAAGCCTAACATGAAAAAATAGGTCTATCTTAATTATGATGGAAATGCTCGTACGCTCGACGACAAGACCTAGTTCTTTTGTTCAGTTTTTTCATAGGTTTTGAACTTTATTACGAAGTAGGTAGATTGAAAAAGTAGGTAGATTGGCCGTGGAATTTGGACGCACGAAATAGTAATTCACAAACATATCTGGCATAACAGATCACAAATTAAGAATCAAATACAGTCACTAGGGCTACAATTTAAACCTTTAAATATTGCGTGCCATGGTTTCCGTAACCATTATTGTAGTTTTTTTCCGGAATATCTAACTAATTAATATTATTATATCCCTCCTTTCCGACGAGCATACCACTTTTCTCGGTACAGCAAAACGATATCGCGTCTAGTTCGCGGGCAATAGCCGGCCAATTAGCATCGCGGACTTTTTACTTTTTTATTCACATTAAGCGCGGGAAAGTGGACCACGCGGACAACCCTTGCCTTTTTGCCCTATTTTTTTTAAGCTACCGCAGCGCCAACAAGGAGATGTTTTTGTAAAAATACAAAAGATTATTCATAAGTTATGTAAATATTGTTTAGCGAAAAGTTTATGTAGGTAAGTATAGATTCTCCTAAGATTATCAAATTGGCAAAGATACTTTTAGTCTAAGTAGGGGGCCAATTCTCTAGGGCACACTCACTAAAATTACTTGACAATATTAGCTCCGACGCTCTTACGCGGTTGCCATAGATTCCATTTTCGAACTCACTTTTGAATTAGTTCATCAGTACATTAAAATAATTCAAAAGTGAGTTCGAAAATGGAATCTATGGCGACCGCATAAGAGCTGTCGGACTTAATACTGTCAAGTAATTTTAGTGAGTGTAACCTAGAGAATCGGCCACACTAAAGCCCACGTCGAGTCGTCGTGGATGCGCATCATAGTCTCTCTCCGGTCTATTCAGTTCAGTCTCAGAAAATAATAACTGATTGCTCCTAAACACGCTTCAAATATCTACTTACATCTGAATAGTCACAACTTATTATTTTTTATTTTATTTTATTTTATTTATTTGGGACGAAAAACAACTACACAATACATAGATGTAACTAACTATTACAAAAACAAAAATGTTTTATTGTGAAGCCCACAGCATCATCCACAGGTACATTTTAGTCGGGGCTGCTGTTAACAAAATAATCATGATTACATTTTATATAGATAGATATATATGTATCTCAAGCTTTTAAAAATATGTGTTTACAAAAGAATCGTCGCTTAGAATGAAAAAATACGAGCGAAATTGAAAATGCATGAAAAATACTCCCCGATTCAGCTATTTTTACATTTTCTTAGTCAGTTGGCTTTTTTAATGCAGTAAGTTTTTAAAATCGGGCCACGGAGTAAAAGCAAACATGCGGTGAGCATTCATTTGTGGAAACGTGTCGGGAATGAGCTTCCACGTGTCATGCCCACTTGCACGTGCGGGTTGGTTCCGTTGCAGCACAAATATGAACTAAAATTATTAACTTCATAGCATCTACGCTATTTTACTGCTGGTCAAAATAGATACTTTTTTGGAACTGTCAAAATGAAAAAAATTGTTCGTGACTTTTAAGAACTACTATACTAACCAAATGACGTCATCATTGAACACTGTCTTTTTTACTCAAAATTGGCTTTTTAACGTACAACGGCTAGAAATATACAATTCTGATAGTGACGAGCCAAATACTCAAACTTCAAACATGTTCTTAGATACTCCATTTTACTAGTCCAACTCCACCTATTGAGTAATATTTATAACTTATTTTAACATATTTGTGATCAAATGGTTACATACCTAAAATTAACAAAGTAGGTAGTTTTCTGACTTTCATTTGTTATTTTGGCAATATAAATTAATTTAATAATTTCTCAGAAATCTGGCTGTTGTTTTCAAACATCATCTTAATTGCTATAGTCCTGTAGTGTAGTATACTGTGGAAACCTATTGGATTTTTTTTTTTAAACTTGGGACGACAACGACGACATGGGAACTACCCACTGTGTGTCAAGACAAGACCTCAGTGTTTACTTTAGAACTGGTCGTTTTGAATACTAATCGAGTACCCACAGAATGAGTTTTCTTTTTTAATAATGCGCAAAATATACGTATCGCTAACTTGGATACCAATCACGATTTAAACGATGGATAAAATACTTCATTTAGGTTCAACTTAAGGGAAAGTGAAGTGCCTACCAACTGTTATGCAAAATATATAGAGCAAAGAAACGATCTCCTTGCTATTGTAATTTATAGACGTTCCAATTTCCAAACAGAGTCGTGTGTCGAAGCTAGTAAGCGACAGCAACACCGACTTGCCGCCTTTATAAATCACGCTCAACAAACATTCAACAAGGCGTAAATAAATGTAATTAATCAAACTTGACCTCTCAATTGTAGCTCTACAATGACGAGCGAAACGCAACTTCAAAGGCAATCCCAGCAATCACACCTCTACAAATATAGGACAAACAAAACGCAAAATATATTTGCACTCATGAAAACAAAAGAATAACGAATGGTTCCCGCCAAACAATGGCCGAAACCGAAATCCCGCCGAGACGATAAAACAATGCGCATTTTCACATAAATATTTAGAGGCCTCGAATTTTAAGGCGGCAATTTGAACCTACACTCTTATCCCGATCGCAGGATAATTTATCTTAACGAAAGAAAGGGGTGGGAAGGAAAGGGGTGGTGGGGGTCGGGGTGGCCAAAAATTGGGTAAAAATGTTGCCAGCGAGCGATTAAACCATCGAGGGAGATGCGTTGTATTAATCACCTCCCGCGCCCGCGTACTAGGCTCGTCTTCGCGATTTTTATGATTATATATTTGGAGCTGTTATTGTGTTTTAATTAAGAGTTTGACGTTTTAGAGAATATGGAAATAGAAAAAAAAACATTGGTTGTATTAAAATTATTCGACTGCTGGGTATTGAATAACTGAATATTGATAAGTCAAACCCGTGCTTCCAACAACCCGTATTTTGCTAAAAGTTGAAGCGAAGTTTGTAGGCTACCTATAGTATTTTTTTTGTCAAAACAAAATGAGTGAAGATGTGAAGGAGTGTTCTTCAGCTCTACATAGATCCTGTAGCAAGGACTCTGTCCTGTAGGCGGACAGGGGAGGGGCGCGGGGCGCGGGGCGGCCACCTCGGCTTTGTTTTAATGTTTTCACAGGCATTATGAAGGGTTTCGCTGCTTTCAAATAATTTTTGGCTTCTGCGCTTGAAGTTTTGATAAAAGTTTCATTGTATCAATAATTAAGGAGAACAATGTTGGTGATGCGATTATAAAGGTCCGCGGTTCTTTCCCTTCTAAGTAGAGACTGCCTTCTGTGTTTGACTTGTCGAGAACTTAATAATTTTTTTTGTCCTTCAACACTTTCTTTGTTCAACGGTAACTGTTTCTAATCTCTATCAAAAGCGAATCATTGTATTGTTATCATAATTAAATTAATTGAGCGTTTGTGGCCTATTTTTATTACTAACAGTGAATAAATTCTTATTTGGTAATTAATTACGAAACACTGAAAAATAACTCCACATTCGAAGCCAATTACGAAAGAAGATTACGAAAAAGGCAAATAAATTATTTATTGATAATTAACTACGAAACACTGAAAAATTATTCCACTTTTGTAGCCAACTACGAAAACATATTGTGTACTTATTGATGTTCACGGCCTCGTACCTATTTAGTGGATAATGCATACTGAACAAAATATGTTTTTGAATTTGTTTTAACTAAAAATTTATGTGAACAAAAGAGCTAAAAGTATCCAATAGTAAACTGTATACTCTCTAAGCCATTAACTGTTTAATATCAACAGTATTCAACAGAATATCTGCTCAAAATACAAACAACATGCCGACAAACATTAGTACAACATACACATTCATGAAAGTCAAAATAAGTATGACATAGTAAGTGCGTACACGAGTGAAGAAGAGAGGAACTTCCACGAAATTTGCTCACCCAAATGACGACGCTTGTTTTTTGAGGTGGGTGCTTAATATTGTGCGTAAGAATAGTATGGATATCGTTTGGTTAGTAATTCCTTGTTATATAGTTAACACCCGTATAGGTACTAAGTCATTTCCTTGACAACTGCTTAACTTGGTTTCGGATCAAAACGTCCTCAAATGTGTGCAATCTCGTACTTAATGTATCTCATACTTTTATAACCACTAAATTATCCAGGTTTTATTTGAAACCAGTTGAGTACGCACGTATCACACTTTAGGTGTCATCGTTAACGGTTCAGTGATTATCAAAGTTTATCAAAAATCTTACAGAATAATGATTTACATAATCATCATGCTTTAACTTTTTTCGACAAAGTCTGCCTGACTGACTGACTACGCATTATCGCAACGCCACACTGTCGGCAACACCATCGACTATAATTTATTACTAATCACCGACTCATCCCCATTATCCCATCGCACCCTTACAAACTTATTAAGATTTCTTTTCTTTTTACTCTGTACGTGGTTAGCGACGTATGACGCAGGCTAACGGCCGCAGGAGGGGGGGGCGGAATGGGTACTCAACCTGCCCCCCCTTTGCCCCCCTGGCACGCATGGCCGCTCCCATGATTTAAGCACGGGATAAGAATGAAATTAAAAATACATCCGCGCGCCCAGCTCCTTAGGGTGCCAAGGGGGACACCATATATGCAAATTAACCCCCCTTTCCACCCGACCCCCCCTCATAAGATAGGGGATTTTTTTGTTAGGATGCTATTAATTTGGGGTGTAACTTGCTAAGTATACATGTGTAGTGAAGTCTGCCACACGCATTGGGGCGACTTCCTTTATTACATTTTCTTGTAGATTTTTTCCTTTTCCTAAATTATGTGGGGATTTAAGCGGAGATTATGAACCGGGATAATGTGTTCAGGTGAAATTTATGAATTTTATTTTTCTTCTACGCACTTTTTTGCTGTGCTAAGTGATTCAATGTTTGCCATTGTATTATTAAGTTAGTACGTGTCATTATTATTATTAAACAGATTTTCGTTATAAGGGATTTGTAACCTTGTGGGAAAACCGTAGGAATTGTTTTACGAATTAGGTATTATTGGTTAATAAACAAGTATAACCTAGTGTTTTTCAGAAATTTAAAATAAAAAGCTTCTCCAAAAACTTTTAATATACCATTACATTAAAGATTATTTTCTTCTGCCTAACTTAAATAATTAACATTCTATAATTAGTCGCCCTGGTGTGTAATACCGCAACAGCTACAAACTTTTTAAAGGAAAGCCAATGAAATGTTTTTATGCTTAACTTTACTTCACAGTTCCAAGTTTATGGCTTTACTTCAATATCATAGATTACCACAAAAAATATTTAATAGGCAAGTGGACAGAGTGTGATCAAATATTGATTTCTAATCTACCTAATTAGGTAACAATTCAAGGATGTGTAGTGAATTTGGGGCCCTGACTTTGTTCAGAGTTTAAACCGCCGGAACTTCACACAGACAATTTTCTTCACCTCTCACAAAGGGCCACAGATAACAAAGAGTGGCGCCCCTGTTTAGCACTTCTTTTACAAAACACTTCTTTCACAACACCCTTCATAAACAGACTGCGGAGGCGATTTCCTAGAAATCTGTAAGAAATGTTTATGAGGCTTCTTAGTTCACAGGAGATGCTTCGGCTACCCCGTAGGGGAAACTGATTCTGTAAATTATCCCTCTACTTCAACATAGGGTCACGCCTTTTCCCAAACGAGGTGGCAGAGGCTTAATGTACTCACTTTTAGCCAGTTATTCTAACTCTATTTACGTAACACGGGGCTAGCCCATCGCCTAGCATAGAATGAAATGAATCATTTAGGAGAATCATCACGAATATACTTCACATTCTATTAGTCTTCTAAGTACCTATTTTTGCGATGTTTATCACACAACTTTCCCACAAAGAAGCATTCAGTCACATTCAGTTACACACACATGCGCATAGTAGATACGATATACGAGCAACGTTACGCTGAAGGCATGTTTTTAACACAGCAATTTTCACCTCCGCGGAATTTCCACACTTGGCATTCAATACGATGATTTTGCGCTTTTCGCGTGGGCTGGTTATCCTGTGGGAGAGATACTTCTAAGTCATCCAAATGCAGCGAGTATTATGTTAATAAATTTTCTAAATTACTCTTAGCTAATCCAGAGTCCAATTGCTGTTTCAAGATGCCTGTTAGATAACCCTCTGCCTCTTACATTAAATTGCACCACAACACCGTGATACTTAATGTGTCATTGATTTCGGTCAAAGTGGCCGACTGCTCCATCAACCCGTGTGGTCGAGAATATGAAATGAAATGAAATGAAATGAAATGAAATTTATTTGCAAGAAAACAGTAATAAGATGATCTTAATTTTAAAGAATGCCCAGTGTTTTCAGCTTATGTATAAGCATGCAAAATAGTAAGTTTTAATTTATGAAACAGCGTTATGCTTTTGATTTAATTATTGTTTAGTTATATAATTCAAATTTCAAATGTCCGTTTGTAAAATTTTATATTTATATATGTTTAGTTTCTACAATCTAAATATTCTTTAACGCTATAAAAACAGTGTTGTAGTAGCCACTTTGTGAGCTTAATTTTTAAGGACTTGCTAGTCATTACTTTGAATTCGTCAGGCAGCTTGTTAAACAATATAATACACATATTGTATACATTCTTCCTATAAATGTCCTTAAATCCAGGAGGTTGATACAGTAGGTTCGTGTACTTTGCCCTTATTTGTCTTTGCTGTCCTTCATTTCTGGATCTCCAGTATTCTCGATGAGAGGCAACAAAAACACATATATCTCTAATGTAGGCACTTGGTAGAGGTAAAATATTAAGTTTTTTAAATAGAGGTTTGCATGTTTCATCAAATTTAACCTTACAGATCGCTCTTATGCACTTTTTTTGAATTTTGAAAGCTCTTTCTACCTCCACCGAATTTCCCCACAGGATCAGACCATAGCTCAGTACTGAGGAGACGTAACCGTGGTAGGCCATTAGAGCGGCTTCAATAGAGACAGTTTGCCTCAGTTGGTACAAAGCGTACACAAAGCGATTTATTTTGTTACACACCGATTCTACGTGTTTTTTCCAATTTAGATTTTTGTCGATTGTGATGCCTAAGAATTTAAAATTGTCAACTTCAGAAATTGTTTCATTATTATAAGTAATAGAAATAGGATGCGCATTTGAATTATAGGAGAGAAATTGCATAAATTTGGTTTTGTTAATATTAATTTGTAAATTATAGGCTTGTAGCCATTTTATAATGTCCCCAAGTGCAGTATTAATTACGTTTTCAGAGTTATCTGGTTTTTTACACTGTATTATTAACGTGGTGTCATCAGCAAATTGCAAGCAGTCATGTGGGGTGGATTTTGGAAGATCATTTACATATAGTAGGAACAGTAATGGTCCTAATACACTACCTTGTGGTATTCCTGAGTTAGTTATCTTAAAATGGGATCTATAAATTTGCTTTGTGGCGATGCCGTTGTTTTCCTGAATTTTGCTTGTTTCAGTGCATTGTTGTCTATTTCCCAGAAAACTTCTTAGCCAGTTTAACGCTATGCCTCGAATTCCGAAAGAATTTAGTTTTTCTAAGAGCAATGAATGGTTAACAAAATCAAATGCTTTGCTCATATCAAGAAACAAAGCTATTGTTGGTATATTTTTATTTAAATTTTGAGTTGCCATACGTACTAAGTCAAAACAAGCATGAATCGTTGATGAACCTTTTCGGAAACCATATTGTTCAGGACGGAGTATTTTGTGTTTTTCTAGAAATTCGTTCAACCTAGATTGCATCGCTTTTTCAAATACTTTTGAAAGAATTGGAACCAAAGAGATAGGTCTGTAATTGCTGGGATCTAGTTGGTCGCCTTTTTTAAATAGGGGTTTAATCACACTAACCTTTAACTTTTCGGGGGAATACCCTTCAACAAACGAGAGATTTATTAAATGAGTTAGAGGATAGCAGATCTTATATGCACAACCTTTTATAATTTTTGTGGTAATGTCGTCGAAGCCACTTGCCTTACTGTTTTTCAGGGACATAATAATGTTATATATTTCTGTTTCAGAAACTGGTCTTATAAAGATTGTATTTTGATTGCTTTGTTCTGTACTATTCATTGATGTGATATTATTATTATTTAATAGATTATTATGCGGACTTGTCAGGTTTATAAAATAATTATTCAAAATATTACAAATGTCATTAGGATTAGAGAATTCTATGTCATTTAGTTTGATTTTATTAATATTATTATGATTTTTAATTTCATTTGAAATTGATTGATTTTTAATTTCATTTCATTGATTATGATTCAATCGAGTGCCTGTGCCCCTCAGTGGGGTCATCAACGGGACGGATGTAAATGCCCCTATGTCCCCACTGAGGAACAGGCCTACCTAACTCTGATACGAGTAAGATAGAGCCAGATATTTTTATTGGGTGAAATTAAAACCCCTAGCTATGTTTGGGGTTATTAGGGGCAACATGCTGAGCACTTTTTGCTATGAAACCGATTTCATCAGAACAACATTATTTTTCACTTCTCGATACCACTAAATGAACTAGGAAATGAAAAATAAAGTTACTCGGATCCATTCGGTTTCATGGTTAAAGTTGCTCATACAGAACGATGTCCCTATCAACCCCGTAAAATATAGCTCTGGTTTTTAAATTCACCTTGTATTTACAGTAATTTATCTTCCACAGGAAGCGCACCCTACCTCTACAAAGGTAAGTACCTTATTGGGGCGTATGAGGGATCGATGGGACATTTATTGTTTCCCGAAGCGACGACATCCGCCCGCCGACAAATTGGATAATCTGCACGCGGCCGGCTTCAAATTCACGTATTTGTCTGTGCGGGGCTCGCGGTGTTTTTCACGATTCTTGGAGGTGTGGAGATTATTCATAAGGACTCTGGATATTGTTTGATTTTTATCGTCTTAAGATATGAGGCTTTTGTGAGATATGTGATTGATGTTTATAAATAATCGAACGTGTAGTAAACGAGCTTACTAAAATGAAATTGCATGTGCCTTGTGCAAGACATCAGAAACAAAAACTACCGGGTAACTTTACTAAGGAGAAGGAAAAAAACTTAATAAAACTCAAAACAAATGAATAAGTACCTACATACTTTATTATAATTATGCTATATCAGCTATCTTCATGTAGATGTCTAAAATATATTTCGTAGAAATCTATTGACGAAAAAGTCAATGAAATATTAAACGCGCACACTTTAAAATTCTTTTGACTTTTCATTTCACTTCTTACTCGTCACTTTCACATACAATATTGCTGGAGTTGTTATTAAAAAGATTGTGAACCTTCACCCGTGAAGGGCGAACCTCAAAGGGCAGATGTAGACTGACTAGATACACTATACTTTACATTGGTACGATTTTCCTAGCTACCTACCAAAAAAGGATACCATTTTTAACATCAGACGATAAATCGGGGTAATCCGTCTTACAACGCACTCAAACGAGTGCACAGATTTAAATGTGTTTTTGAAAATTCTAGTAAACGTCTTAGGCTCTGCGCAAACGGCCGACCGACGACAGCGACTGGTCTCTGTCGCGCGCGACCGCGACAGTTTCCGAAGCGAGCGACATCCACCCACCTACGGTCAACTGCGCGGGGGGTGGAGCAGCGCGACAGTGGCGGCTGTCAGCGTCTTTGTCGCGAGTCGCGGCGACTGCTGTAGCGTGTCCGCGACTTCCCACTTGTGGTCGCTGCATGTGCGGTGCGTCTATACAAAATGTTGAAAAAGTGTGTTAAGTCGCTGTCGCTGGCGACCAGACGCTGTCGTCGGTCGCCCGTTTGCGCATAGCCTTAGTTTTAATTCAATTTACTAAAGTTGTTGATGCCCGACTTTAAACAACTGATAACCCACTTTTCGATACCTGTGCCCCTTCCACCCCATCTGGGTGAGGACGTGACCCTATTGTTAATAACAAATTGGAGGGCTCGCGTCAAGTCATATCGCAAAGGGCAGATCGATGCTTGTCAAACAATAAATGTCACGTCCACTCCCTTCCAATAATGCCGGAGTCACAGTGTACGAAGCACTGACACGAATAATACAAGTTTATATAGTATTGCAGGTTCAACGAGAAGGATGTTTTACTGTACTGTCCGCTCACTATTGAATTTAATTATTTATGAATTGAATTGGAATTAATTTAATTATTTAAATTTTGTTATTGTGAATGTATTTTTTTGAATGATGTTTGTAATTATTTAATTTGTATTTTTTTTATTTGTCTTTTGTTTGTGCTGCCTTGGCTCGTTTGCTGTAATTTATCAATAAATAAATAATATTTTTATATGAACGTGTACAAAACCGATTGTGATTTAGAACTAAGTAGTCAGACAGAACGGTACATGTTTATCTATAGTCGATTGTAACGTTAATATTTCTCAACGCTATACCAGACGTAGTTGCCTTACTGTTATTCCCCTAACACCGATAGAGGTGCGAAACGTGGCTCAATTTCTTTGATGTATGCCTTCCTTTCTTCGTGGGAGGTTGGAATGGAAGAGGGATTGGAAAACACTGGCCGATATTTTGTGCTCCCTGGGATTTTTCATCCTATATTTACCTGCTTGAAAGATTTAAAGATTTAACCTCGGCCACCCCGTATGGGAAAAGGCGTGACGCTATTTTATGTTATTTTGAAAGATTTAAACAACAACATTACAGCGTCACACCTTTTCCCGTACTGGTGGTAGAGCCACAGTCACATCCGGCTAGTCAAAATTGTGTCTATTTAGGAACTGTCAAATCAAAACGGTTTGTCCATAAGTTCTATGAAATCTCAGACAATAATATATATTTATGTATAATTATGAAATACCCTGTGTGATATTCAAAATTGAGTTACGAAATACAATTGCTGGAAGGAAATATATAATTTTGTTATTGTCAAGCCATTTGTACATACTGCTTTAGGTGCACACATGTTTCTAGATTTATTTGACTACCTTGGCCAAAGTACCTTTTCAAATAAGTACGGTTTCAAGATAAGAATCCACTTTGATCAGTGAAGCAGTGCACAGCTACACACACAATGAAGATTAATTTCCGGAGAAGAAACTAAATCCCATATAACAAATGGATGCACGTATTCAAATCTCATTACGACAGATACAAGTAATCCTTCGAATAAAGGCCCGTGCAGACCTCAGAACAATTAGACAGGAGACGCCGAGGATGTATGTCCTTGATATCCGACATTGTCGACCTATGTGGTGCTGAGGTTCAGTGTGTACTTCCCAAGTAAGTGGTCCCAGGTTCGAAAGCCAGCTGGGGAGACAGAAATCAAATTCCCAGGTCTTGGATGTTCCTGTCATAGCTAAGGAAAAGATTACACTATTATACTTTAGGCAAACACGTACAGTACTCCTCAACAAAGAATTCTGATGACTTTAGAAGATATTGAATGTTTTTGTTTAACCAAGCAACTTTGTAATAGTAGTTTAACGATTAAGAATAATAAAACAGCTTAATATCTTACTTTTAATTCTGTTGGACAGGGAGCTTGGAGTTTCCTTAGTTTTATCGAAATCGTCCAATACTTTCCAAGGTCGAATTTGACGAATGCCTACTGTATAACAATGTTTGCTAAAAATCTACATCGCCAGTGGCGTCTCCATTCTTAGCCGTCCTTGGCGGAGACATACGCAGATCCGGCTCAGCGGTTACAGCGCGACGACAACGCATGACTTTTCGCCGTTTGTCAAAACCGCCCTAGTTGCCGTCGCCGATGTTTGATTAATGCGATCCTTAATTACTAAGTTATCGTTCGCGGGGAGCGATACATGTGTTCGCCTTAGGGCCGGTGTCACCAAGTTCTTCGCCGTGAATGACGCCAATGTTGATAAAGATATTAGAGAATTTGAATGAAATATCTACACCTCTTTTTATTATCTACTGATTACTTTAGTATGTAATTAATTCAGTAAATGTATTTCGACATTCGTAATTGCTTTATCCCACCCCACAAAAAGACATGAATATACATACTAAGAAAATCAATGCTAGTATAAAGGCGAGCTTTTATTTTATCTAAAAAGAGAATTCTCCAACAAATCTTATAGAAAGGGAAAGGTATGGTATATTATATATTTTTTAACACAGTATATTTTTGCTGGTCAAAGTGCCACTGCTGGGCAAAGGCCTCTCTTCCCCTCTTCCACTCTTTTTGATCCTGAGCGGTCTCCCTCCACTCTTTAACCCATAGACCCAACTCATCACTCCATCTCTTCCTGGGTCGGCCAAAGACAGTTAAATTTTAACTCCAAGTTATAGTGTTGGTGAAACTGGCCCTGGTATTGACTTTCGTGGCGTGATGTAACGTCTGTTTTGGGGCTGGGTTTAGCTTGATTGCGTAAGTTTTATATGTGTGTTTTTAGACTCGAGTTGTGACGATCTATACTCGGTCTTACGCAGAAAAGTTTGGAGGAAAATTGTTGTCGGTTGGTAATAGATTTCTGAGGAAATGTAATTAACTATGTGCATATTTTAGAGATGATATTTAAGCAGTAATATTTAAGTAAACCGCTTTCGAACCACTTAAGCGATTTTGATAAAACAAGGCTGAGATAAAAACCTTCGCGTGCATCGTAATCGTAACGTAAGAAAGTCTCCTATCCTCTCTAGTGGTCAAATGGGTGAACCGATTTATACAAACGGTACCTAGTAGTTTTAAAACATCCGTTCACCCATTTGACTAGATAAGTGAGAGAAGAGTGGACAGACAAAGACATACACAACAGACATGCAGACAGACAAGCTTATTATAATTAAAAAGTCAAGACAAGCTTATTTTAATGTTAATAAAATGTAATAGTAGCATAATAAGATCCCTTGTTTGGCCTAGGTTTAAGTTATTTATTGTGCTGTACATTTTTAGGGTTCCGTACCCGAAGGGTGCCAAACGGGACCCTATTGCTGAGACTTCGCTGTCTGTCCGTCCGTCTGTCTGTCACCAGGCTGTATCTCATGAACCGTGGTAGCTAGACAGTTGAAATGTTCACAGATGATGTATTTCTGTTGCCGCTATAACAACAAATACTAAAAACAAAAAAGAAATTTAATATTAAGGGGGGCTCCCGATACAACAAACGTGATTTTTTTTGCTCATTTTTGCTCGATATTGATAATGGTAGCAGGTAGACGCTTAAAATTTTCACAACATATTGAGTATATTATTTACTTAAAAAATAAATAATTAAATCAAAATTAAATTAATATTTAGGGGGGCTCCCATACAATTACTTTTTTCTTTTTTTTTTGCGGTTTTTTATAGATAATGGTACGGAACCTGTTCGCGGGGGCCTAGCTCGGTGGCGGACTGGAAACACTGGGCTCTCACATTTATTCGTATTTATTACGTGCAAGCACACACTACGTGGTTGGCGGTCGCATTCAAGCAGCAAGGAAACGGAAATAACACAGACAATTAAAAAGTATTTAAAAACTACATTCAATGTTGCCAGAGTTGTCAACATATTGGGGGCCGCGAATGGCAAACAAAATAGTGACCTGCTTAAAAAATACACTTATAGTTATAGAACTATTCATTGTACATTATTTTTGCACAGAGTATATTAATACGCATGAAAGCATTTTAAATAACATGACTTTGAAATTATTAGAAGAGTGAATTTAGCTTAAACTAAAGTTAAATCAAAGTTAGTCATCTTTTAAGTGGGTACACATAGTTTAAATTATCCCTTAAACATTTTTGTAGTGTTTTCTAAGTAATATAATCTTTATTTTTACACTGTATCATTTAGCATTGCCTCAAAGACAATGAGATAAAACAAAATTACTATCTATATCTAGTAGTAACCATATGGGTTTAGGCGTTTATAACTTTACACTTACACTTAACACCAGGTATAGTTTTATTTTACATGTTTATACATATTGTTTTTATCCATGTCAGGTAAACACACTAATTAACACTTAATAAATATCACTTATCAGTTATCATTAATAGGAAATTAGCATATTTTAGTAAAAGACCTAACATAGTAACATATTTTCAGGATTGTAGAAAATTGAGGTATTGTAAGTGCCAGGGCTTCCAAAAGGATTGTATCTACCATATTGCTAGCAACATTCTACAACCTAAATAGTAAGAGAGTTCTTGAGTTAAGAACCGCTCCGATATAAGAGTGGACTGTATTAAATATGTTAGTACCAGGGAAGACTTTATGTGGTACTTCGTTTGCTTTAATAAAGCAAGTAATGCATTTATAAATTATCATTTACATGTCGTAGACCATTAATTAACCAATTTTTTGAATGTTACTGTTAAGTTAAATAATAAAAATAATAGCTTGGGTGGGTCCGGCATGCAGAAGTCTGAGAGCTCATTGCGAACGATCTTATCTTTTATTCTTGACTGTTGGTAAAACTATAGGATGTTTCTGTTTGTAAGACAGATTGGAGTTATGGAGACGACCACCTACTCTTTGAACATCATTACCTACAAGAAAGGGGTGTAAAGACTCCAAGGGGTCTGACACCTTTTGATCATTATTCAAAAGCGCAAATTTGTTGTATTGCTCAGACTTTAAAACATTATTAAATTGTTTACAAGTCAATGTTTGCGACTGAATTAGTTTTAACTTGTTTTTTGCAGTTTTGTGGTCATAGTACCCTTCTAATAAATCGGATGACTCCCGATTACTCCCATCGGCAGTAGAACATGACAACAATGATGTCTCTGCAGGCGCTTCAATAACAGCTGTTGCTTGCTGTGACTGTTGCGCGGTTTCTTTGATGTCCGAGTTGCATGTACTATTTAGCAAAGTTACCTGATTTGACGGATGAGCCGATAAAGCAGGTATTGAACCTCCTACCACGTAACCAAATCGCGTGTTAATGAAGCACGGGGCAGAAGCAGAAGCGGTGGCAGATTGTCCATCACTTTTAGGCAGCTGCAATGGTTGTGTTGGCAGGAGCACCTGGAAAAACACATCACATCCCATCAGCATATCAATATTGCTCGGATCATTATAGTTTTGATCTGCCAATTGAATTCGAGAGGGAACATCAAATTGCTCGAATTTCTGTTGAGGAAGTTTGCACGTTATTTGCTCAACTAAATTGCAATTGACAGTCAATTTAAAAGGTTGTGTGAGAGAATGTACTTCCAGCGGAACACTAGACTTTATTTTATTATTTACATTAGTGATTCCGATTACATTCATGTTTGTTTCGTGTGGCTGGATGCCCAACATTTTTATCACTTTTCTAGTGACAAATGACACCTGTGATCCCGTATCAAGCAGGGCTTTGATGTGTAAAACCTTCCCATCAGGACTTACCAGTCTTATATTCGCTGTTGGGAGCAAAGTCTGGTTATTACACATGTTATTTGCAAGCAAAACCACTGGGGACTCACTCTCTTCTGTATGAAGAAGAGTATGGTGTGAATTCTTTTTGCAGGTATTACACCTGAAGTGGAAACGGCACTTTCCTGAGTGAAAATTAAGGCAACGGTTGCACAATTTGTTTTCTCTTATATACTTGACTCTATCAGTTACCGATATCAACTTGAATTTGGGACATTGATATAATTTGTGTGAAGAATATGTACAAAACTTACATGGCCTTTTGTCTGGAGTATCCTGAGCGGTTATGTTGACTGCAGCGGCAGGAGTATTGCTTCTGTAGTAATTCGCTGTGTGTTGGCCATTGGCGTCAACATATTCCTGTGCCAGGGCTCTGCGTTCCAGAAACTCCAGAAAATCCTTTACCTTTGGCTTCTGCTTCTGGTTGCGGTCCATTTGATATGCCTTTAGTGTATAGGAATCTAATTTGCGGGAAAGAAAGCATATTAGTAATGGATCCCAAGTGTCCACAGTAGGATCTAAGTTCCTGATTGCAGCAATATGCTGTTTGACATTTGACACAAAGCTTCTCAGTGACCAGGCAGAACTATTTATAGGATTTAGGTCCAGAAGTTGGATGACATGATCATTTACAATGAGCCCAGAATTCTCATACCTATCTTTGATAATCTGAATCGCCTCTGAATAACTCTCCTCAGAGATAGGGAGGTTTTTGATCAAATCAAGAGGTTCATTTTTCAAAAAGTTGCGAAGGTAATACAGTTTCTGCACATTATCTAGACTGCTGTTATTATGGATCACACTGTTGAATATGTTCATAAACTGTAGAAAGTCACTGTATTTACCTGTGAACGGAGTAATTTCTATGCTTGGCAGTTTTGTTCGTGCCATAGGAGGGGGATTTGCCGGCGGCGCCGATGTTTGCGGCGTATTTTGCCTAAGGGCCTCGTCAATCGTCGCAAGTGTCGAGAAGTAGGCCTCCTCAACTTCCGAGACTTCTTCAGTATCATTATGGTTTAGAAACAAGATCTCCACATTTTTGATTTCGTACTGTTTGTATGTCTCTACTAGTTTTAACCTTTTTGCCTCCAATAAAGCGACACTACTAGTTTTAAAACTTTCTGTTGCGATAAAATTATGCAAGCGGGTTAGGCCTGCTTTCAAATAACCCCTGGCACAAACAAGCTCCTTTAGATCAGGCATTTTCACTTATAATATCTACACTTACATACAATTACAATTACCAAGACCGATAAAACAAACTGACTAACAAATTATTGTTGGAAGGCAACTCTTTCTGAACTAAACTTTTTGACAACAACTTTTTTTTACAATAAAATGGCGTCTACAGACAGACTGTCACTCTGACTGAATGAACGGGTTGGCTTGCTCACTCACTCACGCACGTGCACAGGCGGCGGGCGGCAAGCGATGTTCGGTAGCACTCGGATCGACTCGGGCGTGCTCGGGCAACTTCCAGACTGCAGCTCCTCTTGATTGGCTGACTGTAGCGTGAACTTGCGTTAAACGTAGCGCTCGGTCCTAGGCGCCGTGAGTACGAGAGAGACACCAATAGCTCCGTCCTGCTTGTGACTCGTGCAATGCTGCCAACTGTGACTTGCGGATGTTTGCGAAGATTGTTTGATTTGTCTTTCTTGATTATGGTGTTGATGTTGATAAAAAAATGGCGGGAATCGGCGGGAAATTGATGAATGATTTTGTAAGTTTTCTTGGTGAAATGTCTTCGTGGGGGCCTTGAACTGCTTGAAAACTTGATGAATTTGTATGAAATTGCTGTCTTGAATGGTAGGTGCGTGTTGAGAATCGATGAGATAATCGTAAACTCGCTTGGATTCTCGCAGATACTTCGATAGGTTGCTGGTGTAGCTTCGCGAAGATCTGACAACCTCAGTAGAATGACTGGAAGGTTGTTCGCCAAGAATTATCTCTAGTAAAGATGTTGTTTCAGCAGACTTTGGAGTAGATGTGTAGCGTGAGTGGAGTGTGTATACTTAGTATCGCTGGACTCCAATATGGCGGGAACCAGGAAAATTGCACTCACGATCTTCCCCAAAATTGCACTTGCTAGGCCACTTTTGCGCTGATTCCATTTCTCGCGGTTAAAGGACCATGTTCGCGGGGGCCTAGCTCGGTGGCGGACTGGAAACACTGGATTCTCACATTTAATCGTATTTATTACGTGCAAGCACACACTACGTGGTTGGCGGTCGCATTCAAGCAGCAAGGAAACGGAAATAACACAGACAATTAAAAAGTATTTAAAAACTACATTCAATGTTGCCAGAGTTGTCAACAGAACCCTTCGTGCGCGAGTCCGACTCGCACTTGGCCGGTTATTTATATTGTGCTGTGGGCTCAGTTTCCAAATAAGCAAAAAAACAAACAAACTAATAATTACCCTAATTTTTCATCTCAGGTAAAAAAAGCTTTTCCCATGCCGTTGGCAGAAGCACACTTAACAAACCAAGCATCCTAATTAGTAAAACACTCGGCATTGCGTAGGTACCGCTTGCGTTTTACGACGCGTGTCGCCTCCCCCCACCACCCCCGTTCCAGATAAAAAATCTCTCATTTCCCTAATTCGTTTATCGGAGCCGCGGCGCGGCTTTGTCTCGGATCGATGCGCGACGCGAGAATGAGGCACGTGAAGGAACGCTATGTGTGCGCCCGGCCTTACCCAGAGACTCGGCGAGGTGCTAAGGCAAGTACACAGTAAATTAAAAAACTCTTGTAGCGTAATGTAAACTGGGTTTTTTTTGGCCTGGGGGTCTAGAAAAGCTAACTAAAGGCATGAAGGCGCAAAATGTCATCAATGACAATCTACTGAAAACTGTGGAAAGTACTTGAAGACTCTTTTGTAACTACCTCTACATATTATTTTTTCCGGAACAAGCTGTAAAAAAGACATAGAAAATGAGTAATCAATAGATTGTGCATGATAGTTACAGGATATGTTTCTGGTTTTACCAGCAGCTTGACCCTTTGCTCAACGTGTATCATTTTCTAATTAATATTTATCCAGTTTTCATGGCGAAGCGTCCAAATCGCTGGAAAATATCAATATTATTTCGTAACTTCGTAAATGAATGAGCGAGCGATGCCTGCCCTGCGCATATGTCGTTTGCGAATTATACCGCGATTAACTGATGTTAAGTAATGCCATATTTTAGGTGTAATAATTCAAGAAATAAAAATAACTCATTCTTCAATTCCTTGTTCTTGCTCCCCGCTCGGGATGCGAATATCATCTATAAACACGAAGTCGAGCTTACTAAATCTGTCTTCTGACTGAATCCACACAAATTATAACTATGAACTAATTACGATCCATTCCTATTCGTATCCTCTTTGATACAAAAATGCTGTAATTTCTTTGTTGTTATGTAGTTTTATTGCGCACTAGTGCATCCACATTCCTGTCCTGCCTAGGTTTGCTGGTAAAATCGCTCTTTAGAGATAAGCTCGCTTCTGCCTATAATATTTCTAGTTAATGTTTTTTTTTTATGTTTCTGTGGAATAAAGAATATATGAATATATGAAAAATACCTACCTGAACTGAAATTTTGGAAACGACATGAACAACGTACTACACATAAACTACCAACCACAGTTTAACCAACGCAAGAACCCACAAAAATAATTCAATCAGAATCCTCCAGCTATTGAAATTGGCCATAAAATAACAGAAGAAGTCTTAAAACAACCAAGACCTCTCATTCCAACTTCACACTTTTAATTTTCCCTTCTTAAAAAAGGGAGGGCAGCGGTGTGTTTTCGGCGTGTGTGGAGGCTTGGGGGGTTTCCCCCCCTGGTGCCCTTTACAGGGGGGGTGGAGGGTCGGTAATCAAGGCACGCAATCTTCGAACGAACCCTTAAAAACTTTAAAAACTCATCGGCGCCTTGCCCCATCCCTTAAGGACTTGTGTGTAGCTATACGGGTTCATGCAGTATTTATATACAGATGTACTCGTATACTTATAAAGGTCTTGAGTGTAGAGTGCACATTGCGTGCAGTTTATTACTCATAAAACCGTGGACCGTTTTAGATTTCGTCACCGTCAATTTGTAGACGTTTAAGTTTTTGTGTGATGTGGAATACTGTATGATAAGTTGCATTACGTTTATTTTCTAAATTGGTAATGGAAATGTTTTTGCTCTATGTTATTATGTAAATACCTGATGATTTCGAGACAGGAGATTGTGAAAGCACATAGGTGCCTGATAATGAAAAATACGATATTCCATCACGCTCTGATTTTTGCCGTACATCGCATGTTTCTAACGTGTATATATATTTCTATAAGTAGACACATGGCGACATAACGTCATGTGTCCACTTATAGAACATTCTTTTTACTTATAGATGGATTCAAATAATATTTTGGGCAAAGATTGCTAGACTAGAGCTTCTACAAAAGTTGCGTTCCAAATGAACACCAAATGAAGAAACATTTAAAAACGCTCTGCATCAATCATCCTATCCTCAAAAACTGTCTAACAACAAAAAATCCATACGCAAACATCACCCACACTCGCACAGCAAATTAAACCAATACAGACGCGAATTCGTACACAATAGTTCATTAAGATTCGCGAGTGTGCGTGCGTTCATGTGGGGTTTTAATTTTTGGGGTTCTTTAATGACACTCTTGGAATCGATTTTAGAGTTTTGGAGGGTTCTTTTGTTTTCCGGTTTATCGATTCGTGTTTTTATAATGCGTAAATGCATGCGTGGGTTCGTAGTGCTCGCTTGCATGTGATGCCCCGCTGTGAAATGTTGAAACGGGGAAATTAAGTGAGCTGTCATCAATTCTGTTGATTTCGACCACCTGTCGGTTTTCTGGTGGGTGGACTGTTTGGTGCTCACGACCAAGGAGGTTAAGGTTTGCTTTTACCAAAGGGGTATCCAAAGTAACAATCACAACGGGGGTATTCCTAGCATATGCCTGGATTCAGAAGTTACTACTGCTCACTGCCCATATTAGTGGAATCTCAGATGTTGACATTTTCCAATAGCAGAATTATTATTTATTAACAAATAGAGATAACCGTCTGTATTATCTGTCCAAGCGTCAAACGACCCCGTGGGACCCAAATCTTTTGTTCTGTTTTTTCGTAGGTTTTGCACTATATCTCGATGCCCACCGGGTTTAAAATCGCGAGCCGTACATACATAATACATCAGCATCACATAAACCACGGAGGTTTGTGCGTGATGATGGCATTAAGTCTCGGTAGGGACCTTGGAAGATATTTCTTCCTGACAAATCTGAAAGTGCATTAAAGTTCACAAAAGAAAAGTACTAATCTAAAACCCTCAAATGGACTAGACTTTCTTGAATTCTTATATTATGATGGTTATTTCAAAGAAGGGAAAATATACATAATTTTCCTTTCAATGGAACTCGTAAATCGTTAGAGCTCTGTGTAAACAAAACACTATTGTATTTTACACTAGTTTTTGTTCGATCTTTTAGAGCTAGCTACTAACGGCGTTTAACAATGAGTACTTAGTAATGATTCAGTACAAAAATACACCCACGGAAAGTTCTCAAAATCTCACCCAACACGTAAACAAAACACCGAACTGACGGCGAACCAAAAAATTAATTACAAAAATTAAAGACAGGGAAGTGTAGACCCCTTAGGATACCTTACCCCCCACGCGCGATGGGGTCCCCCTTAAAAATTTAATTCATCACATCGCCTCAGAAGAGAGACGTATCTTGCTGTGTCTTCCCCTTTCTTGAACCATTCTTTACTTTCTTCTGAGCTTTTTCACGAGTAGGACGGCATACCCTTCCGTATCGTTCTTAGTGGCCTATAACCGCTGACCAATTTAAGTCTTACATCTAGTAGGTTTAGGGTACGTTTTGGTAAGATGAGTAAATGGTGTTGTGATGTATGGACGGTGAGTGAAAGAAGACTTTGTTTCATTCGGTCGCAATGAAATCTTAGAACAAATAAACGAGCAACGTCGCAAGATAAGGTTTTGTTGGTCGTTGCTTGATCATTAAGCTGATATATTACTCGCATTTCTATGTTTTATGGGCAAGACTGTGTCTCTGCCAGCTCATATAGGAAAGGGCGTGTGGCTATGTAATCTAGAATTTTCTTTTTTCGTATAAAACAGGCATACAGAAAACTTATATTACAATAGATAGACCAGGTTTGAGGATGTATTGGTTCTAGGTTTGTCGATCGGCTAAGGCTAACCACGCACGCCAAAAAGAAGTGGAAATGTGACCGCGAATATGGCTTTTTTCATCACTCAAGGGAGAAATAGGTTTGCTGGTAGAAATCTCTCTTAAGAGATAAGCTCGTCTTTGCGCACTATTATGTTATTTAAGTTTTATTATTAAGTTACTGTGCAATGAAGAATATGAATATGAATATGAATAAAATTCCATGAAAAATGTATATAGGTTATATTTCATAGTTTCTTTATTGCATACAGAAATACACTCTCGCTCGCCTTTGTACACTGTTTTACATAATGACATATTACAGTGTACAAAGGGTAGCTTATCTCTGATAATAAGAGATCTCTTCATCTTTTTCTTTTTTAATCGACTTCCCAAAGGAGGAGGTTTACAATTCGTCCAGAAGTTTTTTTTTATGTATGTGCCCCGATAGCGCCAAGACGGATGGACCGATTTGAAAATTTATTTATTTTTTTGTTTATAAAGGGTTTACCTTCCCATTTGACACCAGGTCAGGATCTATTGGTGCGATCCTGGAGAAATCGAGGGAACTCTTCAAATATTATAGGCAGACCTATATCTAGTGATTTTTGTGTTTTTAGTAATAACTCGTGCATTTACTCACGGTAAGCATAATATTGTGATGCGGAACTGCTGATGAAGACCACATATGGCCACCAGATCTGCTCAATACTAGGTACAAATACAATGCGTGGCTGACGGGCAGGCAACGCATAGCCTAAACCGGTGGACCTAGAGCCATGAAACTTTGTACATAGAGGTAGCACTGAGATGGGATTTGACAAAATTAATTAATAGTTTAACGTATTTAGACTGTTAATCGGATTTATACACTATTTACGCAGGTTCCTGGTCTGTATACCAGGGTTCCTCTTCAACCAATTTAAAAATATTTATAAGCAATTTGAATAAGAACCTTAGTATACGACCAGGAACCTGCGTAAACACTGTATTAATCCGATTAACAGTCTAAATGCTTTGAACTAGTTCTCAAATTCAAATCATTTTTGTATTACGTTTGTATGGGAAATTCACGCGGTCTCCGGTCTCTTAAGGTTTAATCACTAGTTTAGTATGTAAAACCTATACTCTAAGGAATTCAATGTGATTTTACTGTTTTGTTCTGAAATAAAATAAAATAAAAATAAATAAATAAACAGGAAGCTAAGCGGGACATAATATGCATATGGATCTCTACCACTCCATAGAAAAAGTCTTGAAGCTGACGAGACGTGATCTGTAAGTAAGAGGCATACAATTATTAAATAAGGTTTTAACAGGGAGCACTTATCCAGTGGAGAGCGCATAGATACATTTTCCTTTGAAACACACACAACTCATCAATTTACGGGCGGCGGGGGACGAGGTAAGAGAGCTGTGATTGGTCAGCCGCTGCGAAACTGTCTGGCGGCCCGTCATCGTACATAGGTTGCGAATGCGTATGCGAATGTTTGTTGAATACAACAAACGTTTGCCGAACCCTATTCCCCGCAGGCGCAGTCAATTGGATATATAGTCTCTGTACCACTATGAATAAAAGTAGTCTGTGGAGGTGGGAGTTTCTTCAATTCGTTTTTTTTTTCTTTTAGGAGATTCGTAGGGATCTTGACACTATAATATTAGGATTCTGTACCCGAAAGGTGCCAAACAGAGCCGTATTAACGTCCTCCGTCTCCGTCTGTCCATCAGCATGTTGTATTATTATGAACCGTAAGGTAAAGAGTTAAAATTTTCACAGACATTTCTCTTACACCAGCAACAATTAAAAAACCTACACTCAATTTACAAGTAATGAAGGGAATTAGAAGATACATGAGACGTATTTTTGTTTTGTACGGAACCCTTCTTTTGCGAGTCCCATTCGCACTAGACCTACTATAGTAGTGTGACGAATAAAAATAAACTAACGTGAGTTTTTAGTACGGTTTCAATACCTTCATTTGTAACCAAATAATAAATTAGACTAAATACACACTTGTTACTTACTAGTAAATCCTCTTAACAATACAATTATCATAATCATTTAAAATTCGTCACTGCCGTTCCGAAATTTGACAGCCCAACGTCCGTTAACCGCTGCCATTTGAGAAAACCGTTATCATCAAACCTCTTTCAATTAACGAGTAAATAATGGCTTATGTACTCGGTAGCCGTTCACATAACGAGTTAATAATACCGTCACACAACACTATGTACGCGCGGGAAAATCGTTCAATACATACATAAAAGGGGGCTGATTCTGAGACATACCGGTTATGGGGTATAAACCTTATCGCGTTAGAACAATGTTTTTTTTGTTATTTATCAATAAAATGAGGCTATTGTCAATACTAGGAAAAGGTAATTAAAATAGAGTATAAAACAAAACTATTCCAAGGGTCGTCCTGACCCACAGACCTAAGATACCCTAGTACCACACAACCAGTTATTCTAAACTTCAGAGGAAAATCTCCGTATCTTAGTAAATATCCGTATCTAGTCCGAAACATGTAAATCCATGAAAGGTTTTCCCTCCAAGAATCAGCCCCCACGCACACAGATGCAAAGTTTGTATCTGGAACTCGTCTTTCTTCTTGTATTCTTAATTAGCGTGTCGAAGGTCTCCGCTCTCGCTCGCTCAAGGGGTGTTAATTAGTAGGTTGTCCCTCTCCCGCTTTCTTAATACATTCTTCCTCTCTCGTCGTGTTTCTTTACGTTTTTATTTGTGTGCGTGGCTGTGTGCGGTTGTGTTTAATTTACATGTACTTGTATGTCAGGGTACAGCGGGCTGCGGATGTTGTGTTTGGGAAACCGGAAGGAAAACTGGAGAGATTTAGGTTTTGTTTTTGAGACTTTAGAGTGGTGATGGTATTTTATATAAATATCGATATCCAGTGGCAACCAGAAAGCAAACAATAACTACAGCAGATAACATCAGTTCTATTAGATTTTTGTGCATCTGAAAAAAAAAAACAATAGACGTAGTTTTTTATTAAAGTGAATTATACAGATATCTCAAAAAACTCTTACCCAAAGGTCAAAATTACGTTAATTTTGCAGAGACAATACAAACAACTTAATTACAGAACCCACCAACTCTACCGCCGGGTGTACAAAGGGTGTACGAATGTGGGTATACGCGAAAGGGTGTCAGCGGGGGCGGGCGGGAAGCGGGGCCGGTGGGGGGACACGTACCTACACATAAACACTTATAAAACTTTTTTGACAACAGCCAAGGGTGGCGCCACCCTCGAATTTGCTAATTTATGTTGCTTTTTTAATCAATACGAGAGAAGGAGTGCAGTAATAGGTGCCATCGTGTGTTCGGGCTTTCTTTAATTTCCGTGCCGTTCGTCTTTGTTCGTTTTATTTTTTTCTGCGATCGATTGCGTTTCGTCTCTGCTTCTTTCTTAGTTGTTTTGGGATTATCTTAATCTGGATTACGCTTGTTGTCACATTTAGTTCTCGGGTAACGCTTAGGGTATACAGAGTATTTTTGCCCTAGGAATTGTCTGTAACGGGTCCTATAATGCATTTAATATTGCTAGATCGTGTTCGAGTGTGCTTGTATGGCTTAGTCTAGCCCCTAGATTATAGTTAGATATTATTTATTTCAAATCAAGGCTTGTCCCCTTCGGTGGAGACTTCAATTGATTACTTTACTTCGTAATTCGTAATTTCTTTATTGTACTCACATGACAGTAAAAATAGCTTAACAAAGAAAAAATATGTACAAAGGCGAGCTTATCTCTAATAAGAGATTTATTCCAGCAAACCATGTCGGGTAGGAAACGGAGATGATAGGTAAGGGGAAGAATTGCCCGTACAATAACACTATTCTAGTATAATACATATTATTATTACACATTACTTTCCGATCAGTTGATTTTCGTCTTTGATAACCTTCTCTGCTGCCCGTATTTTTCTCTAGCGATCCTTTGTTTTAATCATAATCTTTGTCTTAAAAGGTTTCTGCGACAAATCTTAAATTACCAGCAGCCGCTTATATTAATACTAGATACTATTTTATAATATGTGACTTCAAAACGATTTTCCTGAGATTTACCCATAAATATCAAAATTGACTTATCAAGCCTCCTCTTTCCTCACATATCACCAACGACTTAAAAACATGGACAACGTCATAACCAAAAACGCACAAGTCCGTTCACTTTCCCTTCGACTTACGCCTTTTTGATAGTGAGCGAATCCCGTTCCACGCACGTCTCACTCCGACTCGTCAATCTTGTAAAAAATAAAGTTACCGCAATTTTCCGATTCGGCGACCCTGCTGACGTGTGCCGCCGAAGATACCCGCGAAAACCATACCTATACATTCGAATATCCACTTTAGGTTGAGGCAGTAAGAGTGGTGAGCGGTATTATTATTTTTTTGGGAAAAGTATGGCAGAATGATGAATCGTCGTTGTCACGCGTGACAGGGCTGTCACGCTGAGGTTTCACGTGATTTAAGTGACAGACGTGTTGAGTGTTAATTCTTTATTTAGAAGCGGCGGGTGGCGGAAAATTATCGGGGAATCTCTGGAAGTGTGAATCCATCACGTTCGTGAAAATAGACGATTAAAAAATATATATTTCAATCAAAAGTATATAAATGTAATACGGTATTGTTTGCAACTGGGCCAATCGCTTAAGAAAGCCTCAATCGAAATAATTTGATAGGATTGAACTAAAACACTTTTCTGTGACGTTATTTTATTCGCTTGCAATAAAAGGTCAAGCCGGATGTTCGAACAAACTTTACTTTTAGAATAGTGTTCATAAACGCGACGGTCATTTTACAAGCGATTTCTTATAGTGGATCCAACATAGGATGATCTCTGACAGCTATCAGTGTCAAAACACGCCTATGAAGTATCGTATTTTTCGACGGTTAAATGTATAGAGACAATTAACATACTTTATTGGCAAATAGTGACGTGCTACACTTATCGTAAGACAAGTTATCGGTCTTGACTCGGAACATATAATAGAATTTTGAAGACATCGACAGAACAAGAAAAATTATGGATGAAGATTGGGAGCGTGACGTACGACTCGACCAATCTAACCAGGAACTGATTATAAATCTACAAGACTGCTCCAGCGAGTCCGAATCAGACTTTGATGATGGTGATTTGGGCTGTGAATCGATTTAACAAGAATAAAAACAAGTTACAACATCCTTTTGTTTGATTTGCTTAAAACATTCAGAAACTTTAGTTAGAAATCGATAATTTGTATCGACACTATCCCCATGCCTAGTAAAGTCACAGTGACAACCTGTCAGAGATCATCCTATGTTGGATCCATTATAGTAAGTTAAATCCTACATTTCATATCAATAATTGTAAATACAAACTATAGCATCACGCATCTTCCTATACAGGTGCAGAAACACAGTGGCGCCCACTAGCCAATGATTCAACACTCAATTTCACTATAAAGGGCATTTTCTACACCACCTTTTGTAGAGCCAAAATACCTGCTGATTGGGTTACCAATAAATAGCAATAGACTCAGTATCAAATTCATCCCAATCAATACAATTGAAACCCATCACCAACTACCGCTAAGCCTCGCTAATAGCTGGCCGCCGCTGACGTATCTGCTCTCATTAGGCATACCGCACACAATCGGGCCACAAGGCGCGAGGGCTGTTGAATGGCCGCCACGGGGCACGGTACGAAGGCCGAGCTCATAATAGTAGGGCATAAATCTAGACAAACCTAGTGCTGTACACATGTAGGGGATTGGTCTGTGCCGCACAATCTTGGTTATCCACTCCATATGATGTTAATCCATAGACAGGTCCTGTTACTAATTGAGTAAGAAATTAGGAAAATTAGGACACATTGTGGGCTATTCTTGAGGTGTCAAAACCACTAAACTAGAGGAACTAAAGCCACTAAACTGACAACCTTCAAATCCGACAGCTCTTGCCTCGCTCTTGCGCGGTGGCCACAGATTCCATTTTCAGATACACGATTTTAATTAGTTTAGTTAGTATAGTTCGTGTCGCCTTCGGAATCGCAGGCATTGTTAGGTCAAGTAACGTTAATGTGTGAGATGTGGCTGAGCTGAGCTGCAGAGAGGTTTATCCACGTGACAAACATAACATATACATACAGGCACATACATTGCTTCTGGCCCCACACTAGGATACCTTGTTATTGAAGTGCGTCGTATTTCAAATCTACCGAAGTGTTTTGTTTTCCTATCATACTTTTAGGTTATTTTCATCCTAACAAAAGCTGAGCTGTGCCATTTCTCACACCGAGTGGCCTACACAGTTGTGTCATTCAGGTCCTTTTTAGGGTTCCGTTAGAGAACAAGGAACCCTTGTAGTTTTGTCAAGTCTGTCTGTCTGTCTGCCTGTCCATCCGTATGTCACAGCAACTTTATTCCAAAACTATTAGGACTACACAATTGAAACTTGGTATGTAGATGTATTCTGTAAACCGCTTTACGATTTTGATACAAAAATTGAAAAAATGAAATATTAAGGAGGGCTCCCTACATATAGAACTCACACCAAAGAAAAATGTTTTCATCAAACCTATATATGTGGTGGGGTGTCTTTGAAAATAACGTTGAGTTTTCTAACTCCTCGCACTTGGCCACTTTTTTAGCTTTATTTTCAATTGTTTAAAAAATTGACTTGTACGAATAGTAATTGTGAGAAACGGGACTACGGCCATGTAGAGCGATAATAGTGTAGTTGGAGGCTAGCTGTTATGCCGCTTATGTGTAATAAGCCTTGGATTTTATTGGCGAATGTATTCCCCAAGTAGTCTTTAACATTTCAATGTTCTAGTACGTATATCCGGTGCGGAATGAGACTATATTTTTGTAGAGCTAGCATCAGGCCCCCAATTCTACGAACGAATTGCATTTCAATTGCTATAGCGAGCGCGCAGAAACCCTGTTTTGTTTGAAGCCGGCGCGGCCCGTCTCGGCGTTCGTCGTCAAGCTCAAATCGGGTTTCTGCGCCCTCGGCATAGCAACTGGCATGCCTCCGTTTGTAGAAAGGGCCAGTTTGATTGTAGTTTACATAACCTTAAACATTAAATGTAGACTCATTTGGTTATACAATTATACATCCTTAGCCCCACAGTAACTCTTTTGTCAGTGGGAATTAGAAATATATAATTTACTCTATGCTAGAAATAGCGTTGTCACAAAACATAATATTTAAATACATTCCTTCCTACACTCATTCTTCCAGAGACTATAATTATATCCAATTGACTGCGCCTGCGGCGTAATGCGGCTCGCCAAACGTTTGTTGTATTCAACAAACATTCGCATACGCAGCCTATGTACGATGACAGACAGTTTCGCAGCGGCGGCTGACCAATCACAGTTCTCTTACCTCGCATCCCGCCGCCCGTAAATTGGTGAGTTGTGTTTCAAAGGAAAATATATCTATGCGCTCTCCGCTGGATAAGTCCTCCCTGCATTCTTCGGTAGTTGCGGCGACAGGCTAGACTCCTGTCACGCGCAAATGGAGTATTGAATAATTGGCTAAAATTAAGTACAATTGTGCCTCTGTCACCCAGTGTAGGAAATAGCGTGACGCTATGTATGTGTATGTATATTCTACAGATAAGAAGAAATTGCCTTCGTAATACTGGGTCTAGAAAGTTTAATAACTTTCCTTCATCGTCATAACAACGTTTCACAACGTGATGGCATTCCTTGAACTTCATTCGTAAATAATTAATTAATGCATGCAACACTTAGAAACTCTTTCGTCGTCCAACCTCTTTGGATTCATAGTAAGAGTCAAGCAAGATCGCTTTATTGAGCGCAGCCCTACGGCCCTTATTCATTGAACGCCCTTCGGAAAATTAGCGCCAATTTAACTAAACACAAGACAATCGTTTGAAAGCGCATCCGGCTGCTATCTAGCAGATATGTGCCAAGTATTAACTGATAATGAGCTATAAATAATAGCACGTACCAACGCGTAGAGTTTGCTTCGACAAGCGATTGTTAGTGCCGATGGGTACAGCACGACTACGGTGGTTTTACAAAAATAAAGACAATAATCTTCATGCCCTTTTCCCAATTATATTGTGCGTGAGAGGCCTTGCTGCCGAGATATTAATATGATGGTTTCCTTATGTACTTTTCCACCACGCACTTTTGGAACTTCCAGTGTTAACCAAGAAAATATTACCTTTTCCCTGTTGTGATGAGATGTCCCGGAAGGTTTCCACCTAGGGCCCTATTCCCTTACTTAAGTAAGGGGCCAAAAATGTTGTACTTGGCATTGAGTCTCCAAACAATATAGTTGCCCACCGTCAAGTCAATATTGCATTTAGGGCACTTCAAAGCAATCGAAACGCTATCGCTATGCGTTTTTATAAGAGAATAGTTTGACTCGCAAATGAATCAAAATCTTTAAGTTACAGCTCTTCCTGTTGACCTGGAATCGAGTTTTGCACGAAGCAAGGTCGCTGCGCGAGTCCAACTTGCACTTGACCGTTTATTCTTCTACTTCTTTCAGTGCCTCTCCACTACTGGATATTGGCAGTCAACTCTGAGCACCCCCCTATGTCTTTTGTCAGGCGGAACAGGTTTTCGATGCCGGCTATACCGTTTTTGGGGTTCTGTACCCGAAGGGTGCCAAACGGGACCCTATTGCTAAGCCTCCGCTGTCCGTCTGTCCATCCGTCCGTCCGTCCGTCAGAGGGCCCTCCAGCACAAACCGTAATAGCTAGAAAGTTAAAATTTTCACAGAATGTGTATATCTGTTGCCGCTCCACCAACAAATAATGAAATACGCGAAATATTGAAAAAATAAAGGTGTCTTCATACAAGAAACTATTTTTCTTGCACTTTTGGTGCAACGATGGTGCGGAACCCTCCGTGTGAGAGTCCGACTCGCACGTGGCTGATTTTTTGAACAGCTTTAAAACAAGTACTAGGTATGTTTGCGATATTGACACCCAACAGCAGTAACACCGTAGTCTGCCCGCACCAGTGCAGCGTAGAACTAGTTCCTCAGCTTATCAGATCAGCGACCGGTTCTGTTCAGAGTTACGGAAGCGGCTTTCAGGACTCCGCTGATGAATGGACTCCGATGAGGGAGACACCAAGACGAGCGACATGTGAAGATGAAGATTCGACAGCGGGGGCGCGATTGAGGGCTAGCCAGAAAGCTGAGACCCTCTCAGAGTTGAGAGCGGATTATAGAGTGAGTGAATATTGACTCGCTGGGTGCAGCTCCACACCACGATCTGAGATGCTCGCGTGTGTATGTGTGTATGTGTATGTATTCTATGATTTGTTAACTTTTATTTATGTTTGACTTTAAGATATTGTTACTAACACTATGGACTATCTATACAGTCTGAAATAAATGATGATAATAATAATAATAATGATATTGTTATTACTAGACTAGAGGTAGGAGGTATGGCTATAAATGTTGTGGTAGCCTCCTGAAAATATAATATGTCGCGAACTCTATTGATAGCTTAATAGGTATTTCATTTAACAACTTTTACGATTAATTTTAGAATTTACCAGAATAGCGTAATATTTAGTAGATATGACTACTCGTTTTACAATATTGTTATACATAATTAATAACTAAGACCAAAGCTTCCACACATGCTTCCCATCAAGTCCCGTAAGCTCCAGAGCGCTTAAAGCTCAGTGCTCGCGTGGCAAGTTAATTACTTATTAATTCGAGACAATAGGTCCGATTCTCAAGGCCATAATTTACAATTTAACGACTTTGCTTTATCACAGAAAAACAGTCAGGTCAAGTTAAAATTATCCAGTGTGTTAAAAAAAAACTTTCTTAGTTTCTAAGCTGCGGCTTTCGATGCTCTAGCTAGCCCCAGTCACTCAAAAAGGAGTACCTATTGTACCTAGCCAAACTGTCCCTTAAATGCGTGACGCCAAGATATTTTTATTTCAAATCATTTTTAATTCACACATTTGCTTCACAAAAATAGATATCGGATTTAGCGTCCATAACTGATAGATCGGTAATTCGTTTACCTGTACCTCGAGAATCGCACCCAGTGCAGTGTTTAACGTTAATTATTGACCACTCTCGTATTGGGCACGCCTTCTGAAATGAGTAGCGTTATATAGAACTACCCAGTGACTCTGTTGTGGTCTTTCGAACCGGATTATACCTGGAGTGGATAGATAGTGATCGGATTGCTCCTGACTTCATGTCAAGCATAGAAGTGTACACTACAGAGACTATATATACAATTGACTGCGCCTGCGGGGGAATGCGGCTCGCCAAACGTTTGTTGTATTCAACAAACGTTCGCATACGCAAACTATGTACGATGACGGGCCGCCAGACAGTTTCGCAGCGGCTGACCAATCACAGCTCTCCTACCTCGTCCCCCGCCGCCCGTAAATTGGTGAGTTTTGTATCAAAGGAAATTTATTTATGCGCTCTCCTGGATAAGTGCTCCCTGGAACACTACGTATGAAATTAAGTTGCACTTAATTTAAGGAAAGGATTTTGAATTCGGAATGACCTTGCTGTCAGAACAATATAGTCATGCTCGAGGTAACCTAGACATGAGAATGGAGGCACATTATTAATTGCGGAAAATTTAAAAAAAGAAACATGGGTTTATGTATGTATGTATGATATATATGTATGTATGTATGTATCTATGTTTGTCTTCGTGTTTCTCCGTAACCATGAATCGGATTTTGATCATTATTTTTTTATTGGCTTACATTTACTCCAACTTAGGGTAAAATGTATCTAAGTTTTATCAAAATCCGTTCAGCCGTTCAAAGTTATGTACTAAAAAGGAATAGCGGACAAACGGGTTAACGGATTTTAAAAAGTTTTGTCAAAATCAGTTCAGCAGTTTTAACTACTGAAAAGGTAGAAAACTTCAAACTATTTGTCCAGAGCCGTACAAAAAATTACATTTAACGACTTTTTTGACAACTTTGATCGTAAATAAACACCTTTTCTTACAGGATATTTATGATTTTATTTTCAAAATTGTGAATATCTGACAAGTTCCTGAAACTTTTGAAATATGAAATAGTGATAATTAGCCATCCAGGAATGTGTTAGCATGTGCCATTTGTGCCCATAGAATATTTAGCCAATAATAATTTCTCAACACAACATTTCAAAACGACTCCATTCATTCGGCGAGGAACTTTGTTCCACCCAACGCATTTATTTCAATATTTATTTTAAAATTACGTTATTAGGTAAGATTGAGGGTGAATTCAGCCCCAAATGCATTACGTTATAAAACTTTTAATGGTTACTTACCGAAAATACGACACACCATGTTTTTTCAAACTATTATTGGTATCGTTTTGACACTTTTTGACGAAGCATTTCGGCGTGTTGTCTCAACAGCAAACCGCACGCGACTGGTATGCAAACTCCACATTTGATAGTTTCATGCACAGATTATTCGAGACACATTCCGAGAGCTGATGCTATATCTTGGGTATATATGATCGAAGTTTAAAACAATCAAAATAAAACACCCCGCCCCATGCCTACCCAAACCATAGCTTTGCATGACAAATACATAGAAAACAACTAGGAAATGCTTATGGTTACACTTGTACCTACACAATAACTAATAGACGTAATATACAGTATTTTAAGGTAGGCGTAGACAGGCCGCCCCATCGGACGCAGCGCTAATCGCATCAATCGTTTTTTTTTTACCGCAATGCCGCGTTGGTGCGTCCACTGTAATGGTAGGAAACAGATTGCTGACGCGACCACCTGATTATTAAATAAATGAATTTGAATGACGTCATTTGCACTAAACAGAATATAGATTCGACAGTATGCGTCCGTGCGGTGCGAATCAGTCAACATACTTGACAAACTATACAAAGAAAACTAAAATCCATCTGATGCGATAACCGCAGTGCGTCCGACGCGGGCCATTCGACGGCTACCTTTAGCGATATAGATACACAATTCTCATAAAGCACCTATCCTCAATACGTTCCCAGCGCAGGTATTTTAATGGAATCGCGGCCCAGTCACGTCCCGCCGCGCCGTGTTGCGTGCGGTGCACTGGTTATTGAACCTGCTTCGTAGACAATGAAGTTGGGTATAACATATTGCGGGATATTAGGTAGCTGGTAGGATCGGAGAGATGAGAATGAACTAAATGACCTATTTGTGCGCGATAAAGAAGGAAATCATGAATTATGAGAATATCTTCTCACACAGTTGTCCAAAGTAGCGAAGAGGCAAAAAATTACGTATTCTTACGTTTTTGATAACATATTATGTATACAGATATAAAAATATTTTGACTTTGACTTTGCCATATCCTTTTGAAGATCTCAGGGTTACGGGATAGAGATAGAGAAGATTCAGATTCACAAAGATATTTATTTATCAGCGAAAGTTACGTTCTTACCTCAGTGTTGATTGGAGATCAGACTGAGTAATGAAATATGAGGCATTTTTCTATATCTACCAGTGCCTGTACACAATGTTAAACAGTAAGGATAGCGAAACGAAACGATAACTTTTTATGTATGCGATTTGACATTTGGCTTCGCTAAGGTGACGTCACGTAGCGATTCCAAATGTCAAATCGCATACATAAAAAGTACATCGCCTAGCGTTAGCGTTTGACTTTGTCTAGGGGGAAAGGAGAGCTAAATGTGGTTGCAAATAACTTTTTTATAACTTTAATAGAGAGGTCCCGGGTTCTTACCCGGCTGGGGAGGATGAAACAAAAATCCCCAGGTCTTGGATGTTTACACGTTTGAGATGTCGCTGTTTCTGGCTCCCACGACACAGGGTATCCTAGTGTGGGGCCAGAAGCAGTGTATGTGCCTGCATGTAAATGTTACGTGTTACGTTATACAAGGTGACATTTAATTAGCTGACCATATTTTGGGGAATGACAGTGCCCATCATTGTGAACAACTTTCCCCAAGAAACATAATGGTCGCAAATGAAAAAAAAAACGTCCCTCAGAACATCGACCCGATCAGCTGTTTTCAACTTACTATGGGAGACCCATTTTTTTTTTTTCATTTGCGACCATAATGTTTGTTGGGGAAAATTGATCATAATGTTTGGTACTATCATTCCCTAAAATATGGTCAGCTAACTAAATCACCCTGTATAACAATAATTAAACACCTTCAAACGTTTCACAATTTACAACAGACTATGCAGCAGCCATAATGGTGAAATAAGGTAACAACTAGAAACAGCATATATTGATGTGCTGCCATCAATATTGACGCCGGGCATATGTAGCTGCGGCGTCAATTAAGACGGTGCTGGGGGCGAATGGTGAAGAAATGGACTGGTGGTGCGTTTCATACAGTTGCATGATTAGAAAGAATCCATGGCAACAGCAAAAACACGTGCGCAACAAAAACATCTTTTCCCATACGGGGTGGCAGAAGCACAATTGTGCCTACTCTTAGGCTGGATTTCACCAACAAAAAGTTATACGAGAATGACTATCCTGGGGATAACTTGTATGACAAATGACAGTTCAAAATGAGGCGATCTGTGGCATGATTCTCGCGCATTCGATATACGATATCTACACCTATATCGAGTGATTTCGTATGGGAATCTGTCAATAATGGTCTCGATATCCGTATATCGAATGCGCGAGAATCATGCCACGATCTAGGTGTCACTGGTGTCTATGAAAAAGTAGAATATACTCTCGAGTAAAAGTTACTCTTTCGTTCGTAAAATCCAGCCTTAGCCAGTGTCCTATACTCCACTTTGCGTGACAAAAGGGCTAGCCCACTTGTATGTATGGAGTAATTTGTATTTCACCGTTATGTAGGTACCTACCTAAGATTAATAAATTATCTCATTGGGACTATTCGGGAATGGTCAGCACCGGGATTCGAACTTGCATCTCCTGCGTGACAAGCAAGCGTGAAACCCTACAGGGTAGTAAGTAGGTAGTGGTTTTAATTTAGTCGGTACTGGAGGCGACACGACCTAAACTAAACTAAGCAAACTAATTAAAATTGTGTGTTTGAAAATGGTCAGCTAAGTGCCCTAAGTTTGTACACCTCCCAAACCGCTACTAACTACTATGAAAACGAATCCATAGAATGCGAGGATAAAATGACAATTTCGGCGACGGAATTCGCCAGCGGCCTTCACAACTATTATATAACCGATTCTATTCCGTTCCATCCAGGCCCTTCGATTCCGATCGGGCTCGGCGCTGGCCGTCATCGAATAAGGAAGGAGCCAGATACGTAGTACAGCCGGCACGATCCCGAGATATATCGGTGCGGGGCTCTATAAATAAATCTCTTCCTACTTGCTCTACAATCGTATAGAAATGTGGGGAAGTTAGGAAAGGGGTAGATGTGCAACGTATGGTCTTCTTTCATTGCGTTGCGACTTAGCCCGGATTTTACCAACAAAAGAGTAACTTTTACTCGAGAGTATCTTCTACTTTTTCATAGACACTAGTGACATCCAGATCTGATCACTGATCACCTCATTTTGTACTGTCATTGTGGGCTATTCTTGAGGTGTCAAAACCACTAAACTAGAGGAACTAAAGACACTAAACTGACAACCTCCAAATCTGACAGCTCTTGCGCGGTGGCCACAGATTCCATTTTCAAACACACGATTTTAATTAGTTTAGTTAGTATAGTTCGTTTCGCCTTCGGAATCGCAGGCATTGTCATACAAGTTATCCCTAAGGGTGGATTTCACCAACAAAAACTTATACGAGAATAACTATCCCGGGGATAAATTGTATGACAATGACAGTTCAAAAGGAGGTGAAAGGTAAGGTAAATGAGGTGTCACTAGTGTCTATGAAAAAGTAGAAGATACTCTCGAGTAAAAGTTACTCTTTCGTTGGTAACATCAAACTTAACCTTCGGTACTTGCTGACTGTTTTGCGTATACAATTTATAATTTATCCGGGTAAAGGTATGTGGGCCTCTCGATGGGGTCATAAATGGGCTAAATTTACTTACTTTTTAGGGTTCCGTACCCGAAGGGTGCCAAACGGGACCCTATTACTGAGACTTCGCTGTCCGTCTGTCTGTCTGTCTGTCTGTCACCAGGCTGTATCTCATGAACCGTGATAGCTAGACAGTTGAAATTTTCACAGATGAAGTATTTCTGTTGCCCTATAACTACAAATACTAAAAAACAAAATAAATATAATATTAAGGGGGGCTCCCATACAACTAACGTGACTTTTTTGCGGTTTTTTATAGATAATGGTACGGAACCCTTCGTGCGCGAGTCCGATTCGCACTTAGCCGGTTATTTTCTAGAGTTTTGAAGATAAATAAAGACGTCACGGCGGCATCAGGGCTAATTTTAAGTTAAGCTGTAAGATAATCAAAACTTATGGTAGGGCAAATATGTCAACGGTTGATACGACTCCGATTTTGGCCAATTTCCATAAAGAGATTCAGTAGATAATACATTCAGCACATAGGTCTACATGTCTGATAACATCCTGTCTCTGTTGTGCACATAGGTCTACATGTCTGATAACATCCTGTCTCTGTTGTGCACATAGGTCTACATGTCTGATAACATCCTGTCTCTGTTGTGCACATAGGTCTACGTGTCTGATAACATCCTGTCTCTGTTGTGCACATAGGTCTACGTGTCTGATAACATCCTGTCTCTGTTGTGCACATAGGTCTACATGTCTGATAACATCCTGTCTCTGTTGTGCACATAGGTCTACATGTCTGATAACATCCTGTCTCTGTTGTGCACATAGGTCTACATGTCTGATAACATCCTGTCTCTGTTGTGCACATAGGTCTACGTGTCTGATAGCATCCTGTCTCTGTTGTGCACATAGGTCTACATGTCTGATAACATCCTGTCTCTGTTGTGCACATAGGTCTACGTGTCTGATAACATCCTGTCTCTGTTGTGCACATAGGTCTACATGTCTGATAACATCCTGTCTCTGTTGTGCACATAGGTCTACATGTCTGATAACATCCTGTCTCTGTTGTGCACATAGGTCTACGTGTCTGATAACATCCTGTCTCTGTTGTGCACATAGGTCTACATGTCTGATAACATCCTGTCTCTGTTGTGCACATAGGTCTACGTGTCTGATAGCATCCTGTCTCTGTTGTGCACATAGGTCTACATGTCTGATAACATCCTGTCTCTGTTGTGCACATAGGTCTACATGTCTGATAACATCCTGTCTCTGTTGTGCACATAGGTCTACGTGTCTGATAACATCCTGTCTCTGTTGTGCACATAGGTCTACGTGTCTGATAACATCCTGTCTCTGTTGTGCACATAGGTCTACGTGTCTGATAACATCCTGTCTCTGTTGTGCACATAGGTCTACGTGTCTGATAACATCCTGTCTCTGTTGTGCACATAGGTCTACGTGTCTGATAACATCCTGTCTCTGTTGTGCACATAGCTCTACATGTCTGATAACATCCTGTCTCTGTTGTGCACATAGGTCTACGTGTCTGATAACATCCTGTCTCTGTTGTGCACATAGGTCTACGTGTCTGATAACATCCTGTCTCTGTTGTGCACATAGGTCTACGTGTCTGATAACATCCTGTCTCTGTTGTGCACATAGGTCTACATGTCTGATAACATCCTGTCTCTGTTGTGCACATAGGTCTACGTGTCTGATAACATCCTGTCTCTGTTGTGCACATAGGTCTACATGTCTGATAACATCCTGTCTCTGTTGTGCACATAGATCTACGTGTCTGATAACATCCTGTCTCTGTTGTGCACATAGGTCTACGTGTCTGATAACATCCTGTCTCTGTTGTGCACATAGGTTTAGTGTCTGATAACATCCTGTCACTGTTGTGCACATAGGTCTACGTGTCTGATAACATCCTGTCTCTGTTGTGCACATAGGTCTACATGTCTGATAACATCCTGTCTCTGTTGTGCACATAGGTCTACGTGTCTGATAACATCCTGTCTCTGTTGTGCACATAGGTCTACATGTCTGATAACATCCTGTCTCTGTTGTGCACATAGGTCTACGTGTCTGATAACATCCTGTCTCTGTTGTGCACATAGGTCTACATGTCTGATAACATCCTGTCTCTGTTGTGCACATAGATCTACGTGTCTGATAACATCCTGTCTCTGTTGTGCACATAGGTCTACGTGTCTGATAACATCCTGTCTCTGTTGTGCACATAGGTTTAGTGTCTGATAACATCCTGTCACTGTTGTGCACATAGGTCTACGTGTCTGATAACATCCTGTCTCTGTTGTGCACATAGGTCTACATGTCTGATAACATCCTGTCTCTGTTGTGCACATAGGTCTACATGTCTGATAACATCCTGTCTCTGTTGTGCACATAGGTCTACATGTCTGATAACATCCTGTCTCTGTTGTGCACATAGGTCTACGTGTCTGATAACATCCTGTCTCTGTTGTGCACATAGGTCTACATGTCTGATAACATCCTGTCTCTGTTGTGCACATAGGTCTACGTGTCTGATAGCATCCTGTCTCTGTTGTGCACATAGGTCTACATGTCTGATAACATCCTGTCTCTGTTGTGCACATAGGTCTACGTGTCTGATAACATCCTGTCTCTGTTGTGCACATAGGTCTACATGTCTGATAACATCCTGTCTCTGTTGTGCACATAGGTCTACATGTCTGATAACATCCTGTCTCTGTTGTGCACATAGGTCTACGTGTCTGATAACATCCTGTCTCTGTTGTGCACATAGGTCTACGTGTCTGATAACATCCTGTCTCTGTTGTGCACATAGGTCTACATGTCTGATAACATCCTGTCTCTGTTGTGCACATAGGTCTACGTGTCTGATAACATCCTGTCTCTGTTGTGCACATAGGTCTACGTGTCTGATAACATCCTGTCTCTGTTGTGCACATAGCTCTACATGTCTGATAACATCCTGTCTCTGTTGTGCACATAGGTCTACGTGTCTGATAACATCCTGTCTCTGTTGTGCACATAGGTCTACGTGTCTGATAACATCCTGTCTCTGTTGTGCACATAGGTCTACATGTCTGATAACATCCTGTCTCTGTTGTGCACATAGGTCTACGTGTCTGATAACATCCTGTCTCTGTTGTGCACATAGGTCTACATGTCTGATAACATCCTGTCTCTGTTGTGCACATAGATCTACGTGTCTGATAACATCCTGTCTCTGTTGTGCACATAGGTCTACGTGTCTGATAACATCCTGTCTCTGTTGTGCACATAGGTTTAGTGTCTGATAACATCCTGTCACTGTTGTGCACATAGGTCTACGTGTCTGATAACATCCTGTCTCTGTTGTGCACATAGGTCTACATGTCTGATAACATCCTGTCTCTGTTGTGCACATAGGTCTACGTGTCTGATAACATCCTGTCTCTGTTGTGCACATAGCTCTACATGTCTGATAACATCCTGTCTCTGTTGTGCACATAGGTCTACGTGTCTGATAACATCCTGTCTCTGTTGTGCACATAGGTCTACGTGTCTGATAACATCCTGTCTCTGTTGTGCACATAGGTCTACATGTCTGATAACATCCTGTCTCTGTTGTGCACATAGGTCTACGTGTCTGATAACATCCTGTTTCTGTTGTGCACATAGGTCTACATGTCTGATAACATCCTGTCTCTGTTGTGCACATAGCTCTACATGTCTGATAACATCCTGTCTCTGTTGTGCACATAGGTTTAGTGTCTGATAACATCCAGTCTTTTGTGCACATAGGTCTACGTGTCTGATAACATCCTGTCTCTGTTGTTCACATAGGTCTATATGTCTGATAACATCCTGTCTCTGTTGTGCACATAGCTCTACATGTCTGATAACATCCTGTCTCTGTTGTGCACATAGGTCTACGTGTCTGATAACATCCTGTCTCTGTTGTTCACATAGGTCTACATGTCTGATAACATCCTGTCTCTGTTGTGCACATAGCTCTACATGTCTGATAACATCCTGTCTCTGTTGTGCACATAGGTCTACGTGTCTGATAACATCCTGTCTCTGTTGTTCACATAGGTCTACATGTCTGATAACATCCTGTCTCTGTTGTGCACATAGGTCTACGTGTCTGATAACATCCTGTCTCTGTTGTGCACATAGGTCTACGTGTCTGATAACATCCTGTCTCTGTTGTGCACATAGGTCTACGTGTCTGATAACATCCTGTCTCTGTTGTGCACATAGGTCTACGTGTCTGATAACATCCTGTCTCTGTTGTGCACATAGCTCTACATGTCTGATAACATCCTGTCTCTGTTGTGCACATAGGTCTACGTGTCTGATAACATCCTGTCTCTGTTGTTCACATAGGTCTACATGTCTGATAACATCCTGTCTCTGTTGTGCACATAGGTCTACATGTCTGATAACATCCTGTCTCTGTTGTGCACATAGGTCTACGTGTCTGATAACATCCTGTCTCTGTTGTGCACATAGGTCTACGTGTCTGATAACATCCTGTCTCTGTTGTGCACATAGGTCTACGTGTCTGATAACATCCTGTCTCTGTTGTTCACATAGGTCTACATTCAATTCAAAAAAATCAAAATTCAAAATTAGTTTATTTCAGTAAGTACAGCAGCACAGGTCGTGGGACTCCCCTTTTAAGTTAATAAAAACCTACATGTCTGATAATATCCTGTCTCTGTTGTGCACATAGGTCTACATGTCTGATAACATCCTGTCTATCTTAGGTTTTATGCAAGAAATCTCTTGATAGAGTGAACCTCGCCTTTGTACGTGCATTCTCCATTTCCATAGTTTTATGTCCAATTAAATATATCGGTTCCCGCCTGTAAGACTGTCCTAGCCTTCTCTAGACCATGCGTGTGTCTACAGCCTCTACCAAGTATACCGAGGCGACGTCCGTATGAGGGCGGCGGTGTGATATATCGCCTCTGTAGAGTTAATAAGCGAACACACTGCTCGTGACCGCCAATGGGGGGAGTGGAGGCTGCATGCGACGAAGCCTTGCCATGGTAGAGGAATAGCTTGAGAATAGTTTAGTAGCGTCACGCCTTCTCCCATACGTCGCAGAAGCACGAAACCACGTTTAGCCAGATCAATAGGTACCTATACTCCATTCCTTAAAACATTGGAAAAAAATAACTTTTTTTTTTCATATTTCCAATCACATATGGAATTAAGTACAGTTTAACATTGTATTTCGTTGTCTGTGTAAATGAGCTTTACCACCACACACTGATCTAACTTAATTCTTTAAAGGATTGGAAATATGAAGAACAATAAAAAAAAAACAATGTTACAAGGAATGGAGTATACTCTTTTTTGTGTGCACGCCAAGTTATTTGTTTCTGAACAAAGTTGGTGTGGGGAGACCTCTCTTTCTCGCATAGGATGACAGAGAGCAGACCTTCTCTTTAGCTCAGAGCCAGAGTTTGGCGCGGGCTGTACCAAGTTATATTGTATCAAAGTTTTTAAAATCCGCTAAAAAACTCTGCTCTCTGAGAGTTGTCTCAGCTATGTCTATTAGTTCCGCCATACGAAAAACTGACATTTTCACGTGCTTTTTACGGGACATTGTGTTCCTTAAATTTGGTCCAAGATTCGCAAAGAACCGATTCGCCGCACGCGACCGGCACGCGCGGCATTTAGGTCACATTCGCGCGTCGGCCCGGGCAGTGCGCGCGCCGATAAATACAAACGTCACGGGAACGTGCGCGCCGCACTCACGCGCACCGAACATGATCTGATCAGCTGATCACTGGTGTGAGGAACATGCTGGACATTAACGTACATGCCGTAGATAAAAGTGCGACTTATTCTTGTCTCACATTTAGACAATTAATCAGTCAACATTCGTTTTTTATTGCCCAGCAGGTCGTTTTTTATTGAAGCAGAAATGCCAATCAGGATTTGAACCTAAAAATGTTATCTCACGTTTAGTCGCGTTTGGTCAACTTTGGACTACTTACTTGCGAGAAGTGGTCAACCAGGACCAAGTTGGTGTTGTAAAGGATTTTTTGATATATTTAAATTAAAATACGCATAAATAAGAGTTTATAACAATTTGTTTGAGCATAGTAATTATGTTGTGATGGAGGGCAGGCCAATACTTCAAATATTCAACACCAGTGAATACTAAATGAAGGAAAAATCTACGTAATTTAACATCCCATTTTTCGGTAAGTACCTTGAAACAAATTGCCTTTGTTAGACAAATTGGCAAACCAACTACTTACCGACATTGCCGTCGTCAGATCACAAGATAATTCAACCTCGCTTTCAGTAAACCCTAGCGAACTATATTTTATACTCGAAACAGGCTATTATTAATAACAAATTGAAACATCTAGGAGCTTTCTATTAATTTTCTTAGCTGCGGGTAAAATATCACACTGGACTGTCGTTCGGACATATTTCAAAGACGCCCACTGCCATCGAGACGGGTATAACTTCATTTTAAGCTACAATGTTCGCTGGTACATGACCTACCACATTATGTAACTGGTCTGGTAACTGTGCTGTATAAAAGTGCACCTGAATTAAATCGAAAACTTGAGTCAAAACAATGAAATTCTTGCAATATTCGGTGAAGCAAGAGTCAGACTCTCACACGGAGGGTTCCACACCATCGATCGTACCAAAAAAAAGTTTCAAAAAAACACGTTTCTTATATGGGGACACCTTCATTTTTTTATTATTTCATGCAGTTCAGTATTTGTTGCCGTAGCGGCAACTGATATACACGTTCTATCAAAAATTCAACTTTCTAGCTATTACGTTTCGTGCGATAGAGCCCGCTGACGGCAGACAGACGGACAGACAGACGGACAGGTGTGTGAGTACCGCGTTTTATCTCTAATTAAGGTCCTTATCTACACAGGTGGCCCGCGCCCCCCTTTGAAGGTTTCTGCGCCCCCCACTTTGAAAACTACCTACTTATGAAGCGTCACGTCTTTTGCAATACGGGGTGGCAGAGACACGATTGTACCCATTTTTGCCAGTTATTTAATAGTTCATTATTCGTGACGGGGGGCTAGCCCATCGACGCAGCAAATAATTTAGCTATGTAATGAAATATCGTATGCAGTTTGGTATCAAAATGCTCAATGGCAATTTCAATAAATAGTTGCCCGATGCTGCTCTGAGAAACGCACTTATATTTTAACGCTACCGCTTCTAAAACACCCAAAATGGCGTCATTTGGTATGCTCCTAAAGAATCGCAAATAGATCGTACGCTTGCTTGCAATCTATTTACGATCTATTTGCGATTCTTTAGGAGCATACCAAATGACGCCATTTTGGGTGTTTTAGAAGGTAGCGTTCCAATATAAGTGCGTTTCTCAGAGCAGCATCGGGCCCCAGGTTAAACAGACAGTTGTACGTTATCTATGGACTGAAAAATTGGCGGTAAGTCCAGTGAAAAATCGAAGAACGCATTTATCGCAGCGTCTATACCGTTCATAAACAGTGGTAATCGCTCGATATAACATAGTATTTACGATACGAGTAGTATGCGCGAGGGAAATCACATTATATCATATCCGCGCATGCGCCCGCGGCTACCAGGATAGGTGCAACCTGCGTATCAGTTGAAGAGGTACTGGGGATGGAAATACGGAGATAGCAAAGTTATATAATTTTGCAAATCAGTATGAACTCAAAAGGAAAAATCCCTTATTTTTCATATTGGAGTTAAAGTGAAATCATTAAGGTGATTAAAAACTTCAAAACACTCTAGGACGACGTCTCAAAAAAGCCCTCGATTTAATTACAAGAAATAATCATAGAGTTCCAGAAGTGGGCGAAATATCCATTCCTAATTTTTTCATATATGTCATTTAGTTACAAGTGTGGCGCTAATTATGAATACGAATACGTACAGTTTAATTAATCATGACATACAAAACGAAACTTCTACGCATCTAAAACAGTATTTTCATTTAAGACTGTAAGTTTAATGGCCATAAATCAGTCTTAAATCTGTATTGTCCGAAACCAGTGTTTAAAAATCGTCCTATGTAAGTGGTGCCAGTGTGTCCCCACCCTAGACAAAGTGTTTGCGGCCATACGAGAGAACAATATGCACCTTCTGGGTGAGAGTAGATTATGTATGTACGCGCACTTAAGTACCTGCGTATTTCATGTTTACTCTACAGGGTGTTATCTTAGACAGATGGATAATGTCTCTGCCACCCCGTATGAGAAAAAGTGTGACGCAATAGCTAAGCTCGCCCGTCCAAAGTCCACGGCCCGCGAGTATCAACCTACCCTCCTCAAGATAAAGTTCAAAACCTATGAAAAAACAGAACAAAAGACCGTGGTCTTTTGTGGACGCTGGACATATTAGTACTTAAGTGAATAAAGAAAACTTCTACGTAGCGTAAAACCATTTCCCATACGGGGTGGCAGAGGCACAGTTTGTGCACACGTTCAGCCATTTTTTCACGACAGGGGACAAGCCCATAACCGCATCTATACTGCATTCATTACTTTAGCGTCACGTGGGCGGCGGCTTTCTTGTACCGATCAAAGAAAGCCGCCGCCCAGCCCCCTAGACAAAGTGAAACGCTAACAGTTGCGAAACGAAACGATAACTTTTTATGTATGCTATTTGACATTTGGCTTCGCTAAGGTGACGTCTCGTAGCGATTCCAAATGTCAAATCGGATACATAAAAAGTTATCGTTTCGTTTCGCTATCCTTAGCGTTTAACATTGTCTACAGGCACAGTGGCATGATTCTCGCGCATTCGATATACGATATCTACACCTATATCGAGTGATTTCGTATGGGAATCTGTCAATATTGGTCTCGATATCCGTATATCGAAGGCGCGAGAATCGACCTGCAGGTGACGCTAAAGTAACGAATACACAATACACGGTATTTTCAATTTCCGTTCGAACGTCCGTATAATTTACTGATTTCATTGGTCAGCACCGAATTTGAACACCCATCTTCATGAGATGCGAGCGACAGACCACTAGACCACGGAGTTCTTCCGTAAAACACACACCGACACTCTGTATAATCTTTACTATGGACCTGCTTGTTCGAAAGCGGATTAAACTAACTGTTGCTCACTGGTGATATTGTATGCACTGAATTGTGAATACTTACTTATTGTGAACTAAGCTTCTGGAGCAAGTATTTGTTGTGTGAAACTACAAGAAAGACCCATTTAGTATTTACAGACTTTATTGCCCCTGTTTCTTAAAAGTAAACTTAACATAAACATTGGAAATAAGTTAGAACTTTGCAGTTATTTTTGGGCACAAGGAAAGCGTCATGCATTTTCCCAGTGGTGACATACTTTCTGTACATCTGTATTTATTTTTTCACCGTATCAACAACCATCTGTGGACTCAACCATCAACTACACTTAGCAGTTCTTAATTGTACGTCTTCAGACACTTGGTCACGGAACAATGCAGCTTAGACCTCACAACAGGGACCCCGTCTGCCGTGCATCAGACCAACATTGGCGATACCATCAACTAATAAAGAGTTTTATCCTCAGTAAACAAAACGAACCGAAATAAAACCTGGGTAGAGATATTCTGGAAATAATAACAATTGTTAAAAAATATATATGTAGTTTCTAAAAAGTTATTTCTATTTTTTTTTTCAAGTATTCAATGGCTACCTACCCTACTATTAGTAGGCTAAGAGCACAATGAGGATACAAACCAAAAAAACTCTGTCAACTGAGTAACTCTTTTTGTATTAACCCTCTTGCCCCGAACTTCTATTGTTCTCGATTGTAAGTTTGTTCGGTCTGTCCTTATGAGATACCGATGAAAGTAGATAATATCTAAACTAATTTTACTAAATATTGTTATAATTATAAACTAAAGCCTAACAATTAGTCTGAAAGTCAAAACAGACATAGTTATGTCTTAATTACACAAAATATAAATTACACAATAACAATTTGCTTAAAAATGATGTCAAACATAATCAAGACTTAAATCATGGTGACGCAAACTTAGTTAAATTATAGACTCCTGAAATATATCTAATTCTAGAGACGAGGCTCGGGTGATGTTTTCTATTAGCACTTTTGTGGTTTTCAGGCGAGGATACAGACACAAGCAAAGCGGTTAGCAAAACCGGGTAAGTAAGCGAACTTGGTCCACTAGAGTCTAGCCGCTAGACGAAACAATCAATCCGCTTATTGTTCATCTTGATCCACTTGATCTACTTTCCAGTTACTTGTCTTCATCAAATCTCTTTCGACTTTCCTTTATTGCACAAAGACATTTAAAAAATCAGGAAGTTCTGATTGGACTGTTCATATATAAATTGGACACGAATTTATCTCACTTCTAAGTGGTTCGATAAGTATGCATATTACGAGTATGTTAAATTCAATCAATCCTCAAGTAGCTTCTGTGATCTTTGATCATTGTCCCTCTGATACCACGGAGCAAAGCAGAGACTATATATCCAACTGACTGCGCCTGCGGGGGAATGCGGCTCGCCAAACGTTTGTTGAATTCAACAAACGTTCGCATACGCAACCTATGTACGATCACAGAAGAGATTATAGTGTACGATGACGGGCCGCCATACAGTTTCCCAGCGGCTGACCAATCACAGCTCTCTTACCTCGTCCCCCGCGCCCGTAAATTGATGAGTTGTGTTTCAAAAGAAAATTTATCTATGCGCTCTCCACTGGATAAGTGCTCCCTGGAGCAAAGTAAGCAAAGAGTTTCGTTCGTCTTATAATTTAATATGATGGCCAAAGATGGAGGTTTTTTACAGGAAATGTTTGTGAATTTTCTAAGACTTGAGTAATTTAGTAGCAGCATCCAGAATCCGGATGATGATGATGATGTGGTCCGACCGATTTCGGTCAAGGCCACCGCTTCTGCTTTTCGTCTGTAAACACCGCTCGTGGGCTCGCTTATGTAGCCAGTCTTCCTAGTGAAGATCGTAACACATCACTCACAGCACAGGACCCTAGAGGTCCTTTGAACCGCTACGCCCCTCACCAAGCGCAGCCAGCGACATTATCGCAGCAGGACCACATTCCAGCGTTGACCGCAGACTAGCTGAGACAGCGAGATTAATCACAATTATGTGACAGCGGCACTCGACACTGCACGACTAGCGCCCACGAGTGCGTGGTACGGGGTGTGTGGCATGAACACTTCTATTGAAACAATCCTCGAAGAGACTCGAGTTCATTGACGTGGAGTTAAAAACACAAGTTAAAATGACGATCAATCTGTCACATGCAATTGTTTGCTGGAAGCGACTTCTATTCTTGATAATAATTAGTTTTTGCTTGTGTAACTAAATTAAGCCCATAATTTCCCATAGGCGTTCCCGGATACGTAAATTTGGTGCATTTTTTTTTCAATTACCTTTATATTGATTGCATGCAAATATTCCACCATGATCCCGAGTAATACGCTAGTACGATCTTTATATATATTTTTACCAATAAGACGCTCTCAGCTCTAAGTTCTACTTGAAGAGCGTCAACTGATATGGCTCTTAGGGCTAATAGCGATTTAGTCTAACCGATTGAGGCCACTTGGCTACTGTGTATTCAAAATGCTGTGTATCTTTTCATCGCCTGTAGGCTTAGCTCTCTCCTTGCGCATGCGCTTCCTCGCACATTATATTGGAAATTTCAACGCTTATCCTATCTTAATTTAAATTGAAACAGTTGTATATCATAGATATAGCTTTCAATACTTGTCATCATAACTGAACCAACCATAGTAAGCACAAAAACAGTCCAACACAATAACTACCAGTAGCGCTCCCAATACAAGACCTCGTCCCTGAATGTAGCAGTACATGGCACTACATTCACATTATGTCCGCACCGGCCCGAAGGTGATCGGTGTACTTCGGTGCAGAATTTGTGAGACCGTCCCAGTTCGGAATGTAGACGTCTACGTAAATATGTGGCGGATCATAGTGACTTGTGACGCGTGCGCACGCTAGCTGGCTAGAGGATACTGTACACTGACGAACCAGGCCGATGTTTGGAGATCTATTTATACAATAAGTTGTATTACTAACGTTTGAAGCCATGATGGTAAGAGTATGATGTAATTTCAGCATTTAAATACCACCTGAAAGACTATGATGATATCCTAATTCAAGTCCTACAGCCGGTTTCTTGATTATATCATTTCGGAATTGAAGCCGGGAAATAAGTCTAAAGTTTAAACAATCTAAACATACTGTACTAAAATCATCTGGGGTACGATTCTCACGCATTCGATATACGGATATTGACAACCATATCGAATGATTCCCATACAAAATCACTCGACTAGACTAGGTGTCGATATCCGCATATCATACCCGTTGATACTGATGAAATATCGCTGAAACCAAAATATCCAAGCATCCACACAATCCTGCAAACTCCTTACTACCACCAAACCCACCACCTCCAACGTACAACTTACCTTACCTCCAACACTACACGCCTGAGTTTCCCTCAGCCTAACAGCTGGCCATCCATATGTCGGCCTGTCTGTCAGGGCTGATGTGTGGCCCAGCGTGGTACAGACTCCATTAGAAGGTGGAGTTATGGCCAGTGCCAGGTTGGATCGTGGCCGGAGTGTAGTGGTGGCCACCAGCTGGTCGCAAGTTATTGGGTGGATTGTGGTATAAAATGCTTGTTGCGCGCTAACAGAAGATAATTTGATAGCGTTATCGATATTTTAACGCGTTTTTGACAGTTTTTAACAATGGACTCTTTTGAGGGTTCCGTATTTACATTTAGATCTGGAAAACTAGTGAGACTACAGTTGTGAATCATCTATGCAATTGTAGGTGTGTGAATTTAGAGCACATTTTCGACAACTTTAATTAATGCGAGTAAACTTTGCCAAATTATACTTTAAATTAAGTTGTCTAAGTTAACTCGAGCTTAGAGTTAACACACGTTCTAGCCCCTGGCTAGTACCACTAGACTCTAAGTGGTACTAGCTAGAGGCTCTCTAAGTCTTAGAGCATTCTTCATTAAGACACCGAATTCTCAAACTAAAGCTTACTGTTTTATAAATTAAAGTAAATTTACCCCACCGAGGGGCACAGGCCTTTGCCGGATAAGAGCAAGCATGAGTCATACCACGCTGGCTCAGTGGGGTTGGTGAAGGGGTTTATAAAATCAAATTTTTTATTTAACTCCAGAAAAAGAACTTGAAATCTCCGTCAACCACACCAAGGGAGACAGCACAAAATATGGTAATGAGGTACAAAACCAACACCAATTGTCGACCGACCAGCCTTAGTGCCACTAAATGTTGCTAACTCGGCCCTACTTTACCTAACTGGCCGTAAAACCCATAGGCATCTGGGACAGCATTCGAGTTTTATTGTTAAAGGTGTTGTAACAAGGGGTCCTAGGCCATTGGCTTTAAATTTATGACGCAAATCGTGTGATTAATTCTTATAATCGCCACTTGAAAGGATATATGTAGATGTGTATCGCGGACAATTTGCAGGTTTATAAGTGCACGATTTATTGGTGCTGCTGTGAAATGTAAGCGGGGGTTTTGATATCTTATGTTATGAATGAATGAGGTAATTCATGTTATGCCACACTTTTTAAGCGCAACATATTTTTTTTTCTAAATCTGCTGGTTTGAGTCTGGGCAAGGTAAACAGAGAGATAATGTTGCAATTTTGTTTTTCATCAAAATCGATGTAGCAAAAACTTCTGATTTTGCCATATATTATACCCTTCCAAATGGTCCACCCTGAATGTGTTTATTTATGTAATACATATTTTAAGTTGAAATTCATGACACGCAACGCAATTTTGACTGCAGTCTATGAATTCCTATGGATCTGTCTTGGGAGGTAGGGATTGTGGACGCTTCTTTGACACACTATTTCTATTTCAGCGGCACTTTTTTGAAGCAGCAGTCTGTGCATTTCTGTCGCAAATGCAAAAAACCAAAGAAAACAAAAGCCAGGCGAAACGTTAAAATACAAGACAAGCGGGAATGCGTGTTGACCAGTTATCTATTTTAATTGCTTAATATTAAAATACAGTGCAGCCACCTAAATATGCAAAGCTGTTGCTGTTATCACGAGAATGTTGTACCAACTCCTTAATAAGGCTAACGTGATATGAATTGAAAAACTATTTCAAATATGTAGACCCAATCAAAGTTTATATCGTAATAACATTTTCCTGTATGTTGGTACTAATGGGACTGTATGTAACTTAAAAACATAATATCAAGAATTGCAAATATTAGCTAGGTGTTCCCATAAAAGTGGGCGTGAAGGAACCGGCCAAACAAGACCTCTTCACTACCATGAGTGAAGTTTAGGCACACCTCGGACACTCCATAGAACGCTCGTAAAATAATCACCTATTACTACTACATAATCAAATGATGTTTGTATACGTGCAAATGTGTGCGTAAACTTTGCTAGGGCTGGTGGCGCGGCAAATGCAAATGATATTAAGTATACGCGTTCGTCACTCGTCAGGCGTTCAGCCCTGTCTATTGATCCTTTAGCCAATCCTTTGACGCCAGGGGTGGGGTGCGGTATTTAAATCAGCGCGGGGAAGGGAGTGGCCGTTCTGTACGGAGTACTATTATCTCTTCTGTGGTTTAGGACAAGTTCAGAGCATTTTCACTAACGGCGACCACTCAAACTATTTAAAGTAATAAAGTGAGAAATCTGTCAGAGAATTCAAGTACTAGATTACGTATTTTAATAAAAAGTCGTCAAACTAAACAGTCAACAGTCAAACTTTCATCTTATCTGCTTGTCGATTCGCGAGGCAAAAATATCTAACCATATTATGCATAAAAAGCATAAAATTTTTCTTTGACTCTACTGCTTTCATGATTTGTCTATTGATTGCAGACGCTGTGATAGCATGCTGATTATAGTATGGCATTTAGTCTAATTCACAACTTCTGAATCCTATCGGCAAGTGAACATAAACAGTGTAGATCTATAAATACCGAACAGGTTACCCGCAGTTTATTGGCCGTTGCAGTCGCCATTGTAATGACGTCACACACAACTGCATGCGTAGGTGCGTGCGCGCATACCCTTCCAACTTAACTATTCATCAAGTTTACTGAAACTTCACTCTTACATGCTGTGTTTTACGGTCGTTTTTGGGATTTGTTTCTGGTATCAAATAATTGGTAGATCAGTGGAGTCGTTTGTTAGCTAATGTTATGGGCAGTTCATATGGGTGTTGTATATATTTCATTGAATTGAATGTTAATCGCGTTTCCCCGATGAAATCTACCATTTTATTGGTCTATATCAAAGAGAGTTTTACCATTACTGATTCATCTTAGTTTGAAAAGACTTCCTACTGAATTATATGTCCTTTTACTCGTCAATATTTTTTTAGTTCTGTTTGTTATTTATGGCACAGATATGATAACAGAGTTTCTTCGTCTTTGGTTCACAGACATTCAAGTATCTTCTTTTCTGGAGTATAGTGTTAAGCATCTATTTGTGGGTAACTTGAACGTCTCATGCGGGTGGTGGAACTCAGTTAAGGCTTAGTTAATTACGTATCAGAAGCAAAAGCGTGCGATAGTAGTGCGACTACGACATTTATGATGATGGTGGATTGTGCAATGGTGATCCTGATATTTTCTTCTAATTATTCTTCTTTTTCTTCTTATTCAGCATGTTCGTGTCTATTTGTTATGCTTACGTGTAACTAACTTTTATCCGTTCTTTTACTACGTAGACACACACTCAAGCTGCATTAGAGCTAAACTTGACGACGACGTATGATTAATTTTGGATTTGATGATATTTTAGAGACGACCTAGAGAGACGATTATCATCTCAGCTAACGTTTTAATCAAGTTGCTTGGAGCAAACAGATTTACAGTAGATATCTTATTTCCTGTTCACTAGTGTTCCTTTGGATGAATTGTAGATCTTCGAGCGCAAAAGATACAACGATACGACACATTGTTTTGTATTTTTACAGACTATTACGGAGTTATCCGCAGTTGATGAAAATAATTGCGTAGCTGTACTTACTACAGCAGTATTAGGAGCTTGCGGCAGGCAGTCTCAAACTCGGTCTATTGTCAACATGCAAGCCTTTATAGTGGCTGGGGAGGAACGATGTACACTGAACATTGAACTATACAACGTTTAAACGCAAAATGAGAAACTGCTTGTTAGGAACATCATTCTGAGCAACTTTCATTATGAAACCGATTTGATCAGCTAGTTTATTTTTCACTTCCCAGTACATTTTGGCCTGAGTAGGTCAGCTGATTTGTATGGAGAAGTAAAAAATTAAGTTGCTCTGATCAATTCGGATTCATAATGAAAGTTCTCAGAATGTCCTTAAACGAAGTAGTTTCTCATTTTGCGTTAATTCATTTACACTTTGTATAAATATATTATAAATTGTGTTTTACGACCCTATGGCTTAGCTGGCATACCAGAGACCTGTCTAAATGGTCAAATTCTATTCGAATTCTAACATGGGATGAATGAAACTCATAACTTACTTTCTCTGTGCCTCCGATTAGGCCTAAAAATGCTTGTTTCCAGGGACACACCAAACCAAAATTTTATAGAACGCCATCGCCACCGAGCGGGTGCAAAGTTGGAAATTTGTACTAGAGCTCAGTAAAGGTCGCCCCTAACCAACGCATTTGCATAACACACCGCTTTTCACTTAATTAAGGAATTAGCCCGAACAGAGGCGCGGCCACTCCCGATACAAGATAGTATAATGTTTGTTCGCAGCTTCGTTAACCCCGGTGTTGAAACAATCAGATACTATCGAGATGTGTTAACACATGCCTGGGACTTGAGAATCGGAGAATCAACGGGCTTTGCTTCTGTGTGCAAGTGAGGTGATAGTGTGTGTTGTTAATCAGAATAATTAATTTAACATGCCTGTTGTATCGAGAGCTTGAGTTGAGCAATCGTAATTTTCCAAAACTATTTGAGAAACCACCAGAGATCTAGAGACCAGAGGCTAGCCCCGATCGAAAAAGAGTACCTACCTATTGAAACGCATGCGTAACTGAACGTCTATGGCCTTTTTGATAATTCAGGCACTTAATCAATAGCCCGGGCCATGAACTAAGGGCCGGAATTTAAAAAAATGGCTAAAAGTCTGTCGGGCAAAAATTTTAACGAAACGTTTGAGCTGATTAATGGGGAAATGATTAATAATTATTTACAGGTCGCGTATTTCAGCATTGTAACCCATGCTCAGTGTAAACATATATGTCGGCGCAAACGCGATTTGATTATTGATTATTTAAAATTGAATCGATTCCTACGAAGATTGAGTAAATTACGAACGCGCCTTAACTGACATATGGCATTTGGCGGCATGAAATTGTGGTTGTCAACGTGACGTGAGCCAATGAGAAGGCAGCGCGCCATGCGTCGACCAATCAGAACGTTCCGTGGATCAGGTGATACACTGGGAGGTGGCGCGCCGAGGGCGCATTGGTGCGACGAGGAAGATCAGAAAAACGTCGGACAGGCGCCAGCTCAGTGTGTCAATAATTGTGAAAATCACGACTGAACCACAAAATATAGTAATAAATTAACAGTAATAAGTGTTCCTAATTTTCAAACGATGGATAGTGACGACGAGGATCATGGGAGGTCTTCTCCTATCTTACCCGACAGGTCACGCGCCGATATCGGAAGTGGACATGGCCCATCCCCTGGATCAAGCAAAAATCAAGTGAGTGGTACTCAATCCGATAAAACTCTGACCTCTATAGCCGCTATACTGGAAAATTTAAACCGCCAACAACAAGAAAATTTAAAAGCCAATAACGAGTTTCTTGCTGCTATATTGGCAAAGGCAGCGGCTCCACCACAAAGATCTAGATTACGTGACGTGTATATAGCACCATTTGACCCTGATGGCGATGTACCGATACGCGACTGGTGTGAACATGTTGATCGTGCAAAAGAGCATTGGAATTTAAATGATTACGAGGTATGCACTAAGATATCTGGACTATTGAATGGTCGCGCCAAAACAGTGGGCAATACCTGGCTTGTGAAATCACCGTTATGGAGTGATATGAGAAACGCACTGATTCAAACTTTTGAACCTGAAGCCAGATATTCCAATGATCTCTTCAAGCTCCGCAACTATAAATTTGATGCCGCTAACCCTGCTGAATCTGTGACTAAAGCTTGGAATCTATGGACGAGAATCATGAATGGCGACAAAGAAAAAGATGCTGTTGAAGCTGTCATAGGATGCATTGACAGTGAATATTTAAGAATGCGTTTAATATCAAGCAAATGCTCAAGTGTTCCTGAGTTGATTTCAGTTGTTTCTACAATGAAGCGGGAACGAGATGGCAAATCTGGAACGAGTGACGCACCACAACCCGCCAAGCGAGCACGCCTGCGACTGGGGCGTGAAATTACCTGCTACAAATGTGGAAAGGCGGGTCACCTCCAATCTACCTGTACAGCGGAAAAGGTAACCGAACCAAAATCATTACTGTCAAACAATGACGCGAGAAATGATTCCAACAGAAATGCAAGACCTGGCCCAAAGTGTAGTTATTGCAGCAAAACGGGCCACATAGAAGAAACTTGTTTCAAAAAGATTTCAGATGATGCAAAAAGAGTAAATCTAGCCGGTACAACAGACTGTCAAGTTTCAACACCTATGCATCTAAAAATTGGTGACCAAAATCTAGTTGCACTATTTGATAGCGGTGCAGACCGTTCCTTGGTAAGAAGATCACTCAGCACATCACTACCAGGAAAACGTGAAGATTACTCATTGATGCTAAAGGGTTTCGGAGCTGGTGTACCAGTTGTGTCATATCAAAGAATTACTGCTACTTGTGAGACAGGCGACATTTTTGTTGAGATACATTTTCATGTGGTGGAAGATCATGAAATTCCTTGTGACATTTTAATTGGGAATGACCTCATGCAGACGCCGGGTCTTTCAGTTGTTATAAATAAGGAAGGGGCGACACTGATAAGGACAGGTGTTATCATGAACGTGACAGAAGAGAATTTTATGAATTCTATTGACACTGACTTGACTGACGAGGCACAAATTCTGGAACTTAGGGCTGTTCTAGAAAAACATCAAGACGTTTTTGTAACTGGCATACCGACATCAAAAGTTAAAACTGGTACCATGAATATTCAGTTAAAAGACCCCACCAAAGTAGTATCTCGTCGTCCATACCGAATGACACCGATAGAGCGTGAAAAAATAAATAGCATTGTTGAGGACTTGACCGTTCACGGTATTATTCGCGAGAGTACATCAGAATTTAGCAGTCCCGTGATCCTAGTAAAAAAGAAGAATGGCGACGACAGGATGTGTATCGATTACAGGGAACTAAACAGCAATACGGTCCCTGTCAAGTTTCCACTACCAATAATATCTGACCAAATAGACAGATTGTCAGACGCTGTGTTGTTTATATGTCTTGATATGGCCCAGGGTTTTCATCAGATCCCCGTTGAAGAAGAATCGATCCACAAAACTGCCTTTATAACACCTAATGGCTTGTATGAATATGTTATGATGCCGTTCGGGCTAATGAATGCCCCCGCTGTCTACCAACGCTCCATAATGGCAGCACTGCGTCCATTGCTTAATGACATACTAATATACATTGATGACGTGCTTATCAAATGTCAGAATTTTGAAGAAGGTCTACAGATGCTAGATAAAGTTTTGACAATTTTACATGAGGCTGGGTTTTCAGTAAATCCTAAAAAATGTTCATTCTTCAAAGAGAAAATCGAGTATCTAGGAAATGTGATTTCTGGCGGTACTGTGAGACCGAGTCCGCGAAAAATTGAGGCCCTAGAAAAGTCCCCAGTGCCCCAAACAGTTAAACAGGTGAGGCAGTTCTGTGGTTTGGCGAGCTACTTTCGGAGATTCATCCCAGCATTCTCGGAGCGAATGATACCTTTGTACAACCTGACCAAGAAAGACGCCAAATTTGAGTGGACTGCCGAATGTGAGAGTGCTAGACTGGACGTCGTAAGAAGACTAACATCAGCTCCAGTCCTTATGATCTTCCAGGAAGGGTTGCCAATAGAACTACATACTGATGCAAGCAGTACAGGCCTCGGAGCCGTTCTAATTCAGATAAAAGATGGACGTCAGCACGTAGTGGCTTATATGAGCATGAGAACAACAGTACCAGAAAGTCACTACCACTCTTATGAGTTAGAGACGCTTGCCATAGTTCGAGCAGTCAAACATTTCAGGCAATACATTTATGGACGATCATTTACGATAATTACTGACTGCAATGCCATTAAAGCGTCTACAACGAAACACGAATTACTGCCGAGGATTCACAGATGGATGGCATACCTCCAGCATTACGACTTCAAGATTGAATATCGTCAGGGATCTCGGATGAAACACGCTGATTTCTTTAGTCGTAATCCGGTAGCGTGTATCAATCTCGCAAACAGTACTGAGTCATGGCTCAAGGTAGAACAAAGACGTGACCCAGAGTTATCTGGCATTATCAAGAAATTGGAACGTGGCGAAGAATTGAGCGATTACCGTTTGAGTGACATGGTGTTGCAAAGAAAGCAAACCGATGAGTTTGAGCCAGGACGAGGTTGTTGGAAGAAAGTAGTCCCGAAATCTTATCAATGGAGTATGATAAATACTTACCACAGCTCACTCAAACATTTTGGATGGGAGAAAACGTTATCAAAACTGCGTGAAGAATACTGGTTTCCTGAGATGTCCAGCACAGTTAGAAAATTTGTGGAAAACTGCGTTATTTGCAAGACGAGTAAGGGACCTTCGGGAGCTAGACAGGTGCAAATGCACCCTATTGCAAAGGAGCCAATTCCTTTTCACTCAATACATATTGACATGACGGGAAGATTGACCAAAAGGAATGGCAAACATGAATATGTTGTAGTAGCCATTGACGCCTATACCAAATATATAATGCTCACATATGCTACTGACAAAACTGCAAAATCAATGCTCTCAGTACTAAAGAAGGTTGTGGCACTATTTGGAGCTCCAAAACAAATTATCAGCGATCAAGACACTGCATTTAAGGCAGAATTTGAGGAATATTGCACACAGTTTGGAATTATTCAACATTTTATTGCGCCTGGAGCTAGTCGCGCCAATGGCCAAGTAGAGCGAATGATGGCTGTGGTGAAAAATGGACTGGATCTTAAGTTTCCTGATGCTTATGTAATATGGAAGATATTACCCAATGACCGCTACTATATCAAGAAAATTACTGGTAGAGGCAGACCTAAGAAAGCTGCCCATGATCAACTACGTGTGGCGCCAAAATTGCTTCAAAACACAAACCAGGAACCCGTGTCGGCGATAGATGAACACCCAGATGAAGTCGATGACAGATTGTTAGTTGGTGATGAAGAGCCTATACCTATTGAATTGAGATCAGTTGATTAGATGAAATCAGAAGAGCCGATGACAATAACAATGGATGATAAGAGTGAGTATTAAAAACTTATGTTGTAGAGTTGCTTTGGACGTAAGTTTTCGATGTATTGTGTGTGAAGTTGAGGACATTTGCGTTCTTGTGAAGTTATGTGTAAGTTATTTGAGGACGAGAGCCTCCTTATCCTGTAACGTGTTAATTAGTTGAGGACAGGGGCCTCCTTATTATGTTTTGTGTGTATTAGTCGAGGACAGGGGCCTCCTAATGCTGTTCTGTGAGAATTAGTTGAGGACAGGGGCCTCCTAATTATGTTTTGTGTGTATTAGTCGAGGACAGGGGCCTCCTAATGCTGTTCTGTGAGAATTAGTTGAGGACAGGGGCCTCCTAATTATGTTTTGTGTGTATTAGTCGAGGACAGGGGCCTCCTAATGTTGCCATGTGTGAATTAGTTGAGGACAGGGGCCTCCTAATGTTTTTGTATGAATTAGTCGAGGACAGGGGCCTCATAATGATGTTGTGTAAGTTAGTCGAGAACAGGGGCCTCCTAATGATGCTGTGTAAATTAGTTGAGACAGAGACCTCCTAACGATGTAGTGTTTAATCTTGTTGAGGAGTTAAGCCTCTATCACAAGTGTGAATTAATATTATAATCATGGTCCTTCTAATCTGAAGTTGAATTTAGTTTCTTCTTTTGAGATTATGAGATAATTTTGAAATATCTTGGTCATGACAGCCCGATTGGTAGAGCCCAGTTTGTATGTGGGCAAATGATTTTGGGGAAACTTTTATTTTCAGAGCATGTCGAGCGCGACCTGCGGCAGAGTGGCCGTGTCGGCGCAAACGCGATTTGATTATTGATTATTTAAAATTGAATCGATTCCTACGAAGATTGAGTAAATTACGAACGCGCCTTAACTGACATATGGCATTTGGCGGCATGAAATTGTGGTTGTCAACGTGACGTGAGCCAATGAGAAGGCAGCGCGCCATGCGTCGACCAATCAGAACGTTCCGTGGATCAGGTGATACACTGGGAGGTGGCGCGCCGAGGGCGCATTGGTGCGACGAGGAAGATCAGAAAAACGTCGGACAGGCGCCAGCTCAGTGTGTCAATAATTGTGAAAATCACGACTGAACCACAAAATATAGTAATAAATTAACAGTAATAAGTGTTCCTAATTTTCAAACGATGGATAGTGACGACGAGGATCATGGGAGGTCTTCTCCTATCTTACCCGACAGGTCACGCGCCGATATGCAACTAGAGATGCAACTAATGAATGAATTACCTTATGGTCACATTATCAACCATTTCATTGATCCGTACTGTGTGTTTCGGAATTTCCCATTCGCCTGACTTAACCTGTAGAATGCTAAAGCTATACCCAATCAGACAATGCTTGATTTAGCCCCTCGTCCGTCCACTACCGCGGCAGTTACGCCGCCCACACACCGTCCAGCGCTGTCGCGTGTCGTGTCCCCGACAAGATATGGCCGTGTGTAGCCGCCCGATATGTTGAGTTGGACATACGCCTTCTGTTGCTGGTTGCGTAGGGTTAGCGGAAGAAAAGGGTAATTTTATATTATTCTTTCCTGGGATTGGTACTTTTCCCAAAATATGGCTAGCTAATTAAATGTCACCCTGTATTTAGCTCTTTTGTGTCAATAAGGTGTAACAAAATGGTAAAGCCATATATTACGGGGCTGTTGGGAACATCATTGAAAAAATCTTTCACTATTAAATAAATTACATCGGAGCCACGTTATTTTCCATTTTTCTAAACAAATCTGCACCACCCGGCCCAAAAGCTCCAAAAAGCATGAAAATAAGTCACAAAGTTAAAAACTTAAAAAAAAACGACTTCGAGACCAACTCAATCCTCTCTGGTCCCGTTGCGAATGTCGTCTAAAAGCGCGAACACGAGCCTACAACATCTGTGTTCTGGCTGTTAAGTCGACACAAATCACACAACATAATTAGACTAATATATATCGGTCCCATCAGTCAGCCCACAGTCACGGAAAGGAAACAATAAGTGATTTTGTTTACCGTTAATGTAATACGTTAGACTTTTCAGATAATTTGAATTAGTGACCAAACTAATGGACCGATTCCTGATTTTCAAGAAATGGAACCAAGCTTATGAGTAACCCTTTCAAACAAGAAAAGAATTTTTGAAATCGGTTCATAAATAGTACCAGTTAAAAATAATAATGATAAAAAAAACATACAACCGAATTGAGAACCCCCTCCTTTTTTGAAGTCGATTAAAAATATAACTATACCATTCTATTACAATATGTTTAGGTAGACATTCTGTTGTAGCTTGTAGGTACCTAGAAAATATGCCCTACTAGTCTAGTAGAACTAACGTTACTCTCCCGAACTCCATCAGTAATCTAATCTCTATCTGTATCTAGATGCATTTATCAGCCAGCACGCGTTGCAGCATGCATGCAGGCGTCAGGCTGGAGACGCCATCCCTACGCTTACTCCTCAGCCTGAGTGCAGCACAATTCATAACTCATAATATATTCAGACTCAGAGATTTGAAAAGTACCTCAAAAGAAAACATATGTAAAGAGCTTAACTCTAAAAATATATTTTTTCTAGCCATCTAGGAAAGATAAGAAAAGTGAAATTAGAAGTGTTTTTAGATAGGTACCTTGTTTTATTCTAGTCTATTTTATTATTTTATTTTCTGTGTAAATGTTATGGGCCTGAAATACACATTAAGAATATTGAATTAAATTAAATTTACTTACGTGTAAGCGTGAAAGTAGGTATCACTTTTATTGATTTACGTACCAACGAGAAGTACGCATCTGTATTTGTTTCTTTTTAGGTACGTTTACCTCCCCGCAACATGTGACATATGCTGCAGGCCACCGGCCATTTCTTAGTCGCTTCCAATCCTCACGACTCTGCGCAGTTGCAGTTACAGTTACGCTATAAATACATCGGCGCGCGTCCGCGATATCGACGCGTGCGCACAGCTTGGCGCCCGCAGCGTCATATATCGCATGCGCTCTGAATGGCTTGCTGTGTGTGACGGTGGGGACGGAGGTTAGGGTAAGATAGGAATAGCCTACTTTACTAAAACAAAACAACTACTGACACACACATCCCACATTAGGTTATCCTGTGTCGTGGGAACTAGAGCACCGACATCACAAGATCTGGAATATTTTTTTGACTTCCCTCCCGGTTGGGATTTGAAGCCAGAATCTCTTGCTTGGGAGGTAGAGCCTCGAGCCACAAAGCCACGGAGGTAAATTATGTAGAGCCAACTACAGTCACGCCTTTTCCTATACGTGGTGGCAGTGGCACAGTGGGACCCACACTTAGCCCGTTATTTTAATTCTGCCTTTGTATAAATCGTTACCCAGGCTTGTCCAACCACAATATTTTAGGGTACTAGTTGCTAGCTGCAGGACTTTTGCCTCTCATCACAGAGTTAATAAACCTAAGAAACTGACCATACTAAATCGCATAATTGTTTCTTGAATTTCACAGGAGGCCTAGGTTCGAAGTCTTATCGAAATCGACAGACACAGACTTTCCCGTTACACGATTCCTTATCGTTGGATAAGAACTTAACAATAAATACTATAACAATAAAGAACAATTGTTTATCGAACGAAACACGTGAATACTTCGCAGAAGGCGCACTTTCCCGAAGTGACTGCAACCCAATAACATATAATGTCACCGTACACTTATTTATGCAGGTATTAGTAATTCATTGGCATGTAGATTCAAGGTTGATGGAGTGAGATGGAGTTTAGTATTTATTTTGCGGATGCCTTTAATTGAGAAATGCCGAGAATGGAAGTTAAGTATTTCTTGTGTAGTTCTTATAGATTCTCGAAAACCACATGTTAATTGACCACGATCTTATACAAGGTGTAAATGAATTAACGACAAATGTAACAACTTGGTTAGAAACATCATTCTGAGCAACTTTCATTATGAAACCGATTTGATCAGAGAACTTTATTTTTCACTTCCCAGTACATTTGGGTGGGTCAGCTGATTTGTATGAAGAAGTGAAAAATAAAGTTGCTCTGATCAAATCGGTTTGCAAAAAGAGAAAGCTGCTCAGAATGATGTCCCTAACAAAGTCGTTTCTCATTTTTCGTTAATTCATTTACACCTTCTATTATCTAGATATACATTATATTTTTGGTATTACTTAAGAGGAAACTTTCCCTAGCATTACTTGATCCAGCTTCCGTTAATGTCTTCATAATTTTATTACATAAACGCATTTGAGAGTATCAAAACTATTTATTTTCTTGATTTGTTGCTATCGCCCATACGAGATCTCTTGCCGAAGCTGGATCACCCGACCACACTTGCAAATGCTCGCTCATACAATTGCAGAACCAATTCCAAACCAGGTTTCATACTCGCAATCTCTTTACACATCGTTATGATCTGCCTCTAATACAGCGCTGCTACGGTGTATGGTTCTTGTTGTTCAGTCAGCCCCTTGTTTTTGTATATAGTAAGCTATTGTCCCCTCCTTCTCTTTTGTTGTCGGCATCGTACATTTCCGGCTAGCGGCTAACTAAAAACACTACCTACTTATTTTGACGACGAAAGTAATTGAGATAAATAATTCAAACTTTGAGTTCATTGAATGCTCTAAATATGCATCGAGCTCTCAATGACCACAAAGTTCGAATTATTTTATCTATGTTGGATTCGTAAATGTGCATGTAACCCCATGTGTAGAGTCTACACAGTAGACATAGACATAGACAAAGACATACGTTTATTCACTGAAGAAAACATGGGTACATCGACAGGCAATTTCAAAGGCAGGCAGTAGTCAGCTCTGAAGATTCTGCATGAAGTTACGAATTACCAAAAAGACTGATTTGGCACCGGTTGCACCATGGCCTAACTGTAACAAGCAAAGCTGTATTGGGAGATCGGCAGTACTATTACAAAGAAAGAATGATGATGAAAAAATCGAAGACGCATATCGCAGATCAATTGACGCGTGGATGGATTATTTCAGACATATTACAAAACTAATCAAAATAGATGCTAAACCCCATAAAGACCTAGAGCACACTATACGTATGCGCAAGAGCAAGGTCCAGTAGTCGACGCGTGATCTGATAACAGCTCGCATGCGCTGACGGTCCGCTAGTCACTGCCTTTATGCATATGCCAGCGCTTGTTTGCATGAGGGATGAGGGATATGTATCGAAGTGACAAGACGCGTGGGGGCGTTTGAAACCGAAATATGTAGATAGATTTTATGTATTTGGTTTAGTGAGGTTGCCGTCGCCGGCAAAAGAGTAATGTGAGTAGAAAAATAGCAAGCATTGATTGAATGTCTGAATACCGAGAGGAAAAGATAAACCAGACCTGCCCCCTTATTCGCTAACTCCGTGATGATCACTCAAGCCGACTCTAGCCGACTCTAGCCGACTTATTTTGATATCCTTTGGTTACACGATAATTATTTTTTACGGATCATCATTGAGTGATCATCACTGAGTTAGCGAATAAGGGGGCTGTATAGTAGACTAGACTACCAAACACACCATAAGAAATAGCTTTTGCTATAATAGCAAATAAGTAAACTTCAGCCTCAGTATTCCGGCAGTGAGTAACGTTCGTTAGTGACTCCCAAAGACACTGTTTTAATTGCTTAATGGGAAATACTTTAATTGAGTAAAACAATAAAATTATTGCTAAGTTACACTAGCCAGACGACAAGTTAACACTAACCTCGATTAGTCGACCTAAGTCGAGATCCGACGTACTACACGCACTACACCCTGTTCCTACAAGTGCACTTTCAAGCCAGTATCATATCAGCGGTAATCGGACCGCAGCATGCGCAGTGACAATGCGCATCGAGCTGATTTGAATAATTGCCCCAGCGCCGGAACGTTTCATAGTGACACGAGCTGATCGCTACCGACTGATAATGCGCGCGCGCAGACTTGTGATGTGGGCGTGTATGATGTGAGTATACTTAGCGAAATAGTTAGTTTTGCGTTTAGTTTTAGATAAACTGAGCCTAAGAACTTATCGCAAGAGTTGTTCGAAACTTAGACACCATTTTGTTGTCGTGATTTTTGTTAATCTAATCACCTTTTATTTTTTTTATTTCTTTCAAGCAATCCTCTTGGACTAAAACATCTTATGAAACATGAATAAGATAGAGCCAGTATCATTGTGGTTACAGAATTTAAAAAAAAACAGTAAGATATGTAATACTCGAATTAATCATCTCCTAGCAATTAAATATAGTCAGCACAAAACATTTAAGTAATATGAATGTAAAATTCAGGTTTAGTACTGGCTATTGTTTGCCTTTTGGCTACGAGTTTAGTAATTCGAGTTTAAATACATAGATCCTTTATTAAATTCATCGAAACTCTGGAAGAAATACACTCCTAAACTAGTTGTACTAACTATAGAGCATATAGTGGCCCCGTTCACTTTCTACGTGGTTCGCTTACATTATGCTTTGTAATAGCAATTCTACTATTACCGGAAAGAAACTGTTACCCCCAGGCTAGAGGTCAGTATGAAAGGTTGCAAATACGCAATGGGATCGAGAGAGTGGGTAGGATAACAGGTTGCATATAATGTCGTTCTGTGAAAACGAAACTAACCTATATTAGGCGGCCTTCCACTCGAAGACAAATCAGCTGCTCGATTGTCTCGACAGAAGTAACTTTTGATATACTACTTTTCCATAATTTCACTGAAGCTAGAGCAATGTGTAATTCAGTATTCATTTATTTATTGCTAATGGACACTTCTTGACTCAAATCTTAGTTTTTGTCACTAAAGATAGGTCCTCATCCTGATCATGACGGTGGAAGAGTTTATGGAAGCGCTAACGCTAACGCACTAAACCAAATACATAAAATCTATCTACATATTTCGGTTTCAAACGCCCCCACGCGTCTTGTCACTTCGATACTGATTGGCTATCAAAGTAAAGAATAGAAGTCGTATGCATAATTTGTTCTTACTAAATTACAAAGAAAGGATAACAAATAAGTAACTTACATGAGGTAAAAGAGCACATACAAACACTACTATTGTAGGTCGCAACTTCGACGCAACTGACGACTTTTGAATGGGACTTTTTCACTCACAGAACATACCTGCTAAAAGAAATGAGAGCTGGAACTTTTCCTTTTCAAAAAACTCACAGAACTTGTTAGGGCTTAGATAAATGGAATTGAAGGTTTGTTTCCATCGAACATTTTCCAGGGCCTTTTGTTTATTGTAATAAGTTTTACCATGTTATTAATTTGAGTTGAATATTTAATTTAAAGCAGCCATATAAAGAGTAAACTCTTTGTATAAGTTTTGTATAAGATCGTTGGAAAGTATTTCTTTGTAGGTACTTCTATTGCCCGGAACGGTAATATAAGTATGATCCCAATACTTGTTCTATCCCGACGCACCTTTGAGTTGCTCCAGGAAGATATACCTCCTACTCCTCCTTGGTGACATGTGAGATTTTCGTGAAGAAAAGAACAAATAAAAACAGTCAGTTTGATGACGCGTTCCGCTGATACGCTTAAGATACTTCTGTGAAATGCATTAATTCACACATATCATCTTGATTCGCTTCCCTGTTTTAAATATGATTTCTTGTATTGTCAATACAAAACCACAATACATACCAATTAACCAGAGCTGGCGCAATCGGCAATCAACAAGTAACATTAGCTAGTCAGACCAAATTAACAAATGACATCATCTCCACTCGCATTATGCACGCACGCGTGGTGTTGGAATGCTGTCACGTAGCGTAGGATAACTATGCCTCTGAATTTGGGCGTAGATGCATTAACAGCACAGACCTAGATTCATATTAGCACATTCATGTGTCAGTTGTACCGACTTATGTAATATACAATACCTTTTTACAGTCACCTCTCTACTAATACTGCGCTGTGTATATTTTAAAAGTGTATAATATTTTAAATGTGTATATTTTGAATTTTTTAAGTGTTTCTAAGTACCTATCTTAACTTTAATTAATTATTTTTTTTGGTTGTAAATTACGCACAACATTTCCCACTCTGCTAAGCATACCATGGCACCCACGATACAGGCTCAGCCTAGTGTGGGGCCGCAGTCTAACTCCTGTATAAATTGTATTTGTACAAACGATAACTTATAATAAACCTAGCTTTAAGTCTTGCCTTCTAAATAAATATATTCTTATTCTTATTCTTACATACCTTTACATACATATACACAATCCATGTAATAGGTCGGGTATTTTTTTTTTTCGTATTTTGTAACTAAATATCTTTGGATGTATTAATTGTATCTGGCTGGTTTTGATGTCATTAAAAAGGTTATATTTCAAAAAAGGAATAAATATAATAAAATGATGTTTCAGACAATTTTTCATATGTTTTTCTTTCTGTCAAAACGAGTGAATCTTGGAGAAATTCAATAAGTTTTAAAGTTTATGAACCTAATGTAGTTTCAGTAAAAGTAGCACAAAGTTGGTTTAAGCGTTTTCAATCCGGAATTTTTTGTTTGACCCATTACGGTCTTCATACAAAATACGAAGAAACTTTTTACCCGACCTAATATTATATGATGTGTGTTTGATCTGCCAAATGACACTGACTTCAGAAAAATGCACGCGTACCCAAATATTAACCTGAAAGCAGAATCAAAAGTTCAAATTGGAGTCATGATTTACCCTACTTAACTTATCTATATTTATATACTTGTAAGAACCGGAGTATCTCAACAGTTCAGCAGCGTCTCAGAGTACAAGCCACCATAGAATACTGATCAGCGCTGAACGACTAACTTCGTGTGGTCAACTTTTAACCACGTCCAGTTTTACGAGAATCTTGGATTTCTATTAGACCGCTAGCGCGCATACATTATTCTAATTCAAAATGTTCCGATATGCATAATTATAATGCAATAATTCGATACCTATTAGCTCGCAATGTAATACGAGTTTATGTCTCGTCTATTTACCCTCATAGGTGGGCCCTGAGTTGATTAAGATTTTAGATAGATAGACCTCATTCCTAATAGGTTAAATGGGAGGACATGGACTTGGGTTGGTTTAAGTACTATGTTTATGTTCGGGCAGATTGTAAAATGACTGGCTGGGATGCTATTAAAAGGTTTTATATTATGCATACGTGTTTCCGCTATGCCTGTAGGTAGGTTTTTGCGTCGATATGTGAAGCGGTAGAAGATAGAGTCGTGGGCTTATTGGACCGAAGCGGTATCATGATGACTTCAGAAGATGACGAATTCAAAACTTTGCATATCATTCAGAATTATTTTGTATGACGAAAGTGGACAAACACAGTAAGACGGAATGGAATAGAAAAATTGCAGAAATCGCAGAATACCGGAACTAATCGCGCGCTGCTTTAAAGCTCATGTAGCAGTTGGATGAAATGATTGGGTTGGCTAATATATGGCAAAGAAGATAATGATGATGGATGCCCTCATGTGATCCTTCACAGTTCTGACAGAACTCCTGTTCTCACGACCGACGTACTGTATTGAATATTATCAATCTTACGAGCAATCGATACACTATAGTTATTTGTTTTTCAAAAGAAAAATCGGGCACCGGTTATACACTATATTTCTCATATCGAGGCCCACCACTGATTATAATATTATCGATGGGGACTATCTCGCTACTAGCATGCACTTTCTATGCAACTAAGAATGTAGTTTAGTTCTTGATATAATGTCAGCCTCGTATGTATATCTAAACTACAGCTAGGCATGGATAATTAAAATAATATCGGGAAGTCGGATATCTCGATGACAGCCACTTAGTGGTCCTTCTATAAATTGATGTCACAAAACTGTCAATGTGGAAACTCTGGCAATGACAATTTGCAATCTTTTAGTGGCAATTATTAATTCAAACGCAACCCACACTTATTTTAAAAGCAGCTCTGTTTCATTTACTGTGCAAAAGTATTAAAGTAATATCGTTATCAAACAAAGTGAGACCCTAAGCTCGAATTACTAAATCTCGCTGCCAAAAGGTTAATAATAGCCATACAACAAAATATAATATCCATCGTAAAAGTCAAAGGTCAAGGTCAAGTATATATAATTACTAACTTTGGGTTTTCCTATTACGGTAGTACTATTAGATAATAATCTGTGCTATAGCAACATTTTTTATTTTATATCTGTGGATATTAGATTGATCTGAATATAGATCGCTTTTAAAAAGAGAAAAAAAATACAGCAGCTGTGCTTCTACTAGGTAGTCCGTTTCTTCTTTTTGCCTTACTAAAACACATGTTAATAACAAATGGATCTTTTGGGGTAATCTATTATTGGCTATGTAATTGGTGTTAATTTTTAAGGATACATCTGTTTTGTAACGCTGTTGATTACCTGAATAAATAAATAAATAAATAAATAAAATAAATAATTACTTTACACACATGTAACATGGTTGCAAATATATTTTGTCTGATTACAGAAGACGGTATTATGTACGGTGATGTCTCATCCTATGGAGATTATGGTTTTGTCGTAAAGAATCCAAGGATTCATACGTGTTAATTAATTAACGAAAAATAAGAAACTGCTTTGTTAGGGACATCATTTTGAGCAGCTTTCAGAATGAAAACGCTTTATTTTTCACTTCACAGTACATTTTGGCCTGAGTGGATCAGCTGATTTGTATGGAGAAGTGCAAAATAAAGTTGATCTGATACAATCCGTTTCATATTGAAAGTTGCTCAGAACAAAGTAGTTTCTCGTTTTGCGTTAATTCATTTACTTACCAGAGACTATATATCCAATTAACTGCGCCTGCGGGGAAATGGGGCTCGCCAAATGTTTGATTCAACAAACGTTCGCATACGCAACCTATGTACGATGACGGGCCGCCAGACAGTTTCGCAGCGGCTGACCAATCACAGCTCTCTTACCTCGTCCCCCGCCGCCCGTAAACTGGTGAGTTGTGTTTCAAAGGAAAATGTATCTATGCGCTCTCCACTGGATAAGTGCTCCCTGATTTACACCTTGTAGAAAAAGAACTAATGAATGGATGTCCCTTTCACCTTTCCTTCATTGAATCTTATCACCTTCTATCTCCGGTCGGGTAATATGATACTCTATTGTATTGTCTTTCTGAGATTAGAAATACAAGAAGCCCGTAATTAAAGGCTTTTCCAGTCAACGGTGCTATTCATAGTGATTTAGGCCTTTACTTAGGCGCTGGTTTAACTTATTTTTCAATCGTCTTTTGGTCCCGAGGTTTCGCAACGCAAATTATGACGATGTGTACAGTTTTAGACAATGTAACATTTTTAGTATGATTTAAAAAACACAGTAATATACACTCGTGGGACTAACAACTATTATTAGGTATCCAAAATCATTATTCAGCTGACTGATTTGTAGTTCTGTAGTTTTTTTTTACTTAAGTTACGAAGCCATAATTTGGGTTTTAAACCCGAGTTGAAACTGAAGTTCGGACGCTCATGAATAGCACCTCCTTTGCTATACGTTAATACAGCAAGCAACAGTTAGTAAATTAAACAGGATTTCTAAACAGTAATGTTGTTATTTAAAGTTGATATCGATAACTTTTCGTCTAAGATAAACAAGAGATTAATTATTTTAGTAGAAACTGTTTCGGTATTTCGTCAACATTAGCAGATTTTCAGAAAATATACTAAAACCAATTTTAGTTTGTAGTGAAATAATCATCAAGTGAGAAGTCTCGCGAGTTTTCTGTGTGATATGAAGTTATGAATAAATAATCGGTTAAGTGCGGGTCGGTATCGCACACGAAGGGTACCGTACCATCGTACAACAAACAAAAGCACTCAAAACAATAAAAAAATAAACAAAAAGAAAATTTAAAAAATTTATGCCTTCACGAGATTTGAACCGACGACCTCCGGATTGAGAGTCTACATCATACCGGCTAACCACAACCATGTGGGTTGACGCGAAATATGCTATCATATTTAAATGTGTAGTATTATGTGTCTATGACATGGTTGCTATGACAATAAATAAACGTTTTCAGTCAAGATCTCCATTTTGAAATGCGTAAGTGTATCTAAACACGTCTCTTGTATCGGGGCCCCCTTTAATTTACAATATCTCTCGTATTTCAGTATTTGTGGTTGGTGCGGCAACAGATATACACATTCTGTGAAAATTTCAGCTTTCTAGCTATTACGGTTCGTGCAGACGGACCCGGTGACAGACAGGACGGACGGACGGACGGACAGACGGACAGCGAAGTCTCAGTAATAGGGTCCCGTTTGGCACCCTTCGGGTACGGTACCCTAACAAAGGGCTAGCCCTCTGCCACGCAAAATTGAGTTTTGGAACACTGGCCTCTGCCACCCCGTATTGGAAAAGGCGTGGCACAATATTTTGTTATAAATAGAATTGGCTGTTTCTTACATATTCAACGATTCAATATTTTGTTCGCTGATTTCAGCTGTGCTATTCGTGGTCATGCGCTCTATTAGTTTTTCATTTCCTCGTTTTTACTCGTATATTATACTCATACTCATATATTTATTGCGTCATTGTGGTACACTTTAACAAAATTATATCCAACAATGAACCCTGTAAGGGCACTACAGTGTCTTAAAAGCTAACTTACATCTAACATTTGTGTTTGATAAATATTATTCCCCACCTATAGTCTGTTCGTGATAAGAATGCAGTAAAGTCATCACTGTCCGGCGGCCTAGCCACGCCCCGTAACCAATCAAATCGTTTCCAATTGTCAAGCCAAGTTCACAGTGACCAGATCGTATGCGAAGGTTGTGTCCTGTGCTGTGCGTGTGTGTTAACAGATTTAAATTTTAATTTCACTGTATTCTTACCACGAATAGACTGTAAAGTAGTTATAGCAATACAATACCCCAGTATTTAGTAGACAAATGCGGCACACCCCACAACACCTATAAGTGCAATCGGCAATCATTCCATGTATCTGACGGCAGCCAACACGAAAATTGCATTAAATCTATTGCTTTCTAGATCAGATTTGAAACAACCCACCTCACACCACCAGCTCTAAAATACCCCGCAATTTATAACAGATCCAGTTGCGCTATAAATCAATTAGTCTGTATTCTCATTAACAGTTGTCTGTTATCGGGAATCGAACCCGGACCGGTCAGGTCTAGAAACCCAGAGTTGCGTGCAGGCGGTGAAAGTGCTAACACTGTTTGCACACACGCTCGCCGCTTGTGGATTGATATTTGTAGAAACATAGGGGGTAGGCAGAGCTTCACACGAGATCCCACCGACAGAACATTCAGAATCACTCGAGATCGCAACGACACGTTACGCCAAACAAGGCGAGTGTTATGCCTCGTTTACTTTAATCTCTTCGATAGTGATAGAACATTCCAGAATAGCACTACTTCGGGAGATCAAAGCGGGGCTGTGAGCAGGGTGGTGGGGCGGGGTGGTTGTGGTAAATTTAGCCCATTAATGTCCCCACCAGGGGCACAGGCCTTTACCCGGATACGAGTAGGATTGTGCCATATTCCACCACGCTGGCTCAGTGCGGTTTGGTGGAGGAGTTTTTACTACTTTAGTGTATCTAATATAACAGTCAACTTGACAGATGTCAATCTTAGCCTATTAGTGAGGGGATATTGCTCATAAAAATTTATTAATCAAAATAATCGATACACCCTTTAAAATATTTGTGATTTTGTTTACAAGATTTGCTATGAGACATTAGAATAGACAATATAGTTGAAAATGAACTAATTATATCCCTAAGTGCGGATAGCAGTGATGACGATGACAACTCTTCTGTTAGTTCAACTAAATAAATAATTTCGATCCTTTCAGATTGTTTTGGTAACATCCCTAGTGTTTAAAAAGAGTCTTTATGAAGTTTTAGGTTAGCTGTCAAGTTTCTTCTAGGCATGGACAGAGTATACTACATACTACCGAGTACATAGTAGCCGGGACCTATAGCATAACGTGTCATTCTAAGCACGGAACTTTTGATAATGTACTGGAGATAAATTAATTACCATTGGTAAAGTCAGCACCGGGATTCGAACCTGCATCTCCTGCGTGAGAAGCATCCGTGAAACCCACTAGACCACGGAGCTCACTGGGGTGGTTGTAAATGGTGTCAAATATACTGTTAAATCACAAGTAAACGTAAACTTAAGTACTACATTGTCTCAGTCAACCTCAACCATTAATTAACCAGATCAACTCTTTACACCTGCCATACACAACTCTAAGCAGTATACTGGCAGGCAGCGTTTACTAGTAAAATAACAATTATCTCAATAACACTTTTCCTGTGATACCGTACAGAGGTAGACTCATCAATCTTAAAATTAAAATGAGGAATGTAATCAATATTTTAGAATCTCGGCACAGCACGTCAATAAGTAAAATTCTGCTTAAATGTCATTCTGAGGATGAGGATGGCACTTATGCTTTTGTCATTCCCGAGAGAGATAGTGACAGTATGACTTCATATTTCATAATTTCATAATTTCTTTAGTGCACACAAACAGTTACACAGGACAGTAAAAAACATAGAAAACGTGTACAAAGGCGAGCTTATCTCTAATAAGAGATCTCTTCCAGCAAACCAAATAGGGATGAGACAGATGGATTGCTGAGCAGGAGTAGACCCATGTGTACAATACATATAATTATTACTTACAAATCAATAGACTACATAAACTAGTGCATACTTATATAAATAAATATGAAATATGTTTATATAATATATATAAACTAATAAATACTATAATACTACCTATAATTCTATAAAGACAGGTAATGCTTCTTCACACGACTCTTAAAAATAGAGAGTAGGACTATCCCTGATGGTGCAGGGGAGTGCGTTCCACAAGCGGATAGCACGAAGTCTAAATCCGACTTCATTACTTATCCGTCAAAATTGGGTTTTCGATTCGAGTATTCGAATGTTTACCCCCCCCCCCCCCCCCGTTATAATAGGTCCACGTAATTAACATAAAGTAAAGTGTATTATTATTTGTTATTATAACACTCGACATGTTGTCGTTTGTACATTTTAATAAGTGGTTCTCGGTTCTAATTAACACATACTAGAGACGTCGTTATCATGTTGTTAAAACTTAACGGGAGTTTAATTTATACAAGTTTAATTTATACATACACATACACATTATATAGTTTTTAACTAAGTATTTCAAAGAGAATGAAATTTAAATAAATAAAGAAAACGATCACAGTTTTTTTTTTCAGGGTTTCGTAAAAACTACAAGATGGTCAAATTATAAAAAATGGGACCAAAATGTGAAGAACCTACAGTGTATAATTCTTTCTGAATCCAATCTAAATTTTTGTTTTCATAATCCATATTTTTTTCCACCTAATTAAAACAACATCACCTTTTAAACTTGTCAAACAAACATCTTACTACTGAATTCATAACCCCTTGCTTGGTAGTCAGTCAAAATTGGCAATAGAACCCAGTGCGGCCACCGAGCCCCTCTTCTAGAGCTTGGTAATAAATCTATCTAGCGGGCCAGGTCGACCGGGTGCCATGCGATAGGACACTGCAATCACGTGATATGTTGTGACGTCTGTAGATGGCTTTAATTAATAGTTGTAGGGCGTCTAATTATGTATGTGGGAACATGCGCTGAGGAGCTAAGGGATTTTTATGAAATCTTGTTAATATGTCGTACAGACTTTTGTTTACCCTCAGGAGCACACCGCTCGAACGACCGAACAATGGCGAACTATTGTTTTATAAGATGTGTCGGCGAACTAGTTAAAATGACGATGGTAAACGAAACTTAATTGTTTGAATCCAATACATTTGCAAATTGTGTTTCCCGATAACTAATAATAACTAATAATAATAATATCACTAAATTTATGTGCTAATGCCGAAACCGGGCATACTCTCAAAATTAATCCCAATTCTTGGCACCCACGATACAGGTTCGCCTAGTGTGGGGCCTTATATCTAGAATTTGTCAACCGAGATACAGTGTTTTCACTAGTTCGGTTGTCACTGATCCCTCCTATTTTACGAAAAATGTTCCTAATTAAGTATCTCCTTATTTTAGTAAATAGAATACTATGTAAACCATGTTATCTGTCAATAAACAATAAACAAGTGAAATATAACAACACAAAAATAAAAACAAGAATACATAGCCTTACGTGGAATAAATTATGACGTCTGAAATTATGACGTCCGATAAGGTTAGATATGAGGTAGTAACTAGTTAGACTTCTATTCGATCCGGATCGGTTTATCGGTTTCGGATAATCTGCCAAACGTCCAAAATCAGCAGTTAGTCGATTTTTTTGTTTGGTAATCTAGAAAAATTAGTTTAAAATAAATACTGCTCCGTATACATGAACCTTCGTACCTGTAGGTACATCTTCACATATTATGGCCATAGCTTGTGTTGTATAAGTACACAGTACACATACTACAAAACAGCATTTAAAGTGCAATCTAAATAATATCTGTCGATAGCCAGTTACCCACGGAAGTGATAAACCACCTTCATATTTGAAGTGTGCATTTACAATAAATAAGGCAGCTACTAATTGCTGACTTGTACTGATAGAGTGTGTACGATCTAAGGCATCCGCAAAACCCATCTATTTCGAAAAGGAGATATCACATCAACGATACATTATGTGCCTGTATGTAAATGTGTAAATGTTTATGTTTATGAAGATTTGAGCGCTATTAGACGAGGTCATGGACCTCATCCCGACATTCTGAACCTCGTAGAAAGCTGCGTTTGAAAGTCGGACCTACCATAACGCATGATCAGCAAACCATACAATCAATAGCCACATAACTACATACGCAAACGTACAAGCCTCCACTATTAGCAACCGATATGCAAATACCACGCGAACTAGATTCAGCCCGACTGCCGGTCGCCAAGCCGACACACCACATAAATAACAAAGTTTTGATTAAAGAAAGCTGTTAATACCCGCATGTTTATTCATATGGAAATTAATTAGCCCAAGACGTGAGTCGGGGAGATATATTGTCGGTGCAGGTTTGCCAAGAAAGATGCATTGGTTCGCCTTATCGGGTAACCTGAACGGTATTAAATCTATTGATAGACGTGGGCGGTTAAGAAACACGCATGCCTATACGAATGACAATGTTTTGGATAAGGAGGAGTGATACAATTTTGGGCTAGATCTATTATCTCTTCTGTGGCTAGATGTCAGATTCAGCCTGTGCTACATTGGAAAGTAAAAAGAACTGTTTATTTTTCTATACAATATGCTAATTACATGCTATATGTAAGTCCTTTTATACTCGAGTTACTAATCTCGTTGCGAAAGAGTAAGCATTGGTGTCTGTAAAAAAATATAATACATATGAACGAAAAAATCAAAGGTGTGAGTCTAGACGTGCTGGCCCCCAATTAAACAGACGGATGGCATGCCAGTTGCTATGGCGCGGTCGCAGAAATTGATAGATTATGATAGATTATTGAATAGATTTGGGCTTGGCGACGACACTACACGCCAAGACGTGCCTGGCTTCTGCGCCCTCGCTATCGCTGTAGCAACTGGCATGCCATCAGTTTGTAGAATGGGAAGTTTTCAAAGACTATTAAAAAGTAAAAAAAATGGTACCAAACGTCTCGACAGGTGGCTCACCCTGCGCAAGCGGTGTCAAAAATTACTCAGATTAATTTGTTTGTTGTTCTGTACCAAAGAGCGACACGACCTCTTCTGAGCGTACCAACAAGATCAATTAAACTCTGTTGCAGATAATATATTGATGCCGCCATCCCGAAGACGCGTGAAGTAAGCTATTTATATCCTTCTCTTTCATCGGGGCACTCTGCTGAAAGACAAAGATGCAAATAGCTACGTCACGCGTCTTCGTGGATGGCGGCACCTATACTCTTTGTTTGGCGTTGACATCCCTCAGGGTAGCAAAGGTCGGTCTTGAAAAGTTCCCATTAGCTCAGCTCAATGAAACTCATTTCATTGTACATTGCATTTGCAACCACATAGCACAAGGCCGTGTTGCTCTTTGGCGCAGGGTGAGCCACCTATCGAGTCGTTTGGTTACTTTATTTTTTTTGAGTAGGCCTAATTGGGTGCCTGATTCTACAAATAAGTGATTACGATTATCTCCGCCACATAACTACTTCTCAGCTAAACGGTCAAAGCTAAACCTTAAACCATAGTAAAAGATATTGTGAAAACATGAAGAACTGATAGGAACAAAAGAAAGCACACTGCCGACTGTTATTGTGCGAAAATGAGCTGCTAAATGCGAACACATTGGCCGAGCAAAGCGCACGTTACAAGTACTTTCCTTCTGCCCATAGAAATCCCATCTCTTCCATACACAGTTCTATTTACACTGCTGACATGTCTATTCTGCATTTATCTTTCTTTACGAAGACTATGGACGCTTTGTTATGTAATGTTTGTTACGAAAAACTGTAATTTCCGCAAAGTATAACGGGGGATAACAAAATGGGAGACACTCTAACCGGCAATAAATTGGAGATCTTGACAAACTGCTGACAGTCTGTCAGTTGAATCTTCCAGCAACCCAAACTACATTTAAACGGAGTTTGACAATCTGTCGCGCAATTTTGAGGAAAGAAGGTGTAAATATTATCCTTAGGTATCTATATTGAAGGAAAGTTCACATTATCGATATGGTCTAACGTCAAAAGCATTGGCTTCCAATGATAGGTGAGATTCTTTGGTCAGACTTTGATTGTGCTCGTACTCGTGAGAAGACTTTGACTTTGTCATTTTCACTTTTAAAAAAAATGGGCCATTGCAGTAGCGGTGTAAAGAGTCCCTACCAGACCAGTACAGTGTACACGCGACAAGTCGAGTGGCCGATGTTATCTGCCCGCACCTGAGCCGTGGGTGTGTTGTTTGCATGCCCGGGTCTCGCTTACACTGGACGCTTTACATTAACAACTGAGTTTCTATTTGCCATGAAGTGCTGCCCCGGTTGGAGCCGGTAGCAGGAAGAAAACAATTGGGCTGTAGGAAATGTCAAACCGTTACTTTTGTTCATGAGTTCTATGTATGATGAACTGATGAAGTAACAATAGTAACATCATGCTCAAACTGTCTTGATTACACAAAATTGAATTTTTAAAAAACTACATCAGGTTTTCCTGAATTTTCTCATATAGTCAAGTCATTTTGTACAATACTTCAATCTCAGATTATATTCCTAGGACGGTACTGAATTGGGTGGCATTTTTATTTCTTCATTCATTCACTACCCAACTGAACTGTCCACGATTGAACTAAAGTATAGGGCACGCCATAACCAGGTTCATGAAAAAACAGGTCAACTATTTGTCTACACATTTACCCACCGCTGGGCATAGGCCTCTTCATTATAGTGCCAATTGTTCCGTACCAACCACATCTACGAGATCACAGGGATTTATGATATCTTCGGACTATTTTGAAAAAGTTACCAAAAATACAATTGATGAAAAACCTGGCCTCTGTAAAAGTAGATTCAAAACAAATAACGAGCAATAACTAATAATTTGCATGCTCCCACCAAGGAGCAAAGGCCTTCACCCAGATACGAGCAAGATTGAGCCATATCTCATCACGCTGGCTCAGTGCGGGATGATTGAGGGGTTTATACGACGACTGCAAACTACAAAGTAGTGATAGTAGCCGGGACTTACAGAGGGTGAATTATTCTTTAATAAATTATCCCATTACACGGTCAAAGCCAGTTTTGAACCTGCATCTCCAGGAGAAATAAGCGTGAAACCCTTTATAGACCACGGAGCTCTACGCCATAACTGCTCCTATAAAAACCACTACTCACTAACGAAAGCAAAACCTTCTATACCCAGTCCCTTTCTCCGTCCACTTAAAAAACCCCAACCGCCAATCTCCCAGACGTATGATATCCATACATCAATCAGAGCCTAACGAGTGGGTTTCTCCACACATGCAAACCAAGGCCATAATTTAGACATTGGGTCTGTCACTAACTCATACTTCTGACGACAGGTTGAGTTGGTACGGCGTCCGCAAATAATGGTAACCCACATACATACTTATTCCTGGTGGCTGTAAGGCTAGATGCATATTGGCGCATACCTTAGAGTTCAAGCCTCAGTATGTAAAATATAAGGAATACGTCTCTGAACTGAACTGACTGAACTACTTGATTGATAGCCTTAAAATATAATATATGTTACTTTACACCAAGATGATACTCTACAACGCAGTCTTATTTGATTGTATCTACGAAGAAATTAATAAATAAACATAACATAAACATTTATATACAGAAAAAATACATTGCTTCTGGCTCCACACATACCCTGTGTCGTGGGAATCAGAAACAGCGATATCACAAACATTATGTAAACATCCAAGACCTGGGGATTTATTTATTTTTGGTCCCCAGCCGGGATTCGAACCCGGGACCTCTCGCATGGTAGGCAGATGCGCAACCGCTGGGCCACAGAGGTCGTCAAATCTAACAAATAAATAATTCATTTCGGCATCCTAGGATTTAGAAATATTTATTTTAGTTAGCGATATACATAGTGTTTGGAGTATGTGAAGCGAAAAAATTTTTTGGGGAGTAGAGGAAATTCTGATTTGATCAATGCAACTTTTTTTTGACAGCTCAATACATTTTGGGCCTAGCGGTTATCATCGGCTTTGTTTAAAAAAGTGAAAAATAAAGTTGCTGTTATCAAATCGGTTTAATATCACTATCCGACCGATTTCACAAGTTGTTTAGAATGATGTCCCAACTCCCCAAAATGTTTTGTCGCTCCGTACTACAAACTGCCGGTAGCCTAAGTAATGAGCCTTCGTGGTTTGCCAATTGTTTTGTAGCGAGTCATATCACGAGTCGTACTTATGATAGCAGGTGATACTCGTGGCAGTGACGAAGGGGCGTTACAACAGTGCTGTGAAGGAAATTGCCAAAATAAGTTACATAAAATATCATAGTGGTGTTACCTGGGCCCAAACCCACCAGTGTATCGCGCCTCAAAGCAACAGCGATAAATAACAATCTAAGCAAACAAGCTCAGTTGATGTTGATCCAATGAATCAACAGAAATCGGCCTCGGCGCAGGCGCAGAAAGCACGCGAAAATATTGTACTAACACGGAGAAACAGAACTGACACCTGAGTTAGCAGGATACAGTAGTACAGGGGCGGCGATGAGTTAGCCCCTTAGTCAAAATTTAGTATTGAATAACTGTATGTATGTATATCATACGTAGCCATATCATCGAATTAGCCCTAACATGAAATGGCCAACCGTGAAATATCATGAAACGATGATATCTTTTAGGGCAAACACTGCGGTAGCTTAGGTAAAGACTAAGTGAAAGAGGGCGAGCGCAGCGAAGCCCCCGAATAGTATTCGTGTTAGTTTGACATGTATTTTGTTCTTTGTATGAATTAATGTGTATTGTGCTGTTGATGTCCCAAATAAAGAAAATAATAACAATAACACGCTGGGTAGCGTAAGGACAAAAGAGTCCTTGGAACAATATTGACATTAAAATTATAAAAAAAATGACATTAAAATTATTTTGACAGTGGGTATCAAGACGTCAATGAATGTCTAATTTTTGACGTTGGTACCCACTGTCAAACTAATTTAAATGTATTTTTTTTTTTTACAAAAAAAATAAAAAAAATGGCTCCATTCAACCGGATAATAACACGAAAAATATCACGTAGTGCTGAATAAAAATGCTAAAAGACATGTTTTCATTAAAACCATATCATGAAATGAAACCATGTCATGAAATGGTCAATGATATGGCTAAGACGTAGTAATACGTAGGTTTGACTATGTGCTTCTGCCACCTCCTATGAGAAGATAAAACGCTACAGCTCGATCTGTGGCTTGACCTGTAAGGATCCCCGAAGGAGGTCCTTACGACGGGGATCGAGCTATATTGTCGTTACGGATATAAAAAGGCGATATATTTCTAGGCGATAGGCGAAGTGTCGGTCGTGAGTCGAGCCTGCAAGATAAACAGCGGGTCACTTTATTCATAATGTTATGATAATTCCTCGACTGCCACTCGACCGGTGCAGCGTTGAGTGAGTGAGACACACCACCCACTCGCCTGTTTGAACGAGGCATGCGTTGATATTGTGGATTTTGACTTATAAACTGGTTTTAATAAGTAAATTGAAATGATAATGGTAGTTACGTACCCTAAATGCCTAATTCTTTTAAAGCAGGGTTTCTTAAACTTTTTGCAGTCACGGACCCTTTAAACAATTTCACGGGCCCCTGTCAAAAATAATTTTGTAAATGAAAAAAGAGCCTTAATTTTTAACAATAAATACTTTTATTGGTACTTCTTGATATAGCTAGCAAGTCGAGTAACGGGCCCCTCGGATAAATTGGCGGCGACTTCAGCCGCCCTATAAATTTCGCATAGCTAGCAAGTCGAGCAACGAGGTCCAAATAAGAACTCATGGGTGGCGCTAGCCGCCCCGGAAATTCCACATGGCAAGCAAGTTGAGTAAAGAGTCTCTCACATGAAATCATGGACCGCGTCAGCCGCCGCCCCGCCGCGGATAGCTTGCAAGTCTAGTACCTATCGAGTTTTTACAGAAGCTCATGGGCGGTGCTCGGAAAATTTTCATGGCTAGCAAGTCAAGTAACGAGCCTGTAACAAGAATACATGGGCGGCGCCAGCCGCCCCGGAAATTATCATTGAAACCGTCAAATTTTAGGAGATTTATCATGTTGCCGCAAATGATTCTCGGACCGCCACTGTTACAGACTGACCTTCTGCGGGCCGCTGATACACATGCTACGGACCTCCAAGGGGTCCATGGACCCCACTTTAAGAAACCCTGCTTTAAAGGATATAGGATCTCACTGCCACTTAAAACATGGAAGTAGGGTTAGTTGAGTGCGAATCTGGAGGGAATTTCTAGGATTCTTGTAGATATCACTTTTATATTAACATCAACAGTGTTAATGCTAGATTAAAACATAATAAACAGTTAACAATGTTTGTATTGTGCGTCGTTACCCCACGTTGAATATAATCCCTTTCCATATGGTTAACTGGAGGAAATCTCTTGTTTGAGATACGCTCGCCTTTAAACATCATCTATCCATTGTAAGTTTTCTGTATCTGTTTCGTGTAGCACGATAACGAAAATTGGAAATTACGATAAGACAGTCGCAGCTACAGGCCCCCATAAGGCAGTCGCAGCTACGGGCCCCCATAAGAGTACATACCTGCGCGTGTATGCACCTATACATGGCGGTTTATCCTTTTACGTAAATGAGGGTCGCCGTATGGCGTACACTAGATATTAATCAACAAAATTAAGTGTATGTTAAAAGCGTCTAAAGTTAACCGTATAATTGCGGTTACCGACACAATCGGGCGCTATAAGTCGCGCACAATGTGGTACAGATAATCAGGTGTTACCCGGTACCCTATAAAACGCAATAGTAACATAACCAGACCGTTCTGTCTACAGGGTGCCCTTAATAACAAACAAACAAATGGAGCATGGAGTACCTTGTAGTGTGGTAGTACATGCAAATAAGCCTGATGTTAGAACTAACTACAACCTTACGCTATCCTTACATATTGTGTCTTTTGATTATTATTTGTTATGTCGTAGTGCTTATTTATTTATTTTTGGCAATCAGTACTTATTGTAGTGTAAGCTTGCATGACAGTGTGGGAATGAAGACTTGCGGCATGTCATGAAACAAGGATGGATTTGCGGCTTCACGCGATTACCGCATTGACCGTGTAAGTAGTTTGCCTTTGTACGTATTACGTTCTTCAATATCCATGTAATCATTAGGAAAGAGGTCCTTACATAAATATTGTTATCATTGAATAAACTTAGTTTTCAAATAAATAAATTATCCCCTCTGGGCATGCTCCATCTTAATCATTTCTTAATTTCTTTAGATATCCACAAATATGTTTACGGTTTATCTCAAGTAGTCTTGATATGTCTTGTGACATTTTCATTTCTAATTCATACTTCTTCTTCTTCTTTATACTTTATGGCACAAAATAACACATTTTACAATTGAAAGTGGACAACACATGACAAAGACGAGCTTATCTCTATTAAGATTCATATTCATTATTTCATCGCAGATACTATGATATATGGAATATGATATCTATATTATACTAATACAGATAGATCTAGAACAAAATATGACACCGGCGTACACTGAGATGCTACGGAAGCTTCTTTAGTTCGAGGCCAATATCGCTTGGTGCAGCACCATCGAAAAATTGAAAATACCACGAGATGGCGCTAAGATTTAAAGGATTTATTCTAAGATTAGCGCCACCTAGAAGTATGTTTACTGAAACCATGGCGTTTAAAGTACAAATCTTACTCCTCACGCCACTCTTTTTTACGAAGGCTTACTAATTCTAATTTGTATGGGATGAGCACCCTGTGGTTCAATACAGCTGTTATCGAGACTGTTCGAGCCAGACCCTTCAAATACGTGATTCTTGCCTCTCCTTGGACCACTGTAGGAGGAGAACCACCCTGTATATCAATTCTCTTACGGTACATTGTCCTTCGCGATACAGTGGGCGCTACCGCACGCCCACGGCCGCGACTGACTCCCAGATCAACTTGTATTGGAAGCGTCAACCATCCTCTGGTGGGTACATACTGATATGCCGTTTCCGGGAATATTGTCATTTGTCCTGAAATATTGCCTTATAATGTATATGGGCAATATTGCTGGCAATATTTCCCCATACATTATATTCCCACGAATGGAAATATTGCATTAGTAGTTATAGTTAGTCATGCATGTCCTTTTGTGACACAACTCAACCCTATAGCCAAAACACCAGTTGAGCATGGGTCTTCCTCTCTAGAATAGATTTTTTGAAATAAATAAAAAGTAAAGAATACTAACACCTAAACGTTTTAGTGTTAAGTTAATGTAACAATACATTTATGTATTGGAGCACGAGTCATTTTACGTGTGTGCGAAAAAGTATTCGTCTAACTATTCTCCGTCTTATAATTTGTGCGTTTGTCACGACTAGATTTAGTTTGCACCTGTATTCGTATTCCTTGGCTTGTTGCTTTATGTCGGATAAATTATACTTAAATTCAATGCGGCTACAGAGCTAGTTACTCTGGGTTCCGTATGGACGCACGCGCAGGTTATCAACAGCGCAATATATCGTGGTGTTGCGCCGCTCATATTAGAGTAGCTATCGCAGAAAGTTAATCGAAATAAGTATTTTCGTGAAACAAAGATTTCACATATCCCGGTTGATTTAACTTGAAACCTGAATCATGACTATTCGTGACGTCATTACGGCGCTTTTAAGGCTGTCAGCTAGGTCTCCAGCCTGTCTATGAGTAAAATTTTTCTAGGTTCCTACATTCATGTTCAGGGAAAGAAGAAGAAGAAGAAGGACATCGTGGCTGTCGAAAAGAAAAAACCATGTACCATGGCATCACAAGTCCACCAAGACAAGACCATGGAATACTAACAACAGGTGATGCGGATTCGAATTTTGGTACTGACCGCGTCTTAATCAGATTTCTAAGACCCGTAAAAATAGATCGCTCTTAGCTCTGGGACCTATCTCAAGCGTGTGAAAGTGACATATTATAGGCCCCACACTAGGATACCCTGTGTCGTGGGAACCAGAAACAGCAACATCACAAACATGTTAAACATCCATGACCTGGGTTTTTTTGTCCCTAGCCAGGATTCGAACCCGGGACTTAGAGCTTTCCAACTATCTGTTGACGCGCAGTAAAGGTGCAATGAACGCTTGATGACCAATGAGGAATGAAAGATCTTGATGACAAGTTGCGCAGAGCTGGCGCCCCCTGTTAACGTCACACATCACCTAAAAGATCATTGGAAAACTGTAGCTGAGACAACTCTCAGAACTGAGAGTTTATCTAGCCTTCGCAATTTATTCTGGGGGAGGCCAGGAGATCCATGGCACGGGGTTAACCTATTTTAAACTCCTGTCTCCCACTGATTCTTAGTAAGCATGACAAATTACTAGTTTGACCTACCTACTGTACCTACAATATGTTTTATCTTTTTCGGAGAAAATAAATAAATTTTTCATTTTTTTTTCATTCTAGCCACGGCGATGGGTTGGGCCTCTGTCTAGTTATGGCCGCAGCTGAGCCTGAGGCCATCGTATGGCCGCAGCTGAGCCTGAGGCCATCGTATGGCCGCAGCTGAGCCTGAGGCCATCGTATGGCCGCAGCTGAGCCTGAGGCCATCGTCACCCCGTATGCGAAAAGGCGTGACGCTAATTCTCATATTCATATTCATATTAATTTATTCATTGCACTCCATAATAACAATAAGATCTTAATATTAGTGGTGGATAATTATGGACCCTGTTGGGCACAAGCAATATTCTATTCTATCTAATGTAAGTAATATTCTTATAATCTATTCTTAACTAAGGTAGGAACTCAACATCTTACTTACTTACTTACTTACTTTATACTTTATTGCACAAAAACAGAATGCAGACACTTAATAATGAAAAAAACATGTACAAAGGCGAGCTTATCTCTAATAAGAGTACTCTTCCAGCAAACCATCTCTTAACATTATTATTATTTTTTAATAAATTAATATACTTTATATATGCATTTAAGTTACACAATAAGCGATAGGTAATAAATATACAATTTTAAAGATTATCATCTAAGTATTCTCTTACTGAATAGTATTAACACTTCCCCTCCAAGAAGTGTTTTAGGTGTTTTATAAATTTTGCTTCATTTTCTATGGTCAACACTATAAAATCTGCCTAGAAATAACAATGATGGTCTCCCACCTCCCCGGCCTCGGCCTCGGGTCTCATTCCGGCCTTCACTATCAGAGATAATTCGAACAAAGGAGCACTACTGATATTACCGACCACATTATCTGAGGCACCTACTACTACAGTACTCGTCAGAAAAGAGGTCCGATGAAATATTGCATGAATCTGGGGTTTCACCAAAGTAAAACGTACTCAAATTAGGTAAGATTGAAGCCCTATAAAATCCTTAACCTTTAAACTATGGTGAAGTTTCTTGGTTTTATCACAGATAGTATAATATCAAATCATTCAGTATTTTCCAATATTTTTTTATCTATTTATTTTCAAAATAAAATAGATTAAACAGGGCTCCCCCTAGAATATTTCTTGAATGCCGACGACAGATTAACAAATTATTTTCCAAGGTCTTAAGGAATAATGAATCACCGGCCAAAAGTGGACAGGACACAGTAAAGTTGTGCCTCTGCCAACCTAAGTTCATCGGACTTATTTTCTGAGGAATATTGTACTGAGCACATTATCGGAGGCACTCCTACCTCCTACCTGCCTTCCTTTCAATTGTACGTCTAAATACCAAGCGGTCAGTAGAAGCTAGGGAGCTTTATGTTAACTAGGATATGCTGTTGTAGTGGCGTAGACGGTGCTTTATGCACAAGTCAATATATTTTTTGAGTTGAGAGGTATATATTTTTAGTTAACTACAATATTAAGTGCTGTATAGGAGTTAGAATTCACTGCCATACCCGACCTTTTGGACAAAAATCCACTCGAAATGAATGCTACGCAGAGCACCTAATAATGAATATCTATATCTACTAATGCTTCTTCTTTGTCTTTGCATGTAAACAATAGGGTTTGAAACTGAAAGCCAATTGCAGAGGGCAGCACTATGGGGTGTCTAAGAACTGCCATATTGTCTAGTTGTTATTGTTTCACGAATAATTGAAATAACAAAATAAACTATATCAATGTATGCGACATGGAGTGTGATTCAATTAAAAGTCGAGCTGAGAAAAAGAAAAGCGTCCATCGTTGGTAAAAAAGCAGTTTTAATTGAAAGGTAAGTTATAAACTGGCATTGTTATGATATAAAGGTTATGTTGCGGTTTTATTGTAAAATCCATTTTCTTGTTGTAGACTAAGGGCGTACGACAAGAATAACCTTCTCGGAGTTGAAGATGAACTCGAGGATGAGATCCCGGTCATTCCTGACTTGGAAGAGTTCTCCGAAGCTGTCTATCCGATCGCTGTTGTTGTTGTGTTGTCTGTGTGATTGTTTTGACCTTAGAATGTGAAAATAAAGACGGTACAGCAGTTTTCTTCAACACTTTGATTAGAGATTTATCACCTGTATACGAATTTGGTCCAAAATAATCGTCAGGTAGGAAATGGGTAGCACATAACCTTGACGAAGTACTTGCATGCCAATTTTTTATACGAAGAGCTTTCTCCCACAATTTTCTTCTTTTAGCGTCTTTAGGGAATATATGAATCCCCACATTTTTGCAATCAACAGCTGCACAACGAGGCATTGAAAGAATTTATTCATAAAATAATTAGTTTGTTTACATGTTTACTAAGAGGAACTGTCAAATTTATAGACAGTCCACAGTGGCGACCTCTGAAGTGAGCAGTAGGCAGTTTATAAGCCCATTCATCTTTGCTAAATTACTGACTTGTCTCCCTTATTTCAAATTACAGAAGTCATAGGATTCTTTATTACCAAGTGGTTAACTTCAGATGTGAGCCTGTTTTCACCTAACGTCTCTAAATCACAATACAACATCGCAGCCGAGTCATAACAACGAAATGAGCCATAAAGGCATATCAGACATGTCAGCAGTAATGATAGCAACGGTTTAATGCGGCCTTATGCAACTCCACATGTCCACTTAACTCCAACGGTCACGAAAATGCCACCAAGTAAAGACATCCAGCGAAATGAGAGGAAACCAAACCTTTCACACCTATTCCGAGGGAACAGAGACTATGTTCCGTTGAAGTGATGACAGCGGCTTAGAATGCGGGCACTTTCGAAAAGTAACTTTTATTATGACGTCATTAAAATCGTTGCACAAGTTAAATGCTCACGACTTCAGTACGTGCATATGTGGTGCCTAATTTAGGGTGTATTAAGTTGTAATAATGCTCTTGGATCGTGCTCATGACAGGCCACACCTTGGTTTGGTAACTTATCATAAATCAACCGAGGTCTTTGAACTTTCGCTCTAAGTAGCAGCTACTTTAAGCCGGTGCAAATGTAATTCGCGAATACTTTCTTAATTAAATTAATGAATTATATTCTATACTTGTGGAGGGGCAGATGGTGCATATGACAGGTTTTGTCTATCACGCCTACCAAATCTTAGTAAACCTATGAAACTTTGACCAATCCACCCCTGCTTCTCCCTCAAATGAGTACACAAGCGGAAATGAAGCAAGCAAAGATGCATATTCGATTTACGTATATATAGACTGAATTTCAGTAATCAGTCATTTCCATTCTTCGTGGTCTGAAGACCTTGTCAAGGCTACATGTCTTGTTCACTTTCACCAGTAGATAACCCATTTCATAGAGCAAGTTTCCCTAAGTAATCTGTTTCAGTTTGTGATATCAACATTCCTAGTACAAGATTTGTAGAAAGTGCAAACAACGAACGGTGATTTTTAAGTAAGGACGCCCAAACGTAGACGATGTTACAACTAAAGTAAGTGTATTGTAAAAAATAAACTCACTACATTTTGTAGGAGCGACGCACTTATACGTCATATTAGTTACTACGTATTTTAAGTAAAATATACGAGTAACAAACAATACACCGCATAACCAGTTCAAGGTAATGTAGAGTTTGACTTGCTTTATTTCCTTTTACATTACACTAACAGATTTCAGACTTTGCGGTTTCTTCTTCTCGCATCTCCAGCGAGATTTTATTTTATTTTACATATATGATTCAGTTACCTGGGTAGCTGCAGTAAGCTTCCAATTAGCATTGCATACGCGACAAAGAACGAGTACGAGTGTGTTTCTCTACATGACTGTAGTACTGAGTAATTAATTCATTGACGGATTAGCTACTAGTATTTCAAGATCGACTTGTCAACCGTCTACTGTCACAGGTAACTGTATAATTACTTTTAGTAGCAATTAAATAATCACTTGCGTATCCTCCAGTCACACCTAATGGAAACATGTATGTCGTATGCCACGAGTGCTACCCTGCTAGAGTTCCGGCAGAAAAGAAATGTTTCTTACGACCGATTTTCATTTATCAGATAACGTCAGTCTGTTTATCTGAGGAATTTGAACATCGCACATGATAATTTCATGGAATTTTAACTAAATGTTATCTGCCTGTTTATCTGGACTTATGGAAATCGTCCCGCAATGAAGCAAGCAAGCAAGCTGAATATAAGACAAAAAAGAGGTGTAACCCAGAAATTTTGTTGATACCGAAACAGTGGATTCGTTACAATTTTGTAGGAGTGCAAGCACAAAGTTGGAAAAAGAAGTCTAGTCAAAGTACGTATATGTAATGCCAAAGATCTTAAAATATACATACTTCAGAGTGCAAAAAGCACACCAACTGCACAACATATCTATAAGATCCATTACAAACAGAATTAACAGTCAAAACTATTCAAAACTCGGTTGCCTTACGAAAGCTTGCCAGCTGCTAATCATGATTAACCTGATTTAATATTTAACTAATAAACACTTGTAATATGCTTGTTAGCGCTTATCGAAATAATCTGAGGCCTAGATGTTATCTGACGGTAGGAAATAACAACATATCTGGGCTTCTCGCGTCTGATGCGTGGAGCGACCAGGCGGTAGAGGTTTTCGGAGGACTGGGCTCAGCTAAGATGTATAAACTGTTTTGGAGGACTGCGCTCAGCTAATATGTATGACTGTTTTCGAGAGCTGGGCTCAGCTAAGATGTATAACTGTTTTCGAGGACTGGGCTCAGCTAAGATGTATAACTGTTTTTGAGAACTGGGCCCAGCTAAGATGTATAACTGTTTCCGAGGGCTGGGCTCAGCTAAGATGTATAACTGTTTTCGAAGACTGGGCTCAGCTAAGATGTATTCTCGCGCATTCGATATACGATATCTACACCTATATCGAGTGATTTTGTAGGGGAATCTATCAATATAGGTCTCGATATCCGTATACAGAAGGCGCGAGAATCGCGCTCCAGGTTTGCTGGAATCAATCTCTTATAGATAATCTCGTGTTTATTTTTCATTATTTTGTGTGTATTTTGTATCTGTGCGATAACATATAGTAAATAGTCCGAATTCCCACACACGCAGATGGTGACCCGACACACACGTCGCCTGTAAGGAACACGTGACGTGTCCCACACGTGCGCCCGCGCAGCGTTCATTAGCGGCTTCATTAGAGCGGACGTGTGATGCCGGCGAGTCGGACAGGCTGCCGTTGCTTACAATCTGACCATAGTTTAGTATACCGCTTTTTGTTGACACCAAAAGTTTGAGAATACTAACAATATTTAGGAAATCATTCAAAAAACTTTCACTATGAAACCGATTTGTACAGAGAAACTCTATTTTTCACTTCTCCATACAAATCAGCTGATCGACCGGCACAAAAATCATGAAAGATATTCAGAATGGTGTGCTTAACAACCCCCTAAAAATTACTACACCTTTCTGTTACACCCAGAGACTATATATCCAATTGACTGCGTCTGCGGGGGAATGTGGCTCGCAAAACGTTTGTTGTATTCAACAAACGTTCGCATACGCAACCTATGTACGATGACGGGCTGCCAGACAGTTTTACAGCGGCTGACCAATCACAGCTCTCTTACCTCGTCCCCCGCCGCCCGTAAATTGGTGAGTTGTGTTTCAAAGGAAAATGTATCTATGCGCTCTCCACTGGGTAAGTGCTGCCTGGTTACACCCCAGAGTCACGCCTTTTCTCATATGGGCAGAGGCGCACAGTTGAGTGCACGTTTAGTCATTTAGTCATTTAGTTATGAAGGTTCACTCATAGAATGTTCTATCTATCACCAATTTAAGGTCATCTTAAAACATGGTTTCCTCACGGGGTTCTCTAGCACCGAGAACGTAAAAGGGAAAAGTTCAGTCTTCCAGGTTCTAAAAAGAAAGCAATCCATACCTCAATACTATTATTAATTTTACTAAGGCTGCCGCAGTCTTGTATATCGCGGTTGCTAATAAGAGTTGTCTCCGCGCATGCAGAGGGGACCGAAACGAATATTCCCGTTTGATACGAATGAAATTGTTCTTAGTTCTAATCAATAGGGTGGTGGGAAAATCGATGGATTGAGAAATACTTACGATTGCTAATGTACGACTACATTAAAATGCACCTTACAAAATAAAACAAGTATCTTTGTCATAAACTCCTGGGACGGTGGTATAATGTGGTGGTCAAGGGAAGTTACACAGCCAATGGCAATTTACGAAGAATCGCAAGGTTAATTTTAGATTGTTTATTTGTTTCTTTAATGTTCCTATATCTTGATCTTGTACTTATTATTGTTTCTTAGACCCGGCGATTCAAAAGATGAGAACTTTCACTGATTTTCACCATTCCGTTCAACAAAGTTGAAAGACTATGCACAGTACAAAAACATACATATGTAAAGCAAAAGCCACAAATCATAGCATAAGCCTTTCAACTATTTATTATACATTCAAGGTCCAGATTTAATAGGTATACCGTGAATTGAACCGAACGAGAGTAGGCCCAGCTCCCGTATTAGCAAGTCTGATATGCGAAAGCGATATTGTGGTCTCATAAGTGGGACTTTGTATCGGGCGTACCGTTTCATTTTATTATATAGATATTATTACCGATAGGCGCTATAGTGGGCTACGTTTAATAGAATGCCTGGATTGTGCCGGAACGGTACTTGGGTACTGCGGACTGCGTTTTGTGTAATGGAGGCTGATATTGGTAGTTATATGAGGTAGGTAGTTCTTGTTATACGAGTGGCTAACTAGAATCTCGTGTGCTTGAAATAGATTTAAGCCTTTCGTCGACAAATATCTATTATTTATCTATTGTTCTCCATTGTTCGTTTGTCACGGCCACAAAATTAGTGGTTGGCTCACCAAATATCTGGGCCTAGTGGTGGGTCAGGCGAAGCGGGTAAAGTTGTACGTTACCGTAATCTTTGTTAGTCTTATTTCAAAATAAAGTAATAATTCTCGTTACTAAAACTACCAAATGAAGGCTGGAAATCAAGGTAGTAATTTATCGAGTCGCACTAGCAACATTCCGTTGTTGACGACGCGACTCCCTAAGTCCCTACCTTGATTTCCAGCCCTCGTTTGGTAGTTTTAGTAACGAGAATTATTACTTTATTTTGAACTAACAAAGATTACGGTAACGTACAACGTTACAAGCGAAGCCTCCTTTACCCTTCGTGCTAGGTTGACATGTAAGAACAATTAAACCCAACGCACTATCGAATTACGAACAAGTACCAACGAGTTAAGGATTTATGGTTGCTATTTTTGGTGAGCAAATGGGTAATGTTAGGTATGCAATTAAGGGTTGTTGCCGCTAGGGGCCGAAGAGTATTACCGCTAGGGGCCGAAGCCTTTTTCAACTATTATTATTTAAATGAAAATCAACTCGCACTTGGCCATAAAGGATTGTAACAAGTACAGTTAGCAACAGATTGTCGATAAGTCGAATTTCGTGGGTCGCATTACGTTCCTCGGGCAAGAGCCTACGACATACAGGCAGCCCCTAGTGTAGGACGTTACATATGTGAGTTTTGGTTTGGTAGCCGACTGTACTTAGCCACTATGGCCCCAAGCGGGAATAGAAGTATGAAAATTACGCGATTTAATTTTAATAATAGTATTATATCTTTCGGCCCCGTTTGGTAATCAATGTATGGAGACTCACGGTTACGAGAACAATAGGCTGGCCCCAAGCGGTAACAACCCGCAATTAAATACAAACCGGTTTGTACTTGTAAATGTACCGAGGGGCACAGGTCTTTATCCGAATACGAGTATGTTTGAGCCATACTGCACTCACTGCGTGTTGATGAGTTGGGGCTAGTAGAGCTAACACGAAACTTACTTTACTTATTTTCGTGTTTCTTTACCCCTACGTGAGCTCTCGGTCTATTTACACTACACGGTTATATTTATTTGATTTTACTCAGTTGCTGAACAGAGAAAAAAAATAGCGCATCGTTTATCAAATGCGTATATAAGCAAAAGCTAAGTATTAAGTTAGTTTTGCCTGATTTCACCAGCAACCCTATCTTTAGGGGACACATTATTTTCTTTCAGGGGCCACCTAGCGGTTGATTCGCTTTGACCTAAGTGTAAAGGGTCATCTTGGCTACTAGGGGAGCCCCTAAATTTAAGTGGCCGGCCTCCTAAGCAAGTGCTAGACAGTTATGAAAAAGAGCTAATTGACCCCTAATTGTTGGGGAAATCGGACATTAGTCTAACAAACTGTGGAGCTATTTGATAGGCTTGTGGCCTGTCAAGTCAAAATTTAGAACAAGAGTAAGAATTTAAGAATAATTTCTCTTTCTTAAATTCTTATCTTATTCTTATTCTTGAATTCTTAAATTCTAACAAACCGCGGAGCAATTTAATAGGCTTGTGGCCTGTCAAGTCAAAATAGATACTTTTTATGAACTGTCAAAACGGAACTTTTGTTCCTGAGTTCCTGAAATAACAACAGAATGACGTCATGGAAAAGTGCCATCAAATGCTGTCTTTTTTGCACAAAATTGACTTAATAACATATATCTGCTGGAAATATACAATTCTGAGAATGTCAAGCCATTTTGTACGTAATGCTTCAACTTAAGACTCCCTAGATTTATTCGATTACCTTGGCCACAAGCCTATTCTCAGGCTCCAAACTAGAACCTTATAAGTTAACAACAAAACGTCGCCATACATTTCCCAGGCAAATAGAGCGTAAGATAAATATGGTTATTGGTGTAATAACATTTATGTTTTATGCATTCCAGCCGAGTCGTGTGTGTGAATTAGCATAATGGCAGTATTGTATGGTCGTTATATGATTACGGTAGTATGATTATGTCCCAATAACATTTGCGTATGATTTTCAGTATCTATAACTTGTGAGATTATTCGGATAATCGTAACTTGTTTTGCATTTAGTTGGTCATTGGGGTTTGAGACGGAAGCTAGTGCAATTTAAATGGCGCGATAAAACTATCTGATTCGTTTTATATGTTTTGGTCGGAATATGAAGCGAGTATGAGTAAAAGTTTACCAAGCCAAATGGTAGCTCATATTATAGGAAATAACATGAAATAAGCTACTCTTTGTACTATATTCTCAATTCATGCACAAGGCAAATAATTTGCAGTTATTATATTCCACTGAACCTTCATGTGGGATCCCTTTGTGATCTTGCAGTTCTAATAACTAGGGCCATGTGGGCAGTAGACCCGCGAATAGGCGACTGTGAACTAATTTATAGGTATTTTAATTTCAATCAAAATCAATTAACAAATAAAATAAAAATATTTGTTTATCATTGTGTGTAGGTACATAGATCTGGTATTTATGTACGTATTGTTAAGTAGTGTATTGTTTTAACTTATTTAATGTTGTGCACATGGGTCTACCTGTTGTTAAATTATTTTCTGTCCATCCTAGGTTTGCTGGAAGAAATCTCTTAATAGAGATAAGCTCGCCTTTGTCATGTGTTGTCCACTTTCAATTGTAAAATGTGTTATTTTGTGCAATAAAGTATAAAGTTAATCTTATATTTCACTCACTCTCATGGACTTTACAGATCCTCTTTACTAATCCGTCTCCTACTTCGAGGACTCCAAACTTGGTATGTTTTGAAAATATATCTGCGATTTTTAGAAAACAGGTGGCGAAAAGGTAATATTGTAGTATATTTTTAGAACCGGCTAATGAAGCCCTTTCATTTTATACCCCACAAGATAGGTTTCAGAAAAAAAAACCCATACAAAATATTAATGACGTCCTAACTCCCCCCCCCCCCCCCAATGGGCCCCTAGACCGGAACTGACAGACATCACATTCATATAGAGATACAGACAGACAAAAGCAAAATCGGCCTCCTATCTTGTCGAAATGGAGCCCTTCGCTCCCTTCGCTCGCTCGGTCAATAATAACACGCATTTTCTCAAACGGGGTGGCAGAGGCACAATTATACCCAAGCCAGTTATCCAATCTCCATTTTGCGTGACAAGGGGCTAGCCCATCGCCGCAGTTATAGAGTACCTAAAGAAGATTTCCTCATGATATTTCCCATCACCGTCAGTCATCAGTCTCACAGGTACCAGTTGTGCCCCCTCGCCCCCACACGTGTGTTAAAACAAAGTAAGAAGCAAATTCCCCACACAGGAAGCAAATTCCCCACAAAGTAAGAAGCAAATTCCCCACACAGGAAGCAAATTCCCCACAAAGTAAGAAGCAAATTCCCCACACAGGAAGCAAATTCCCCACAAAGTAAGAAGCAAATTCCCCACACAGGAAGCAAATTCCCCACAAAGTAAGAAGCAAATTCCCCACACAGGAAGCAAATTACCCACAAAGTAAGAAGCAAATTCCCCACACAAGAATCGAATTACCCGGTTGAGATTTTAATTACCTACCATACTGTTAATTATATTTTACGGTGGCTCATTATAGCGGATGTCTACCACATCCTCAATATCCCGAGTGGCCCGCATCAGACGAGCCGACGGGAGATGATATCTGCAACAGGTACGGGACGGGTCGCGGGGGGTTATTCTGCTTGTTATACCGCGACCAGTTAGCTCACACGATAGTTATATCTATTCCTACTGTAAATATATGATGGGCTCAAACAACAAATTATAATAATAAAATTGCTAATATACTCCCAGGGGCTCACAGATGTTATACCAAGGCGACAAGTTGACGTTATCATTCGACAATTTTCTCTCTTCCCCGAAAGGCTGCGTCCCCCCCCCCCTCTCTCTCTCTCTCTCTCTCTCTCTCTCTCTCTCTTGTTTCTTCAACTCGATCGTCGACTTCCTCGGTCTCGAGAGCCGCATCAATGACCACCTCTTGTGAATCTGTACATGAAAATTACCACCATTTCCACCCACACCTGTTGTTTTCTACAAGAATACAAAACCATACAGCTTTATGATATGATTAGACAGGGAGCACTTATCCAGTGGAGAGCACATAGATACATTGAAACACAATTCACAAATTTACGGGCGGCGGGGGACGAGGTAAGAGAGCTGTGATTGGTCAGCCGCTGCGAAACTGTCTGGCAGCCCGTCATCGCATGCGTATGTGAACGTTTGTTGAATACAACAAACATTTGGCGAGCCGCATTCCCCCGCAGGCGCAGTCAATTGGATATAATAGTCTCTGTGATTAGATTGCTACTTCTGCCAGCTTTTCAATATTTTTCCGTGACAGGGACGTAGGTTTGCTAGATACAAAAGTTGAATGTACATTTTTGTACAAATTAGACTGCGCTACACGCTACCCCATGCCAATATGCAACCCTTCTGCAAAACGTGTTGCTAACTGTAAAGCAACAGTTTGCAGATGGATTGCATTACATTGCATATTCGCACCCCCGTATCAGCTAAGACTTCGTATTTTGAAAAAAGCCCTCCCACCCTGAACAGGCCACGAATGGACTGAATGATGAATGGTCCCACTAGGGACTGCTAATCGGTGAATATAAAGAATAAGAGACTATTATCAAGTAAAAAGTTCTCAGAGCAGAATATCACCGCCCGATGGCGCTACATTGCAGCAACAACCATATAAAGCTCTAAGGGGCGTACACACATCTGCATACGAGATATCGCCGATTCGATCGTCCCGCAATAATCGACGGCTGGTTTTCTAATCACTTTCCATGTTATTATCTTAATGAAAATCCGCTGACGGAAGCCGAAGGAGCTAGGTTTCGAATGGGTTCCAGGATATCAAAATAACGAGCGTATAACTGATGTTAGGAGGATTCAGCAAGCAGCAACTAAAGAGTGAAGAAGATTATGTAGTAGATTATAAACATCAAAAAATAATTACCTATTTGAATGGGTGGACTGACTTGGTGGTGGTGGACACTTAAGTAATTATGTTTTTATTATAATTGCACTCTTCCAAGACTACATAAAACGTGTGACATGAACAAGTCGAAAAAAATCAACGTTCTTGCTATACGGTTCGTGCGATACAGCCAGCTAACGGACTGACAGACAGACGAACAGCGGAGGCTTAGCAATAGGGTCCCGTTTGGCACCCTTCGGGTACGGAACCCTAAAAGTACAGATCAAACGCTTTAATGGAGTAAACAAAACCGTCATTTCCCGTGTAATAAAACAGCGAATAGTTAGTTGCATAGGTAGGTATAACATTGTGTACTGTGCATATAAAAAAGTATAATTCGACCGAGTGGTTCCTCCTTTTGCTCATTACTGACATAATGACGGTAGACCTTATCAAGTCGAGCAATGATCTGTGTCTGTGACCACCAAGGACTTGGAAAAACATACACCTTGTACTTGTAAACTAATTGGAGTCTAAGCATTTCAGATGTGTAAAAAAGCTGTTGTGTTGCCTTTGCCTATATAATGGGGACCCGCCGCCGCCCGAGCCTATAAGGAGATTGCGAAGAGACTCGTCGAAAAGTCGCAACAGCCTAGCGATGCAGCAAGGTAAATGGTGCCAGCATGTGAGGCACTCTGCCACTCTACGGCGATGACCTTAAATGTTTTTTTTATTTAGTTTCAGAATCTATAAGTAATAACTATAACAACTTTGTAAATCTGGCTAGTGACGTATTTGGTAGGTACGAAGTTGTAAAAAACCTTCACCAACCCGCTATGAGCCAGCGTGGTGGAGAATGGCTCAGTCTTACCCGTTTTCTGGTAAAGACCTTTGCCCTTTAACGGAGACATTAATGAGCTACAAAGGCTAGTAATAATTTAATAACAGCTGAAAAACCACACTCAATGCTTAGGGCGTGGACAGCATTATTGATGGACTGAATTAAATTATAATTTTTCATATTTAATTATCTCAGCATTTTGTAAATAAGTATGTTACAATAAACACTTGAGTATTACCGACTCACCGAAGATCGAACCTCCACTTCAGTTAAAAACAATCTCGAAAATGGAAATCATGAACACATTCTCACACGAAAACTTTTCCGTTTCCTTACCCCATGGCAATATTTCAAATACAATTATGTGAGGACTGGTGGGTGTTCCCGTATTCTTTCCAAAGGTGTTCAGACAATAACTCACGCATTCAGATCGCAACGGCCGCCATTTTTTATATCGCGTGTGTTTCGCGCTTTTTTTTGACTGCGGGCGCGTCCCTAATAAAATTAGGCTTTGTTATGTAGAGTTATGCGATGCGATAGAAATGACGATCCTCTGAAATGGAGCTTACACTCAGTGACTATGAATTGGATGACTTTGGGGAATAGGCCCAACTTTATGGGGGACGCGATAAACCATAATTGTTTCTGCTTAGAAAATATAGTTCCTGACCATAAAATTGGCCAAGCCTGAATGATGCAATATTGTAGTCTAAATACGCGATGACGTCGCGAGGAAACACCAAAGTATTTGCACCATGAATACAACTAACAAGCAGCGGTCCAAAATGACGTTGAAAGATCCTCTGATTTGCGGTCCGTCTCTACATACCAATAACTCTATGTTGGAACGCGACCATAAATTTACGCTCCGTTGTCTCTGCTTCGCCCGATGTTGATTTAACACGTTTTAGTCTTATTGATTCTTTGCTACGTGGATCGGAGCGCATTGTCTCAACGCACGCGAGCCTTTTCATAGGTACGTTTAATTAGTGTATGGTGGTGATTGAGGGTCTTGGTTTTATTAAGGTAATAGGTACGATTGAACCCATACCCGCGTTTAGCAAGTTAACAATATGCAAGAAAATCTAGGTAGATTGTTTACACCCGCCTTGCCTTAGAATCTTGTAGTATGTGTCTACATGTCCGCATGCACACCTCTATGCAGGGTGACATTTAATTAGCCGACCATATTTTGGGGAATGATAGTACCCATCATTATGAACAACTTTCCCCAAGAAACATATAGTCGCAAATGAAAAAAAAATTTCGTCTCCCAGTACATTGCCCCAATCAGCAGATTTCAAGTTATTATGGGAGATCCACATTTTTTTTTGTTTGTGATCATATTGTTCCTTGGGGAAAGTTCTTCATATTGATAGCTAGGTACTATCATTCCCCAAAATATGGTCAGCTAATTAAATGTGACCTTGCATAGAGGTGTGCAATTGTGCATGCGGACATGTGGACACATACTACAATATTCTAAAGCAAGGCGGGTGTAAACAATCACCCTGTATAAATAGAGCTGATTATTATATTCAGGCACAGACTATTTAACAGCTCTTTTATTGAACAACACCTCTATCAAGAGCCAACCTCTACAATATTTCTGAACAAGCTCGTGTGATCTCCTCTGGCTACAACTCTGGGGCTACAACTGTGAGTATGACAATAAAGACCGGACATACCAAGTCTAGCCGCCTGGCTCCAGCCATTTTTTTTATTTTTTTTGTAAAAAAAAAAAAAAATACATTAAAATTAGTTTGACAGTGGGTACCAACGTCAAAAATTAGACATTCATTGACGTCTTGGTACCCACTGTCAAAATAATTTTAATGTAATTTTTTTTTTTTTATAATTTTAATGTCAATATTGTTCCAAGGACTGGATTGTCCTTACGCTTCCCAGCGTGCTAGATTTCAACCCTAACAAAGCAGACGTTTCGTGAAAATTCCAACGAGCGCCCGATTTATTAGCAAAAGTTCGAGTTACCGTAGCTTACGACTGACAGAGATGCAATAACATGGATACGTTATTGTAAAAGTCAAACTACTAAATTTTATTTGTAGACAAGCTCGCCTTTGTACATATTTTTTATTTACTGTCATGTGAGTACAATAAAGAAATTACGAAATGACTTTTATTTGATAAAGACGTCGCTTAGCTGCATAGCTTTGCTTGTTTTAGCTTAGCTTAGTGTGGCTTGGCAGACCAAATATAAAAAGGAACCTAACTATGCAGAGTAGACTGAGCCAATTTGATGGAGTATTTCTCACTCAAATTCAAGAACTTAAAGACTTGTACCCAACTACATCTATTATTATTAGTTTCATGTAGAGTAAACTAATTCCGAACCGCAACATCGCGGTCACAAATAGCCATAATGACAGACCTCCGATTGGAGACGGTACTTGAAGAAAAGACTTATTTTATATTTCGTATATTTCGTATATATTTATTGCACATTTCAGAAAAAAACACAAACAATACAGAAAAGGCATGAACAAAGGCAAGCTTATCTCTAATAATTGAAACAAAAAGTAAACTTTAGAAAAAACCGACTTCCACAAACCCTATTTGATTAGATTGAGTTTAATACTAACTGTAACCCCTTATCCCCCCCTCCCTTGGGGAATTAATTTTGTCAAATGCTATATCAGTGCTACCCCACGCGACTAAGGAACCCCTGTACAAAGTTTCATGGCTCTAGGTCCACCGGTTTAGGCTATGCGTTGCCTGCCCGTCAGCCACGCATTGTATTTGTACCTAGTATTGAGCAGATCTGGTGGCCATATGTGGTCTTCATCAGCAGTTCCGCATCACAATATTATGCTTACCATGTGCATTTGCACGAGTTATTATGAAAAACACAAAAATCACTATAGGTCTGCCTATAATATTTGAAGAGTTCTCTCGATTTCTCCAGGATCCCATCATCAGATCCTGACCTGGTGTCAATGGGACCACCCTTGAGGTATTACCTATACGCCGAAAAAAGATTTGTTCAAATCGGTTCATAATTGGCGGAGCAATCGCGTAACAAACATAGAAAAAAAAAATAAAAAAAAAAAACATACGGGTCGAATTGAGAACCTCCTCCTTTTTTTGAAGTCGGTTGAAAAGAGATTTCTTCCAGCAAACCCAGGATGGACAGGATACATTTTAAAACTCAAAACGGGTAGACCTATGTGCTGAAGTAAAAAATAAATAAAAAGTAAATATTTGTAAATATCCACAGATTAAAAGATATTTGAGTTAGAGTTTGAGTTTTGAAGTGTTAGCTGAATCAACGCCAGTCATGCGCCTTAGATCTCCGTCAGATCCGATGTTTCGTATACGCTGCAACTTGGACTAATTGATGTTATTAGTTTTCGGGACGATGCCCCGTGCAGCTCGGCCATGATTTACAACTATGTGAACACAACACCGGATGGGCCAATTTTAAATTCTGCTACAAATTGTGACGGCATTTGTTTGACTTATTTACCAAAGAAATATACGGATATCCTATGCCATATTGGAATCACGTATTTTCCAGATGGCTTGACACTTAACCAGAACTTAAGTTTAAGGGCGGGCCCTAGGCAAACAGAACTTAGAATTTCATCCTTTTGTTATTTTTAGAGGAAACTAAATAAAAAATAAAAAAGCCTAACTGAAAGTCTAACTGAGGAACATACTGTGCCATTTTTATAATGATTAGATAAATAACAAGAACACAAATTCGGATGCGGTGCGAAATTGTAAAATAAAACATTGTGACAGACAGATTTTCTGGCAACTTCAGGGGACCTTTCTATCGAGCAAAATTAATAAAATTACGTTTATGGGAAAGCGAAGTCACGCTGACACTCGTGATAAACAAGCTAGTGAAAAAACAGCAATAATACTCGTCATTCCGAGCAATTTGTGTTTTGCCAAAGGCTGTTTTTGCCTAGGGCGCCGTCTTAACCAGCTACGATTCATGTTGAAAGAGTAAGAAAATTTCCATAAATCAATGCACATTGCCCCTACTATTGATTTGATAATTGAACTTTATTCATAGGCTCTGCTGTGAGATGCTCGTGATGCTCTAACAAGAACTTCGTAAAAATGCACCTTACAAAGTATAGTAACAACAACTGTACATAAATTAGCATCCTTTTAAACAAACATGAAAGTAAACAGACAATCACCGGCAACCATATTTTCGAAATAACGATGTTCCCGAGATTTACGTAAGGCTCTGCACGGGACTGCATTGCAATGCCATTCACATATCCAGCTTACTAATTAAGTCAACATCGAGGAAGAAAGCTGTAACTTTGACAATACTACTCCATACGCCAGTAAGCCAGGTAACCATTACCGCAAGACCCTCAGATTGACTATAATAGTCGGTAGTAACAGGTCAGGGAATAATGGTAGCAGCAAAAGGCCGCCGCACATAGATCTATGGGTAGTTAGACACGTCCATTCAAGTGGACAAGCTCTGTGGCGCCACCATATAAAGTGGACAATAGCGGCGAATGACAATCGGCGCTTTACTCGAGTTCGTTATGCGCATGTGCGGAGTGGTCAAGAGGTGAGCGCGGTATTATTATTTGGTTATTCTAAGGTAAGTTTGAGCTCTAATAGGGATAGGAATGTGTGAGGTTCTGAGTGTTTGGTAAAAAAGATACGATGTATACCTAATATCACACTTCTTCATTGAGGATTATAATTTGAAAATATCAGTCTTATTGTGTTACAACCACGCTTGAGTTGTTATTGTGATGTGTAATATTATTAAATAGTCATGACATCTAGCCTATAAAAGTTTGTTTAATTTTTCAGTTGTATAGTCAGCATCTGATATATCTGAAACCAATGCTGCTAACACGATCTAGTGAATTCAGGTAATTGATTGATCTATTTGTTAACAGTCTCGCATACAATCAAACTTTCTCTGTAGCATTCGCCACATAAGCAATTTACTTGACAAGCTTCTCTCGTAAACTAAACGCGTTCTCAACTCGCAGCATCCACTATCTGACACATTCACACCGTCTCATTAAGCGTTCGTTTACGTCGTTAAGTATGTAAATAGTCGGTACAGTCCGCAGTCGGCATGACACGCGACGTATCGCCACCGACTGGGACAATGTAGAGTTGCTTGCCTCGTAGAAGTGGCAAGGAATTGTTAAGGATACGGTATTAAATAAATAAGTCAAATAAATCTAGGAAAATATCTGAATTGGAAGCAGTGTGTACAAAATATAGCTTGACGATATCAGAATTATATTTTTCAGCCATTGTATTTTAGTGTGAAAAAGACAGAGTTTAGTTTTGACGTCACTATTTCATAGAACTCATGAACAAAATTGCCGTTTTGATAGTTCCTAAAATAAATATCTTATGAGTAGCAGTAAATACCGTATTTTTGGCCACTTCTAGCTGCTATTATGTCTTAGAAAGAATCCAAAAGCAACAATACTCAAAATATTGCGTAGGTAATGTAAGTTTTACTAAATCTATCCCATAAGTAACTTTTTGAATTAGACTACTTTAATGTATGACTCAAAATATCACCTAAACTTTAACTTAAAGTTGACCAGAGGGTTTTGGACAGAATACAAAGCCAAGGATAAAATTAAGCGAAAGTTGGATTCACACAAATTACCATTGTTATTTTTATCAAAACGTACCGTGCTGCCACTTCTAGCCATAACCAACTCTGCGCCGTATCCTTATAACCAGACCATTCTCTGCATAGAAGCCGCTAAGATCTGCATACAGCCTGCCAACATAACTATACAAGTCTTCTGCACCACATTCATTCTTATCTTAAGAGCATATGGGTGAGTTTGCCCTGAGATTACGGCAAAGTAGATTGGTATCTGTGAATGACGTTTCCACTTGCCACTCCATGTCGTTATAGTTTCTTACGTACATTCAGAATGGGTTAATAGTGGGTTAATATTTCGTATTTCGCATATATTTATTGCATATATCAGAAATATATAGAAACAATACAGAAAAGGCATGAACAAAGGCAAGCTTATCTCTAAAAAGAGATTTCTTCCAGCAAGCCCAGGATGGACAGGATACATTCATAGATCGGTGATACGCTGATTAGGTTCGATATGAACATAGGTACGTTTAGGTATAAATAAAAAATACGCGTGTAGCACCGTACACGTGTTAGAAGTAAAACTTCTGTAGCTAGATCATTAAGTGGTACCTATACTATACACCTATACCTACCTATACTAAAAGAGATTTAAATTTCCAATTTTGAGATCCAATCTCTGCTTCAAGTTACTTTTAAGTTTCAGACGTCCGATTATTTGAAATTATTTTATACTTGTACTTACTTTTAATACGTCATGTCATTTATTTCCCACCATTCCTTATCTACAATTTGTCGCGCTCGTGGTGATATACTTAACTCATTCAATAGTGTCACTACTATTTGCATCTCGCTCAGATTATATACCATCTGACGTCACGTCTTTAAGCCGTCTCGCTCAAATGTATGCATTGCTTTGCTTGTTTTAGAAATCCATATCGACCCGTGTGACATTGATGAAACTCTTTTCTTACAAACTGTATGGATCGCATCGCACAGCTGTCAAACATAAGTTCCGGTTCCAACAAAGAGGTTGAACGAAGTAGTTTTTGGTCACGTCACTGGTTTTGTTTGTCTTTGTCCCAGCCAGCGGCGGCGGCGGCGGCGGCGCCATCTTGGCCATACCGGAAATCAAGAACTCGTGGAAGAATGCTTAAAATAATTTTTATTTGTTAACGTTTCATCAGGTTTTTCTCTCACTAATTAACATTCTTTATTGTACGAATGTATTATTATCTTATCTGATTAGTTAAAAACCGTATTGAAAATAGTTGCGGTTTTAAAAGTCTTCAGCCGACCCTGACGTCACCGATTCCAATTTCCATTACATTTCTTAGCCACTCGTGATAGCACCCGGCTAGTAGCAATTGAAAAGCAAATATATGAATAACCCACAGTTGAGAGGTTAAATAAATTTTACCCCCGTGCCCTAAGAAGTTTTACTTCAAAAATGCCGATTTGGGACTAGAATGAAATATGATTTACAAACACTATTTAATAGAACTCATAACTTTTCCGGAGGTTAACTTTGTCCGTCCGTCCCCTAAGGAGCGTATTTAGCCCTCAGCTTTGAGAGTTGTCCCAGCAATACCGAAATGATATGGATTCGCTGTATGAAATCTTTAATTTTATGCGCTTGAGATAGCTCTCAGAGCTGAGGGTGGTTTACTGTTACAGGTGTAAGCAACCCTGGATCGCCAACAGAAACAATAAAGTCTTAAGATTGTTTATCTCTGATGGGAATCGCACCCGGGACCACTAGAATCAGAGCATTGACTATACTCAGCCACAGGTATACTTTCAAGTGTCACATCCCAAATTGCAAAACTAAATCCGAAACGCATCGACGACCTTACGTGACTGGCTGACGGTAGATTTTAAAATAATTCCAATTTCACACTGAAACTATGAAAATTCTCAATTTCACGGTAGTTTGGAAACATTTGAGTGAAACAGGTGGCGTGGAAATGAAACGTGAGGGATATAGTAAACAACTTTTAGGCTACCTACCTATGCTGCAGGTTAGATTTTAGTCAAATTGGTTTCATGGTGTGTTAGGAATATGATAGGCAATGGAAATAGTAAAGCGGTACCTAATCTTGGTTATTTTCTGAGGTTTCTGCATTTGGAAATGGCATTCTGACATCGACATTGAAAGGCGTAAATTTAACCAAGAATTTCTTTGAAAACTCAATGCATTTAACATTTCGTTTTATGTCATCGAATATTCGTTTAAAAACATGCAATCAATGATGGGACCAATGGGGAAACGCATATTCTCAAACAGTGTACTGGCTGAAAGTGAAAATACAAATCTCAGTTATAAGAGCAGTTTCAATGAGAATAAGAGGCACTCGAAAACATGTCAGGGCCTTTCAATGTGAAGATGGAGTAGGAATACTTTAGTGACAGCCTGATCACATAAAATACCTACATAAGTTTTTTATATTTTATATATGTGTGCAATATATTTTTATGTAATTCTGTATAAATTTAAATAAACGTGGGACTATTGTGTAGTCGGGTAACTCAGGCCACACCTTGCAAAGAGTGAGAATCCAGCTGTAAAAATAATACCGCTTCAATGGCTTACTGACATCTCTTATCTGGCGTGATCTAAGGTTTGTCTATCCCAGGTTCAAATCCGGACGGGGAGAAAGAAAGTGTGTGTGTGTGTGTGTGTGTGTGTGTGTGTGTATTAAGTGTCTGTATTATGTTTTCTGTGCAATAAAGTATAAAGTAAGTAAGTAAGTAAGAAAATAATGCCATCTTGAATGTTCCCTCTCAGTATACTAAGGACACCTCCCATAGGGTGCATGACAGGTGACATCAAGACGTCTGAAAATATCTATTGCAAGGGATAAAAGATTAGTTTCTCCTAATTTTAATGTCAAATATTTTGTCTTTCAGTGGGAACAGGCTATCCTAGTATGGGGCCAGGAGCAGCTCATGCCTGTATTCATAGAGTGTTTAATTGTTTATATTTTAGAGATATGGATTTCCAGACATTTTCATTATTTTCATATTCTAAATCTATGCCAATAATAGATCTACGGTACTCCAGAAGGCAGCGACTTGCGAGTCGATCCTGAAATTCACTTAGAGCCATCGAACGCTTCTAGAATAATTTAACCAATAACCGGCCGCCGGCTAATTTTAGCGAGAAATGGAAAAACTTGGCAGCATCGTGGATGACGGAGAGGCTTAGGTTCCGTTGGCGTTTAGTATGCAAGTCATGCTATCTCTGTCTGTTTGTCGCGGCGGCGGCGGCGGCGGCAGGGCGACACTGCTGCTGCGGCATTGCAGCCGAGACCGGAATCGTTTCTCATATAAAAAAAATACGACAACACTGCAACAACTTCGTACTGCTGAGTTTGGAATCATACCTTTAGGCTGCCTGGATTTGGCTAGATCAAGTCAATAGTTTCCTGTGCACTAAATGGACATTGGTAAGTATTAATGATCCCTGTTGTATTGGGTAAGACCTTGGATGATTAAGATAATAAAACACTGTAAAACAGTAATAATATTTTATATTTGCGCGTTTACTACGCCATGTTGAATTCTAAATTAAAAGTAAACAAATAGGGTTGGGACACGCACGGGACTAGTGATGCCCATAATGATCAATTGAGTCACGCTCAAGTACACAGTAAGAACCAGATGAGTCCCGGAGTATTTTGCCGTAGGTATGAGTAATGATTTGTGACGACTTGAAGAGTATCGTGAACAATCATTGCTCAGGAGATGTAGATTTATTTTCACATTGAGACCTCTGTCTAGTGTCTACGTACGTACTATGGAAGTAGGACAGGGACTATTACATCGTGCTTACTATGTGCTTCCTGAAGTAGGATTAACAAACTCATGTTCATTCCCAATAAGCCACTCAAAACTGCTTAAATTTCATGTATATTGTATAGGTAGCTAAGTAAGTTTCCTCCTATCCAATAGGTACTTGTTCTCCTAGACAAGTGGTACGCTTTTTCACATTATTGACATATTTTTCTACGACTCTATCAATTCGTCGTGTTTTCTTGCGGAACTCTGAAATTTCCTCTGCCACCGTCGCCTTCAGTAAAGCAATTTACACCGCAAAGTGACGGAGGCAGCGCGTGCATGCAGTACAAGAATAGATAGATACCTATGTAAAGTGGAAGGATAATAGGAACCTATATAGTGCTTGTACACCACGAGTAATCGGATTAGTACATATCTACCTACCGCGTTGTTTCTGGATATACTTAAATGACCTGATTGAGAGGAATTGTACAATAGTGCAACAATGCTAATGCTAACATATTAAGGTATTTCATCGCAACTTACTTTAGATGTAAACAAATCGTAAGACTTGGGAGGTGTCAATCCACGCTCTAGAAGTACTACCCGGTTGACTTAGCTTGAAACCTCGCTGACATGAAATTGCATTGAAAGCGCCGTAATGACGTCACAATTTGCCGAGTATTTCCTGAAATACACATGAAAAAAGCACCCCTAATTTATTCAATGAGGCGCCTTAAAAAGTAAGTAAAGTAATTACCATATAAAATATTAAAGTAGACACAAAGAGGCTATCTAATATTGCTATGTAGAGGTAAGTACTCCATTCCTTTACACGTCGCAGCAACAGTCAAAGCCCTTAATCTTTGTCTCCAGCGAAACTGTCGTCTGAACGAAAATGGGAAACGCTAGCGAAATAAAAATAGAAATAAAACTGAAGAGAAATGAAACAGAACAGGCATTCCATGTGCACGGTCCGTGCCTGCGCCAGCATTCCACGTGCACGGTCCGTGCCTGCGCCAGCATTCCATGTGCACGGTCCGTGCCTGCGCCAGCATTGTGTAAATGTAAAAATTTGCACGAATAGGAAACAGGGACTCGACGAAGCGTCTTCTGTCGACCTATGCATGTGTTTTGGATGTTACTCTACTCAATTCCTTCGCATATAATCTAAGCAAATCACTGAATAAATATCACTTTCTTATGTATTATTATCTACTTCACTGTGAAACCGGATTGCTCAGAGTAATATTTGGGCCGCATGCCCAGTCGATTTGCACTAAGAGGTAAAACGTAAAGAGGCTATGATCAAAACGGTTTCATATTGAATGTTGTGATATATAGAACATATAGGCCAACTAGGGACTGCTAGTGCCACTAGGTACAACGTGTGTTGACGCTAATTTATTAAGAGAATAGTCTTGACACGCATTTAATGTAGTGAGCATTTTTAAGAACATAACATTAAATTAGGACACAATAAGAACGTTATTCTTAAATTCCATATATCTAGAGTACACTAGAGTGACCCCTCATCAGGTTTGGTTGTAAAGAAGCGTCGAGCAAGTTTGCTAAAGTTTAGGAGATTTTTCAGTTATCTTGCTCGTTTCAGGAATCCGGTGTCTGCTGGAAAGTGTAAAGGAAAAGGTGTTTTATGTATGCAGTAACATTCCTGCAAAACACGAACCACAATACAGGATGGTCCTAAAACATTTATTTTCCAACACCTCCAAATCATTTCTTATACAGAGATGACCGTCACCCACGCATTGTATTTGTACCAAGTATTGATCAGTTCCGCATCACAATATTATGTTTACCGTGAGCAAATGCACGAGTTATTACTAAAAACACAAAAATCACTGTACAGGATGTAACAGAAAGGTGTACTCATATTTTAGGGGGTTGTTAGGGACATCATTCTGAGCATTTTTTACTATGAAACCAATTTGATCAGAGCAACTTTAATTTTCACTTCTCTATACAAATCAGCTGACCGCCCGGACCGAAACGTATGGCGCAATGAAAAATAAAGTTGCTCTGATCAAATCACTTTTATAGTGAAAGTTGCTCAGAATGGTCTCCGTAACAACCCCCTAAAATATGTCTACACTCTTCTGTTACACCCTGTAGGTCTGCCTATAATATTTGAAGAGTTCCCTCGATTTCTCCAGGATCCCATCATCAGATCCTGACCTAGTGTCAATGGGACCAATGGAAAGGTAAACCCTCTCAAACAAAAAAATAATTTTTCAAATCGGTCCATCCGTCTAGGCGCTATCGGGGCACATACATAAGTCGGTTAAAAAACATCCGGACGAATAGTAAACCTCCTCCTCTGGGAAGTCGGTTAAAAATGCACCCTTATTATTACGGAACTAACGCTTCGTCTCTCGCTCCGACGTCTATTGTTCGCCATTGTAAGTTTGTTCGGCCTATGTCCTTATGAGAGTATACCGATAACGGAAAATAAACAAATAAAAAGAAAACTGTTTTCTTCCGGTCAATGTCCACACACTTTCCCAGAAGTGACCATGAGGCACAAAAACACTGCCCATTGTTTTTTAAGCGTGTTCTATTGTAAGAAAACTTCTTGCTAGGGTACCGTAATACTACAAGAACCTTTAGTTCTATCAAAGGCGACACAAAGTCCAATATTTCCGAAAATAAAGATTTGATTTAGTCAGTTTTGAAGCAAAACAACATCTCTTACATGTTGTATAGTTATGGCCCATATTTATTCTGGACTAGCTGACCCGGCAGACTTCGTACTGCCTCAATTTAATATGAACTTTATTGAATAGCAATAAAGTTCAAATTTACTCTAGAAAACTTTTGTATGGGAAATAGAAAAGGGCTGGTTTTAGGGTTTTCCCGGAAATTATTCGATTTTTTCTCGCCTTTTAAACCTTCCCTAGACCTTCACGAACATTTCAAGACTAAGATAAGATAAATCCGTTCAGCCGTTCTCGAGTTTTAGTGAGACTAACGAACAACAATTCATTTTTATATATATAGATTTGACAAGCGTCTCCTTCATAACTCTTCAAAGGTGGGGCATTTTACAAAACCTCCTCCTCTTAACAAGAAATTGAAATATGACGCTCTAATTTCCTTTTGTTTTCTTAATGCGTTATCCGACACGCACCTGACCGATTACTTGTAATTAAAAAAAAGTTCGTCGATGTGACTGGCCTAAGACAAAATGGAGGGAGTAACGGTCAATTCGTTTCAGAGGTGTATGCATGGCTGGTTCGAACTGATGGAAGATTCCAGTACCTGCTTGGTCTCAATTCGCTTAAGAGTAAAAAATATGTACTGACTAGATATGTAATAGCATCACTATGATTTCATCAAAGTATCGTAGGTAGGCTATGTATGTTTAAAGTTTTACGCATCATTTTACACAAAAAATCTACGTTTCCGGGCTATACTGATTTGCTGGATGGCACCTTACGTGTAAGGTCATGCAGTTACACATAATTAATTTGCTAACAGTTACTATTTGCCTGTTTTTTGGCTTCCTCGCATGGCAACAAAATGTACTATACCATAAATAGACTTTACCACAACTTATGATAATCTTCCGTAATCACGATTTAACTAGATATTTGTTTTTTTTCCATAGCCCTAAGCTTTAAAAGGCGCTGTCAGCCTGTTAAGCGAACCTACCTTTATTTGTATTGTCGCTAAGTATTTAAAGACTAGTGTACTTGTTTCAATTATTTATTTCTGACAATAAAGAACTTTGAAATGTATGTATGTACCTCTTGCTCACGCTTTGTATGTTATTAAGCCGGGAATACACATGCCTGTAGCTTGCAAACTAGCATAGTACTTGCATACAGCTCCTTGCACGTGCAAGCTACTTTCATGTGTATACACTAACTTGCATGCATGTATCTTGCGCGCAAATATATTGCACACCGTTTGATTTTCTTGCATGCAAGCTGAGGGAGGGGTCGCGGGGGGCTGCAAAACTGGTACGTGTGAACAGACGCGCAAGTAGGGCATGCAATTTTATTCTGTGTCTTTGTGTCCAAGAATCTTTATTGTATTTGTGTGTATTCTTACAGTGAATAAATGGATTATCTATCTATCTATCTTATTTATTATTATTTTTTGTATTATTATGTCGTCACGGGGTGGGGAGATGAGAAGACTATACAGTTTATTTCAGTTGTACAGAGAATACTAGAGAGAACTAGTATGCAAGTATAAGCTACAGTCATGTGTATACGTCTTGGAAAAACAGGTATACAAGTACGCAACTTGCATGCAAGTTTAACTTGCAAATGTATCACTGAGGGCTAGTAACTTGCATTTGTCATAAAACTTGCACGCAAGCTACATGTCTGTTTTACTAGCATGTGTATTCCCGGCTATACGTTGTGTTATTAAAAGTACTGTACCTCGTCACTCCTTATAAGGAAAAGCGGTAACCAAAGGTTAAAATGACGAATGAAGAAATTATGAATTACGAAACACTTTACAGCAGCAATTCTTATTTCCTTCAAGTGCGCGGGCGCAGATAACCGCAGTGGCCAGGTGTGTTCAGCAGCGTGTCTCCTGTAATCAGGGCGGGCGGATATTTGCGGTCGGACGGGAACACGCCGGGTGATTAGCCGCTGGTGTGAGATTCACGCTCGTTACTTGGTGGTGAGTTACTGGAGAGAGGAAACTGGGGTTGTAGTTCTGTTTGTAAAAAATAATTCGCCAAGTTAAAAAAAAAACGACTTCATGACCTATCACTTAGTCCTCCCCACTCGGTACACAAATGTCCTCTATAGACCCGAAAACGAACCTTCGTTATCTGTCTCCTGACAGTGAAGTCTATCCGTATTACATAATATAAACTAATATGTATACGATCCCAACAGCCAGAATTTATCTCTCGACAATGACTATAAACACCATAATTGAAAAAAAAAACTTTAGAAAAAACCGACTTCCACAAACCCTATTTGATTAGATTGAGTTTAATACAAACTGTAACCCCTTATTCCCCCCCCCCTCCCCCCCCCCCCCCTTGGGGACGTAATTTTGTCAAATCCCATCTCAGTGCTACCCCACGCTTCTAAGGAACCTGTGTACAAAGTATCATGGCTCTAGGTCCACCGGTTTAGGCTATGCGTTGCCCGTCAGCCACGTATTGTACCTAGTATTGAGCAGTTCTGGTGGCCATATGTGGTCTTCATCAGCAGTTCCGCATCACAATATTATGCTTACCGTGAGTAAATGCACGAGTTATTTCTAAAACACAAAAATCACTATAGGTCTGCCTATAATATTTGAAGAGTTCCCTCGATTTCTCCAGGATCCCATCATCAAATCCTGACCTGGTGTCAATGGGACCCATGGGAAGGTAAACCCTTTCAAATAAAAAAAATATTTTCTAAATCCATCCGTCTAGGCGCAATCGGGGCACATAAATAAAAAATAAAATAAAAACATCTGGACGAATTGTAAACCTCCTCCTTTGGGAAGTCGGTTAAAAAAGGAGAGAAAAAAAGACTGGATCTATAACGTCCAGGTAAAAAAAAAAACTTCACAGTTTTTTCATGTAGAAACCTAACTATTGGACCTATTCCTGATTTCAAAAAATGAGACCAAATTATTGGGCTTCCCTTTTGAACTAAGAAATAATTTTGGTAATCTGTTCATAAATATTTATGGTGTATGTTTTTTGTTTCTTTTTTTTAATGGGCGTTTTATGTATTTGATTGTATTATTTATTTTCATATGCTGTGAAATAGAAAATAAATGAATGAAATTAAATGAAATGTAATGTCTTCTGAATCCTGAGTAGGGGATTTTGTTTGTGTGTCGTTACATGATGCGTTTTTGAAAAAAAAAAACAGTAAGTTTCAACAGCTTATCTTCTTGAGATAAGCTCGCCTTTGTACACCTTTACTATATATGTATTTTTGTCCTGTGTAATTTTTCTGTGTGCAATAAAGAAATCATTAATTTTTCATTATCTTACAGAAATACAAATGAATTGAAAATCTTAAAACCTTGTAATTTATAATAGTGTTCTGTTTTACCTGTGCACTGTTTTAATAAACATTTTTCATTTTCATTTAATTTTTAACCGACTTCAAAAAAGGAGGGGGTTATCAATTCGGTTGTGTTATTATCATTTTTTATGTGTGTGTTACCTCGAAATTGGTATTATTTGTTAACCGATTTCATAAATTATTTTTTAAATGGAAGAATAGACCTTCAGGTTGGTCCGTTGAAAATCAGGAATCGGTCCAGTATTTAGGTTTCTACATAGAAAATACTGTCATCCAGGTATCCAAAATTACATATTTTTGTCTTCCTGTGACTATGTATGTGGTGTAGATAAATTCTGTCTGTAAGGACCGATTTCGTTTATTTTGTGTCATATTGTGAATTGTTAGACGTCATTCGCATTCCACGCGGACAGGACTATCCCCCGGTTTCTGAGACGCTGATCAAAGGTTACGATTAGCTAACAGAGTGATTAACTGATTTCAGCCAATCACGTGCCGCCATCAGCCAATCGTGTGCCGCCATTTTTAATTAACCACCGAATAGTTAATCGTGACCTGTGATCTGTGTCTCAGAAACTGGAGGTAAGTAAAAGATCATGAAGTCGGTTTTTTTTAAGTTTTTAACTTGGTTGTTTATTATTAGCTCCGATTTTTCGATGCGCGGGTGAGGTAGGGCTATGCGACAGTCAGCCAATCCCGGTAACTAAAAAATTCTGGCCTTTACCACGGCCTTAAAGATGTTTATCCTAATAATCCGCCGGTCTGCGGTCTCATGTCCGGCGTGCGAGTGAATTTGACGTTTACCAATGACCGCAAACAATCGAACTCGACGGCTACTGCGTACGCGCACGTCAATTTGGACCTATAGTGAAGGGGGGAGGTGGGGTGAGGTAACTAGCGGTTTTTGCGACAAGCAAAATCAACATAGCGTCACGCCTTTTCCTCTTTGGAAGAGACAGGCCTCTTGAACCATCCTATTGGTGCAGCACCGTTAGGTTTTTGTCAATTTTTGAGTTGGACTCCACGGAATAAAACTTCTTACTCGGGTTACACAGAACTGAATAGCATGCATGTGAATATGGTGATTGATTAAGATGATGATGAGAACCAATACGTAATGTGCATTGCCAAAGAAGAAAACTAAATCAATAAGTATTAGGCGCAAAATTCAATGGTCTCCTAAAAGTTTTAAACCTTTACACAGCCGCGCCGGATTGGTAGCCCAAGCTGAGCCGCCCTTTATTAATTGTCCACTTTCAATTTTAAAATGCATTATTTTGTGCAATAAAGTACCTATGTATGAAAAAGACGCTAGCGACTCAATGTGACATAAAGATGTTTCGTAGCCCCAACCTATTATCCTCGGCGTGTGTGGGAAAGTGGTCGAATGAATTTTGTTTTCTTATTTACGGTGATTATTGATTATTTATATGCAGTTGTTTACTAACCTCGTTAAAGTCCTGAAAAATAAATTATACATTTAAAGTATATTTCACCGCAAGAGACGTAAGATCAAGCTCTAAACCATAGGTCTACTTCTATGAAACATAACGAATCAAATTGATTGAATTGAGTTAATACATTCATCCATAGTTTTCAAAGTTAAAGGCTCCAAAAAAGGGCCGAGAAACCCTTTTTGTAATACTGTAGGCACTGTAGGTATGTGAAAACTCCTATTTGGGGTTTGCATCAACAGAGAATATGCATATTTAGCCCCTACGTGTCGGTAATCACGAAATTAGGAAAGATTAATGATGTGGTGTCTTTCAAGTCTCATATCTAAGTTGTACGAGTTCACTATCTCACCGCAATCAATCCAACTGTAGCACTGCTAATTATTTACCGACAAACTTGCCAACAAGCGCGTTTTCACCCCTATCGTGAAGTTTACGCAATTTAGTGTTAACGCTTCATATTTGTCAACCCGACTCAGTGCTTCAAATGTTGCAAGTTTTGTAGAAGAGAGTGAAATAACACATCGTATAAATATCATACATAGGTCTCAATGAAATCCCAATAATTGCTCCATATCTGCGGCAATGGGTTAGCCCCGCAAAACAGAGTATTGAATAACTGGCTGAAATTGGGCTCAATTGTGCCTCCGCAACCCCGTATGGGAAAACGCGTGACGCTGTATTATTATTTACATCCCACTCGACTAAGAAATATCCTTACGTAAGTCAAGACTATTGATTGACAACTGAGCGTCTAATCTATTAAGGCTGGATTTCACCAACAAAAAGTTATACGGGAATAACTATCCTGGGGACGTAAATGGAGTATAGTATAGAGATGGCACATCGTCAGAAAAAAAAGAAAAGAAAGAGATGACATAATACGAATCATTTTTGTGTAAGCGAGAAACAATAACGATCACCTGTCCCTTACCCGCGTATGCGTTTTTGTTGTTGGCCACAGAATTGTCAAATGCTTGTTTGCTCTTGTTTTGACAGATGAGTGGCAGAAAATCTCTGATTTTGAACCTTATGCTTATTGAGAACCAACTCTATCTCCATCTCAAAGGTGTACGCATTGTTCTGAGTGTACGCATGCACTCCGTCTATTCCTTTCTCTGTCTACGCCCGGGGATAACTTGTATGACAAATGACAGTTCAAAATGAGGTGATCTGATCTAGGTGTCACTGGTGTCTATGAAAAAGTAGAATATACTCTCGAGTAAATGGTACTTTTTCGGTCGTAAAATCCAGCCTGAATGAGATTTAATTGAAGTTGAGTCGAGGCTAAGGAAACAACAAACCAGCATACCGGTGTAAATGCCCTATATTTTTGGTCCAATTTCTATTAACTAACAAGAACGCAATTTCCTAAAACACATGCGCAGATATTTACTTAATTTTCCATTAAAAGAGCCCATTTGCTCAGAATGCGTGTTCGCGGGTCATTCTACACAATCGCTTTGCGTTCGAGATATTATCATGATTTTTCGTTATTAATTACGCACAAAATACGCAGAAGGGTTAGTCGGGTTAGAATGTAGCCCGGAGTTCGATTTCGGTCACTTTTTTGTTTGGCGGAAAATATTTTCTGATTTGCCGCAAATCTTGTGAACTTTGCTCGTCTAATTCGTCAATACACCGTTTTGAAATCACACATCTTTCTTGAAATCTTAATCTATTACTATAAGTAAAAACGTGGATGTGATGGAGACGTTAATAAATAGGAGCAATTTACTTTGAGACTTTGTAAAACAATAACGGATATATGTACTACTTATCTCAGGACAAAACTACAGATAAGATGGAGCTGCTTTGCTTTCATTCCTATGATCCATTTATTAATACCTTTCTACGCATATTGTGCTACGTTTGCACCTGGACAAAAAATCTTCGGCTACCATTTATAATTGAAACAAAAAGTAAAACTTAAAAAACCCGACTTCCACAAACCCTATTTGATAAGAAACCAATGTCAAGTCCTTTTTGAGTTTAATAAAAACTGTAACCCCATATCCCCCCCCCCTGGGGAATTAATATCGTCAAATCCCATCTTAGTGCTACCCTACGCTACATAAGGAACCCCTGTACTAAGTTTCATGGCTCTAGGTCCACCGGTTTAGGCTATGCGTTGCCCGTCAGCGATTGTATTTGAACCTAGTATTGAGCATTTCTGGTGGCCATGTGTGGTCTTTATCATCAGTTCCGCATCACAATATTATGCTTACCATGTGCATTTGCACGAGTTATTATGAAAAACACAAAAATCACTATAGCCCATAATATTTGAAGAGTACCCTCGATTTCTCCAGGATCCCATCATCAGATCCTGACCTGGTTTCAATGGGTCCAATGGGAAGGTAAACCCTTTCAAACAAAAAAATATTTTTCCAAATCGGTCCATCCGTCTAGGCGTAATCGGTGACATACATTAAAAAAAAACCCGACGAATTGTAAACCTCCTCCTTTTGTGAAGTCGGTTAAAAACCTGCCTCCGATTCGATTTCGGTTTTAGCCGAAAACACATCCCCACACTAGCTCATTCATTTAGGACCTGGTTAAAAGGAAGTGATACACGGTGATACGTTTTTGGGGGTTTAAATTGTATCCTTGTTGTGAGTTTATAGTCCGAGACACGCGATTGCTCTTTTGTGTTAACACAATAGCTTGAGATTTGGTTTTGGGTATTCCACTTCGCACCAGCACGAAACTCATATCATACCATATGCGGCATTATTTTTTATAATATTTAAAGACGTTACTAGGAAATATAAGTATTAAGTTATTATTAAGTTACTCTCCTCTGTATGATCCCTACGATACAGGCTTGCCTAGTGTGGGGATCACAAGTACTGCTTTTGTTTAATTTTAAGTTTGCACATAAGTCTTCACATAATATTTAAGTTATATGAATTGTTTTTCTTTTTTTTTTGTGAAATAAATAAATATTTGATTTGATTTGATTTGATTAAGTTACTGTGCAATAAAGAATATGAATATAAATATGCAACATATGTATAATTTCCTTTTCAACGTTTCCCAAATAGCCATCAGAATTTATCTCAGTCATATTTTTTTCAGGGCTTCGCCAAATATATTGCACTGTAACCTAAATTAAAAATAAGTATTCTACTTCTGCCTGCGTAATAATAAATTATAGTAAGTAGTTCAACACCCTAAAACACCCTTTCGAAGGTTTTGTTGAGACGAATCAAATGAGCCCAAACTTGACGGGTTTACAAGAAAGAATGCCAGGGTTTCATCTACCACCTTTCAGCTCCATCATCATCATCATCATCAGGTGGTGATGATGAGAAAATCTCTAAGAGGTATGAAAAGGACTTACAGTAATCATCCTGAAGTTCCCTCTGCGACCTTCGAGCTCCATCATCAGACCATCTCGATGGTACCATATTATTGTATTGTCATCTGAACTAACACTACCAAGTTTCGGAATGATATCATAACTAGAAGTGGGTAAAATTTCCATTCCTAGATTTATTGCACTACCTATGTTATTTAGTTACATGACGACCTAATTAAAGGGTGTTAAAAATCAAAAGTAACACAAACGTTTGTCATAATACAGAATAACGAATACGATTTTGTTTAAAAAAAAAACTTTTCCCGTTAGGGTGTTTAAGCCACGAGGCAGAATTCTACTTAGTCAAAAGACTGACCAACTGATAATTATTATTGATAACCGTAATCCCTATTGTCATCACAGTTATTATCAGGTCCATCCAGCTGAGGCTTTGTCTTACGAACAGTAAGTCATGGATTTATTTTTGGAAACAATAGTGTGTCTTGGTAGTTTACAGTCACCTACTTTTTTCTGTTTTAATTCTAAGTACGGTCCTCATATTATTACTAAAGACTAAAGAAGTTAAGAATTACTCGTCTATTTACTAAAACGTTTTTCGCGTGATAACTGGCTAAAACTGGGCACAATTGTGTCTCTGCCACCCCGTATGGGTAAAGTCGTGACGCTATGTTATATTATGTTTTGCTGATATTTGAGTAACACTATGTGTTACGAAGTAACTATTTTCTTATCTGTGCTATCTATACAGTTTTTAGGGTACCGTACTCGAAGGGTGCCAAACGGGACCCTATTACTAAGGCTGCGCTGTCCGTCTGGCCGTCCGTCTGTCCGTCAGCGGGTACTAGAGCACGAACTAGAAAATTGAAATTTCCACAGAATATGTATATTTGTTGCCGCAACAACAAAAAATACTGAAATATGAGAGATATTACAAATTAAAGGGGGTACCCATACAAGAGACTTGTTTTGATACACCCAGGCCAATATGATGGTATATTTTGCGTCAACCTACATCGTTGTGGTAGCTCAGCCGTTATGTTGTAGGCCCTCAATCCTTAGGTCGTGAGTTCCAATCACCTTGAGGACATAATCTTTCTTTCTTTTTCTTTTATTGTTTTGAGTGCTTAAGTTTTGTTGTACGATGGTACGGTACCCTTCGTGTGCGATTCCGACCCGCACTTCACCGATATTTTTTAGTCACTAACTTACCACTTGGTTAATTGTTAACAAGAAGTGAGCAGTTGGATTCGATACGCAACGGTTCTTTTATCCGTTAGATTTAGGTAACATTTCAATTGTTCAGTTAGTTCTGATTGAAATTGTAGAAAACATTGGCTTCCTGGCTGGCTAGCCATAAATCCTCTTAACAAAAATTAATAAAAAAATACCCATAGATTTCCCCTACCAAACTCCTAAGAAGGTAAGGACTCAAGATTAAACTTCACAATATTGCGTGACAAACAAAACGCATGCAAGAAATCCTTCATCACCAAGATCAAACGAGACTTATCCGGAAAATACACACCCACCTTCCAAATCCCTTAATACGAAGAAAAATCCTACACACAAGTCTGTATACCTACACGCGAACGAACGCCTCGGGAATTAAAATGAAAGAAAACTTCTCCGGGCGCACAAAGTCCACAATGTCAAAAAAAGTCTTCGTCAACAAACAAAGTGGGTGAAAAAAAAACGGAACGAACTCTACATTCTTAATTTAACTTGAGTCACTCTTCCCTCCTACGCCCCTTGAAAGTGGCCAGTGTTCTAAAATCCCCCAGTAACCCCGATTTTTTCTTCCACATAGGCGTAATGCGTGAATCGGCCAGTATTTTCCCAGGTCGAGATATACTGGCCACATGTCGCGAATACGACGTGGAAGCAAGGAGTCCCTATAGCCGCGGGGAAAGGAGGTTTTATGTATGTGATACGCCGTGATTTCGGTCGAGCTCACCTTGACACGTCGTTTGCGGGGATGTTACGCTGACGAGGGAAAATGTCAGGCTGTTTATTTTTATTACCATGGCTCATTTCGAGGTTTCTTTCTTATTCTTTGTAAGTCACATAATCTTGATGTGTTTTTTTCTGCCTTTACCTAGCTAGAGTCCTAGCTAGACCTATTGGAATTAACAAACGCCCAATTATTTTGTTGGTTAATGTTAATTTACTTTCCATTTAACTAATTGTTTTGAATAGATAAATAACATCATTATAAGTAAATAAATATGTAAGTATATTCCTAATAAGTATAATATATTTTTCGTTTCAAAACATCAACTGTCTATCACTTCAAACAGACTCAACGCACACTCATAACACTCCCTTAATAAACCAGACAAAAAATTAACATCCCCAAAAACTGCACGATCAATAACACAAAGAAAGTACTAATCTACCGTACCCTTGTCCTCTGTCAAATCAAAACTTTAAAAAATTCGCTAGAGACCCCCCTTTACACACACATGGCAACGTCACGTACGCACACATACACTACTCATTATGAGGGTAACTAATCAGCGAGCTACGAAAAAAGCGGCGAATTTTTTTATTCATTATACACCCCCAGTTTCTTACAATGCTGTCCCTAGATAACTGAACTGGGAAAGATGTAGAGACTGCTGTGCAAAAACAAGTTTTTTAAATAAGTCTACCGTGTTTAAGACACCAGGATAGAAATAAATAAAATGTTGTACATGTACATTGTAGACCTACCTAACCCTAAAATTTACAAACAATTGAACGAAACTATTTCTCAAGGGCATCCGCTTTCATCATTCTATTACTACAAAACTCGAGGTGGCTGACTATAGAACATGTTTATGACAGTCATAGACTCTAAGACATATGACAATGACAGTCATCTACTCTCCTTTTCATTTGGTGACTCTTACAAAATATATTAAAACTACCGCCTGACTATCGATGACTGTTATGTTTTTGTCGTGTAGTGGATTTTTCTTCAATACTTCAATAGCTATTCAGCTATTCAGGGGAAGTATAATAATTTTAATCAGTCTAGCCAGTCTTGAGTTAAAACTGTATAAACTAATCTATTTCTTTTATTTTTATATTGACACACTGACTGATAGTCTGCTCTACTCACTTCCCTGTCCCCGCCTCACACACACATTCAGTTCGGTAATAAAGCACGAATTTGCATACTACCCGACTAAGTGCGATCGCTTGTTTGTCCGCTTTCTTCCTATTTACTTGAATTAAACGAGTGCTCATTTGACTTGTTTTTGAACGAGTAATTATCTGGCTGTAACACTGTGCGCTGTTTTCGAGCAAATGTTTGCCAAGTAACATGAAATAGTATTTATTTTCCGGTAGATTACAGTTTAGGGACATCGTGAAGAAAATTCTCCATAACTGCATTTTGATGGGCTAGCCCCCTGTCAAGCAAAAAAAGATTGTTGAGCTAAACGTGTGCAGGTTACTACCTTGCCACCCCGTATGGGAAATTGCGTATGGGTGGTAAACATTAACAGAACAGTGTTTTTCTTCGTAATATTTAATAAACCTGTAGCAAATATTAAAGGACTTTAATTGAATTCAAACCACCAGCTGCATCTCTTCATCTTTTCATGTTGGTTCGTTGGTTGTTGCGTACCTAAAGCATAAAGTTTTTTTGGCTAAATTACCTACCACGCTTTATGTGAGTTCCCTGCGTCGCGTCATATAAAAATTGATATGTATTGAAATATATTTCCATATAAAACAGATACTTACCTGCATTAGCAGCAATTCAATAAAGAACCTAATGAAAGCTAAGTAGTCGCAAACATTGCATAGGTATTACCGGAGTCACAATCGAAGGAATTGCCACGTCGCCTTTTCTTAAGCGAGCGACGCCTAATTTCAATATCCGAATCGAACGAGCCCGTTTCAGAAACTCTCCATCGGGAATAAATTACTTTAGCTCCTCAATATTTCATCAAGACGAGAGCCTCGGCTGAATATTCAAAACTAGAGCGCAGGCACGTATAAAGGCACGCGCGGGCCATTTTTCGCGCCTATCATCTCGGTAACAAAACGCACTCATAATTACCCACTCCCCGCGCCCCCCGCCGCCCCCCGCCCCCACTCCGCTGCCCCCCGAGGGGGGCGCCGCCCAGTGACAATTATTGATCAAAAATTCTCTCTCTTCTTTCGCAAAAGAAAACTTGGACGGGTTACGTGTCGACTACGAGGGGTTGGTCGTTGTAATTAGAGGATATTCTCAACATGTTTTGATATGAGAGTATGAATTGTGCGGATGGGAGGATGTAGAGCAGAATGAAAATAAACAGCAGAAGTTTGATGGTGCGACGATGATCACCCTATTGTAAATTAGAAAGTTGTGTGTGTATCGTTAGATCGGTACCTAGGCAACCTGATAATAATCATCATGTTCAGATTATTGTCTTATAATCGCCCGTTAATAAACTAACGTACTTCATATGTTTTTCAAATGGAAATTCTTATAGTTTTCTTTTTTGTGTCGTTTAGGGCATCTTCTTTAGATGAATCTCTCCTTTTTTTAACCGACTTCCCAAAGGAGGAGGTTTACAATCCGTCCGGATGTTTTTTTTTTGTTTTTTTTTTTATGTATGTGCCCCGATAGCGTCTAGACGGATGGACCGATTTGGAAAATATTTTTTTTGTTTGAAAGGGTTTACCTTCCCATTGGTTTCATTGACACCAGGACGGGATCTGATGATTGGATCCTGGAGAAATCGAGGGAACTCTTCAAATATTATAGGCAGCCCTATAGTTCTTGTGTTTTTCTTAATAATAACTCGTGCAAATGCACATCGTAAGCATAATATTGTGATGCGGAACTGCTGATGAAGACCTCATATGGCCACCAGAACTGCTCAATACTAGGTACAAATTCAATGCGTGGCTGACAGGCAGGCAACGCATAGCCTAAACCGATGGACCTAGAGCCATGAAACTTTGTACAGAGGTTCCTTAGTAGCGTGGGGTAGCACTGAGATGGAATTTAACAAAATGAAGTACCCGGGGGGGGGGGGATCAAATAGGGTTTGTGGAAGTCGGTTTTTTCTAAAGTTTACTTTTTGTTTCAATTATATCACTCTGCCTACGCCCATCCCGGCCAATATCCGACCCAATGACCAACATCATAATCTCATTCAACACTTTCCCCAAGCCTCACCACCAAGTATCAAAACCTGTCAGCCCTCCCTCACGCGGCCGGCCTGGCATATTAATTGCACGCGCGGTGCTACCGCGCCGGGGGGGGTAAGAAGTAAGACGGGGGGGCGCGAGGTCAACCCGTGTCTCGCTTTTGTTTTTGTGCGTGTAACCGCCTCTGTGTGCGTGTAAGAAGGATTATTCGAAAGACGACCTCCTTGGGACGGCGATGTTTTATATTAGGTACCTACTGGCTGGTATGTATTGTAGGCTTGATGTCACGCTTACGGTCGGTGAAGGGAAAGTTGAAAGGCGATGTGGCAAGGTGATGCGAGCTATTGTATTTTAGGTAATTTGATTAAATATATGCTACATTGTGTGGATATTTGAAGACATATAAACATTAAGAAACACAGGTACCTATTTGACTACATTTTACACGATTCAAGTAACAAGACTGTCAAAGACGCATTTCCACTCAACAATAATTTAGTTTATATTTATTTTCTTTGGATGGAGTCAAGACATGACAGTTATGGACTAAATTTGTACTAAGTAACTGCTCATTTAACTTACCAAGGATGATTATCTCCTTTTCCATTCCACACGGCAAGATTTTCTTTCTATATTCTATCTATACTATACCAACTTAACACTCACAAAAATACGTGAAATTACTCAAAAATCATAATAGACCGCAATATCTCCACATTTGTCTCAAGCAGTCCAGATCCACCCCGCAGTACCAATTCACCCCGCCTCACGGTATCCGCATTACCAAGTGCTTCATTATTCACCACTCCACAATATCTCTCGTCTGAGAACCGCCGAGACAAATCCCAGGAAGGATTGCGACGTCTCGAATGAGGAGGTGGAATTAAAAATAGTTTCTTGTCTGCTGACTGGGGGTGGGGGTCAAAAGTCAGAGAACACCGGATGAGGAAGGAATAATTATATCGTTATCATATACATAGGAAAGCGTCTCTTATAATTTAGAATTTAGATGTACTTCAGGTGGTTACTTAACCTGGATATTCTAGATTTCTTGGAATAAATCTCTTGTTAGAGGTAAGTCTGCCTTTCGTGTGTATTTTTTTCTTGATATATTTGGCTGGATTGCATTTATGTAATTAATTAAAAAGGTAAATTAAATACTCATTAAGTCCAGCGCAATGTTTTTGAATTAGAGATGTCCAAAGGTTGGTGTTTGGTGACCTAGCTGTTGTATAATACTTATACGACTTTCATAATAAAATTATAAGCAAAATAATAAAACCTTAGACATCTCCATCAGAAATAACGCATTGAATCCATTGAGCAGACACAAAGAAGTCATAGAGCAAACACAGTCTACATTTCACAGCATATTGATCATAAATCCAGCTTTATCCAGTGCCATCCATAATGCAGACGCCTCACGTCCAGAACTGCAACTATCGAGCGAAAAGAAAAAAAAACAAATCGGAAAACCCGATCGCGTCGCATCGCTTCCTTCGATTTTCCGCGCCTCTGTCCATTATTGTATTTGTGAGCGAACCATGTATGTAAATCAACTTCCACAACCCCAAACACAATGACAAACTCACCCCGTCTCTCTCATCCGCACGTGGAAAGCTAAGGAGAGAGCGAGCAAGCGCGAAAACGCGCCAAATTCGCGGTGTTAATTTACGTACAGTTGGCAATTATAATTTTCGTATTCCACGCGTGGCTGTCCTTTTCTTTCTTTCCGATTTTTATTGCCGTCTTCTTTTGTCTCGAGGGGGGTGGGAGATAAGACGCCGGAGATATGTAGAATTTTTTTAATAAAAAACCACGCGCGTTTGTGTCTGTGTGCGCTAAGTGATATGGCTTGTTTTCTTTTTAATTTTGTTCTGTGAATGCGGCGCTGGGAGATCATCTATCATGCTTTTTCCTCGTTTTCTGAACACTGGCTGGCGCGTTATTAACATTTCGCATGGGATATGAATATTGATTATTGTCGTGAAACTAATGAACGAGGAAGTCTGATTGGGGCTGTGTTGTGAAATGAAGCTGAAGGGGGAGGATTGGTGAAAATAATATTGTGACAACTTTTGTTCGTATTCAACATAAATCAATGATTTCTAGATTAAGTAGCTAACTAACGTTTTACAACAGATTCTCTTTCTAGCAATTGATACAATGTTTTGGTTAAGTATTTTGGATAATAAGGCGACTCCTTTCACACATAATATAAGCATTTTAACTTAACTTGTGTGGAACCGTAACGTCTTTGCTATCGCAGCGTAACACCATAAATGCATAATAATAAATTGATGCGCAGGAGTTGCTACGACGAGTGCTACGCGCATGCGTCGTAGCGGTGCTACGCACATATGGAAGACATCAACGCGTGCGCATGTACAGTTTTATATTTTTTTAATCTTTGTTACCATTTCAACCCTGTTCCATTGTGTTCCAATTTAAATTAAAAAAAAAACTTAAGGTATTATTGACTGTACAATTAGGAAATATTTATAAACATTGTTTTATCTTATAATTCTTATTCATAAAATTTAACTCGCTCATTTATTTAGTGCGATGCACTGGCTGCCATACTGCAAATACTGAAAATATCTCTGGAGGCTATGAGATCACAATTATTGTAGTGTCCACTACGCCTCTCTCTATTTCAAAACGGTGCGCACCGAACCTTAATGACTCTACGAAAAAGTTAAGCAACTTACTAGTCACACCTTTTTGTCTACAAAATGTATTTCAAGGTCCATCGCACATGCGCCACGGTACTCTGTGGTTAATTAGTCCGTCAGGTATGAGTCTGTGAACCTGTGATTTTACGATTTTACGCTATTTTGTGATTGGCCAGCTGTGAGGCAGGTGGTAGGGGTCACTGACCGGAAGAGGTTTTCTGTTGACATTATTTGAGCCTTATTTAGGGATGACAAAATTAAATGGAAGGCGATAATTGAGTAGACGGTTCTATAGGTATTGTAATTTGCAGTAAGCAGATGTTTTACACTGATCATTAATTAACACATATAACATTGAGATGAAAATTAGGGAGTTAGATTAGAATTCGATATTTTCAAATCCAACCATTTTCAAATACAAACCCATTATAGTTTCCGTGGACCTATAAGGTGCATATTTATGATTTCTGCCTATTGTTAAACAAAGGAAAATACCGTGCGTAAAATGTAAGAAATCTTGTCATTGAAACGTTCTAGTTATAAGTTCCAGCTACCCGTGGATGAATTGCCACACGATCACAAAACCCTGGTCATTGACTCTGCCAAGACGGGGCATAACCATGCACTTACCAGATCGGAACGCCATCTGTCGCATGATGGTGCATTCTGAACACACCCCAGCCATGCGTGAAAACTCCACTTCAACGAACGATACACCTCACTTGTTTTATTCAATTTAATCTCACCATCCCTAAGCATTAGACACGTTAGATTTAAAGTTTGATATCGCCTGCACGCTGACTTGCAAGTTTGAAAAGAAAATCGACATTCGAAATTCAAAATTGTAAGAGTTTATTTTTCTTCGGCCAGGCATAAAGAATCACAGTGTGCTTTAAGGTAGCTGGCCGTGTAAAGCGGAACGAATCTCGCTTCCTGCGTCGACGTGATTTCTCGACGAAAGTCGCTGGTCGCGGCTGGCTGAATGGCCAGTGGACAATGGCCCCTGATTGTCGTTCGGAAACCGGTGAATGCCGTTCGAGTTGAGCTGATAATCTGATTTTCTTGGATTCTTGTTAGGAATGTGCGTGTTCTGTTAGACCGAATCATCCTCTTTTTGTTGGACTTGGAGTTATGTCAACCTTCACGAATAGCAATGATCAGTTGAAGCTATAAATAACAACGCAGATTAGCAAAGCATACGACTGCAAACATGGATAAGCCCTCGCTTGCCTTTTTAGATACCTAGTAAAATTAGCCCATTAATGTCCCCACCGAGAAGCACAGGCCTTTACCGGATACCAGTAAGATCTTACTCCACCATCACGCTGGCTGTGCGGGTCAGTTTGGTTCGGTTTTTACGACTAATAACCGAGATAAGTTAAGATTACAACAAGCACTTACAAAAGATGTTTCTATTACTTTAAGAAAATATGATAAACTAAGGTATTATTTCTAGACGCAATTGGGCCACCCTTTGTAAATAAAGTTTAATAAAAATAAATGTACTTAGCTCTAAAATATCAATCCCTCAAACAGCTCAATCCCATCTAAATGTTAAATAGAAACCAGCTCTCTCAATATCATTCAGTTCGAAATCCCAAGCAAAATCCTCTGATAGATACTGCCCAAACCATCACTAAGGGGCATCGTTTTTAAAAGTGCAAAGCCCTAGTAACCTCTTAGGAGTTTTTTTTTTTAATTCTCAATAGTGAGGGGCGCCGGTACAAGGTCACTTCGCCCCGAGGGGTGGCGGGGACAGTTTTACGATCAGCTGACGATTTTCTTTCAACTTTTATATTTGGAATTTTATTTTTACGCCGCCAAAGTTGTTTGGACTTTTATCGGTTGGCGATGTTTAGGTTAAACAGCGGTTAATTTAAGTCGCTTGGTCGTTTTGTTGACTTAGGTACCTAGCTAATTTTATACTAACAACAACATAATTACAGTTGAAAGAAATATTGAATACAATCTTCAGTACTAAGGTAGTTGCTGCATGGTACATTATCATTTAAAGATAAGTTATGCATTATAAAACCGATCATCTATCTTTAAACATAAACATTACTGCCATACGATTATATTTTGATAACATTATGTCAGAAGCCTTTCCTCGTTTCATCAAATTCGTTTAAAAAATCTTGAAAACTTATTCAACACGTCCACTAACAGTTGCGAAAACTTTGGGGCTCTATAAAAGTAAGGCAATAAGCAGAGGGGGGTGGTTCGCCCGACTCAGCTGAGGGTGGAGGGGCAGCGGTCATCTCCCCCTCTTTTTATCTCCGCAAGTCAAGGGCGCTTGGGGCAGGTCGGTCAGCGGTTATTGACGTTCTGTTTTCAAATTTTACCTACTTCATTGTCCGGGAAGTTTTTAATGTACCGTCCGGCCCGGTCGTTGACCTTGAGTGGCCTAATCTGTTGCATTTGCAAGGGTGGTTTAATGGCGGCTCTTTGGAGTCGTTCGTTTGACGCCTTCTATTCATCTTTCTGGGGTGTGATGGCATGAGAGGGTTAGTTATTGAGAAAAATATTTATGACGATATTTTGAGATAGATATCTTGAAATAAACCTATCAGCAGTCGTTTAAATAGGTAAATGTAAAAAGAAGATGGAAATCCATAGTTAAGTGTTGTTTAAAACTTACGTGTTTTTACGGACGTGTGAAACAAAAACTCATAGAGGCTGTCGGTGGGATCATTGAACAGTCAATTACGAGAAATGATAGAATCACAGATAACGCCAGTCCGGTCCGTGTACGAATGCGAGTACTATCGTGTGGACTATCGAGTCTGTCTGGATGCTTCTAGAACTTTCTGGTTTTCTAGCTTTTGTTTTGCGTGTGGGCGTTAAGTTTAATTAGGTACCTATTTTATGATGGAACTGAAAGTTGTACTTATCTCTATTTAATCACTCAGAAAAGATATTAACTTATAATGAGAAAAATAACATGTAAGTAATGATATGCATGAAACTGAATACGTATTATTTTTTATGCTTATCACAATTACCAAAATAGTTACTAACTATTTATACTTTGTGTTAATTAGCAATTAAATGGGTATTGTATTAAATTCACTCTTAAATAAGAGATTTTTCATAAATAAATAAATAATAACCACTTTTGACGACAACAGCATCAGTACAAACTATCTATATAAAAAGCCGAAATATCTGAGTGACAGGACCGCCGTCGACAAAGAGCGATTCTCTATCGATACATGTCGATATAACTCGATACCTGCCGAGATAAGGCTCACAAAGCCCCCGCTATTGACAGAGCGTGTACCTAGTGTGAATCTTATCGATAACATCTGTTGAGGCGGGTAGCTACGTCACTATTGTAAATTGGTAGAGTTATTTATGTCAGTCTGTGTGACATTCGTATTTTATCAGTTTAATGTTGCCATTGTACAAATATGTATGATGTCTTTTAAATGATGGAAAGTGTCGTACTTATCTTTGTAATCGTTACCCTAGTGTAATCAAATCAGTTATATTTTTATAATATCCTCTTTTGTTCATGTATATTAACAATTGAAATTTTAATTTACAAACAAATACATAAACTTTCTATAGTAATTTTCTGTGATCATTATATAGTACAAAATAAATTCCAGTACATATTGTGATTTAAACCAACAATACAGGAAAAGCCGTATAAGACGGCTAGTGAAGCCACAAAAACGAGATATATCGACGTCGATAACTTGCCCATTACATGGTCGACGTGCGTGAGCGCCGAAAATAGCTCGAGAATCGAGATTCCGATCAGATGAGTTCGCTTATTTCGAGCTTGTCGCAATCGCTCTATTATGTGTGTATGTGAGGCAATCGAATAAAAAGTGGGTTAGCCCCATGATCCTAGATGTATGTATGTATGTGAGTAGGTAATAAATTATATATTCCATTATTAAGTTCCTGCCTTTATCATTCATACTATCATCATAATCTATAATCATAACCTTCGAAAAAATAAAACAACGTTAGAAATCGAAATCATTATTGAAGTAAACAATGAAGCAACAAACGAAACACCGAAATCATGTAAAACAAAACAATAGCGCTACCTTAAGCTCTTTGGCGCTACCACAAAATCTATTTTTCATTGACATTGATAGATAAAGGGTCACCGACCTCCTTTTGGCGGGTGGAGGCTGGCGCGTGCTCAGATGTGCTGGTCATAATGGCCGACAGAATACAAAGCTAAATCAAATCTCACTGATATCTCGCTAGGATTAAACTTACGTTTAAAACGCTATTATAATAAAAGACGCCATGAGAGTATTGATCTCCAATAATGAACTTGAATTTGATTTATACAGATCTGATATGAACGGATATTTGATGCAGTTGGCGTTAGACAGTTGAACGAACGAAATTTCTATTTAATATCAAGCTTTGTTACGTTAAGATCGTGTCCATAAACAAAGACATAACAGAGTCAATGCAACAAAAATCAATTTGGAAATCGAGTAGCGTAATCGAAACTGTCGGTTGACGATTTCGACATCGACTAAACTGTGGGCGTGTGTTGTCGGAAAAAAAACATATCACTCCCACTCGGACCAACACATCCACAATATAAACAGTCCGTAAATCTTCCTAATGTAGCCTCTACCGCGAAGGTGTTAAGACTCACAGCAACAGAAGAGGTAGCCCGGCGATTTCACACTGGCCACACCACGCCTCGGCACTCGTCATTGGCAGAAATAAAAACGGCGGCCACGCGTAACTTGTCACGTCTCAGCGGACTGCGAAATCGTGCGGCTTTGACAATATGTAACCGCAACAAATATCTATTGATCTACCTCTCCCCGCGCGCTCCGAATCAATCAGAGCACCGCAGCAGGGATAGAAGGGGTCGGACAGCGGCCACGATAAACTGGATACGTTATAATTGTACACAGAATTCGTGCCGTTACGTCGCCGTGCCTTATGAAACGTTGAAGCTTCAATGAGCAGACGTGAACCCGCAATAGAGAAGTTTTCATCACGCTCACAAATTGCAAATGGCGTCGCAACAATCGAGATGTAAATCCGCTCCGTTATTTTTATGAAAAATCGATTCTGGACAATCGATTGGTTCCAGTTGCGTTCGGATTACGCAGTGACGCCACTCCCACGGTGTGGACGTGAGAGCTATCGGTGTGAACTGAACTGAACTGAGTAGTCACTTTTGTTTCGATATTTCGACCCATATGGACACGTGGAAATCGGCCCATTATACGGTGGGCCGGGTCAATCGGGTGTAAAATCGTTTTGAAGGACTACTTAGCTGTTGAAATGGGGAGTCAAGATTATATGGTTGTTTGCGTTGCAGAGTTTCTTTTTATCTGTTGCTAATTGAATGCTAATTCACGGTTTTATCTTAATTGAACAAGTTAGCTACTAGTAATTCCGAAGCGTAGCATTATAACTGTTCATTAACAATACTATATTCCAGGTATACTTAATATTTCGTATTCCTTCTGCTTATTGTGTTAAGTTATCATCACACAAATCTACCTTCCTTTTCACCCTTTTACAGCACAGCAATGAAAAAGCCGATTCAAAGGAGACACGAAGATACGAAGACAAAATAAAAAGCATCCCTTAATCCCAGGTAATATGCAAAGAATAACAAAAAAAAATATAGGTACCATCGTCAAATCTCCGCTCAGCCTTTCTATTACTTGGTGATACGGACTAAATCTCTGTCAGGATAGATTTACTGATAGTTAAGCTTTGCACGATACACTAATTGTTGTCTGCACGCGATGTGAAACCATTATAATTTTCGTGTGCACCTCACATGTCTTGCTGGTATCTATGGCGTGTTTGGTGCACGAATTGTTGATGGATCCTCGAATGAGAGGTCTGGGTTCGAATATGCCTCTTGCCATATGCCATTGCAAACGACAAAGCATATAGTTTCACTATTGGCAAATATAAAATAAATGTTCAGTAGGCAACAACATTTACTGGCTTGGGCTGCATTGTGTTAAGTAAGTATGCTAGCCGGCCTACCTGTTCCTCTTCTAATTTCACATCTGCATAAAATTCAGAGCACATATTAGGCCTTCATTTCAGAATACAAACAATTCCATATTTCTCACCAAATTTTGGTCATTCGACACGTACGTACACTCATATACAGGGTGCACTGTAAGTAATCGCAAATACACGTTGAAGACAGCCGGGCAATTATACAGGGTGAGTCCGCGCCTGGCACGGGGTCGTGTGCCCGAATTTACGCCCGAAGATACATGACTCAGGGTGTTCTTGTTTTGGCTATCCCTATAAATTAGGGGTTGTTTTGATTTTGGTGGTTTTGTTCGGTTTTTGCAGAGTAGGTGTTTTATTAAGCCGTCACTGGTAGATGCTAATTTTTTCTTTATCATAATGTTGCTACTCACCTATTGTGGAATATCTCTTCAACAACTATATGGGACATGTATTATTTATGTTTCATTACATATAAAAGTTTTGTTAGAAGTTGTTGAATATTTCTACTGTACGAGCTAAGTGTAAGGTCACAGTGTTGAGTCAGCGCAAATCCAAATCTTGGATGTTTATATGTGTCTGTTGTCGCTATTTGTCGTTCCTACGACACTGGCCTTACCTCAATGAGAAACAGTATACATACATATACGTACACGCTTGTATATAATTGTGTACCTTACATGTATAAAACATAACCAGATCAGCCTGTACCAGTGTTAATATCAAAACGTATTAATTTGCATTTGTCGCGTGTATAGCCGTGTATAGCTGGGGGTATATACACGTGTATAGCCTCGTATGAACTTTGCGTGTTTATCTAGCCGGATGTACTAATATGAACCCCAAGGCCTTCATCCCAGGGTTGATTATCGCTTGCTGATCTAACAGATGTATCCCTAATGAATCATTTTCAAATGGTTTGGGTTACGTAAACTCAGGTCATAATAACTGTAATTTGAATTAGAATGTTTACGCGTTTGGCGATTATATAGTTATGTTGTATGTCATGATTTGTATGTATGTAGTGTAAGTTAAAATTATAGGATTGGATAAGTATGAAGAATATGTCATATTAGAATAAAAAGTAGTTTAATCAATCATGCAACAACGGAGACAACAATAACAAAGTCTACATTACATTTTGCCTCAAAGGAAGAGATACCTACTTATTTTCTATATCAACTAACCAGAAACATAAATTGTTATTGCTTGCGTGAACTTTTAATTTTATAACATGGGAGCGGATGTAAACAAAATAAAATTAACTGTATGTGTACCTTTCTTTTGTCAAATTACCGAACATTGCAGTTACAGAAATGTTTAAGTAATTTTTACAGCGCAAAAACTTTACTGCACCCCCAATTGAAATGTTTACAATCTGACTACAAAATAACAGGTAGATTTTATGGCAGAATTTCACTACACGACGTGTATAGTTTTATAACTATTGGAGCTTTGGAACAAAAGTTCCGAAAAGAGCGGCAGCTTTTAAGTTTTTTTTTTCGTCCGCGTTATGAAAGCTCCTTTGTGATACAAACTTGTCATAATATTTCGTTAGACAGCTTTATCATGCGTTTTTACACGTGTATTTTTATGCATTGTAAAAAAATACTGTGTACAAGCTTTTCGAAAAACATGTAATAATTATGTATATAAAGTATGTCAATACACAGTGTGGTTAGCCCATCGCCCATCGCCGCCATCAGCTATTTAACTATGTATTAAATTTGTGTGACTATTAACAGCCAATATTTTGTGTAGAGTGGTAGAGGGGCAAGCGCCTTATAAGCCATAAATAACAGTATTAAGTTAAGTTAAGCATTTTTAGCAATCACCTCGTAGTTAAGTTATATGGTCATAAATTATCATAAAGCACCTCTTTAAAACATAATCACGTGTCCAATGCCTAGAGAAACAGGTCCGCCACATCGATGTTTAAGCTAAACAGCTGCTGTGGCCAGTAGTTGTACAATCTACCGTACATAACGATTTAAAGGCAGAGTAGTTAGCAGGTTTTGCTGCAATATATGTGTCCGGCAACTATTGGTGTCCCTCTCTTACTCACATGTTAGAGAAAGACACCAACAGTTGCCGGCCACATATTGCAGTGAAAATATGCCGTTTTGGAGCCTTTATAAAAAGTTCTGCGGTCGAAAGTCTTTATCGCGCAAAATGCCTTTCTCGTAGATCAAAAAACATAAAATAAAAGATATATGAACAAAACCAATCAATCTTTATTTTCTGTTAACTTTTGGGTGGATACTGTTAAATTCTTTATTTTGGGTCAAAAGTGCAACATTGTTGTGTTGTCTACTGTACTGCTATACGCCCCCTTGCTTTACTTTACTAGTTAAGGAAACCTGATATAGATTGTGCTGCTACATTTATTAATTACGAAAACCGTATGCAATAATTTGTCAAAGTATTTGTGACTCAAACTATGTCTCGGACATAGGCCGAACAAACTTGCAATGGAGAACAATAGATATCGGAGTGAAACATCCGCGTGCAATGTGTGTTAATTAAGTTAATTATCAAATGCAAAAACGAGTGCATGTGTTTTCGTTATCAAAAAACGTAAAATCTACTTAATTTATGCTTTCACAATTTTATTGTCTGATTTCACAAATTATCTAACCCGGATTTAACCAGAAATGTTTAGTTTACCCCACATCTAACAGTTACATCTCCTTTCGACACCACAGGCGCACATACTCGCAACATAGTTTAACTAAACTTCGGTTAACATCTTCATTAACGCCTTATCAATTAATCTTGATTCGCGTCGAGGCGGCGATTGCCAGCGACATTAACTACGGGTTAAATTAAACTATCGTTACTGTGTTAGTGCAATGGGCCCCTTGTTGTGTTTATGGGGCCACTTGATTTGAAGAGGAGTGGCTTATTAGGTCTCATTTTATATGTGTATAAACATAATTATGTGAAACGTGCAAACTTACTGTTAATTATGTAGTATTTTTCTTGTAGCCCTGTCTCCCTGACAACTACTGCTGAGGGATGTTAGTGTACAATTAACTAAGAAGATTATTAAAACTTAACTTAATACATATTTAATAGGAGTACATTTTAGCTGCTTAGACACTACCGGAGAAGGAAGATCCTTGCCAGTCCCAAACTACCGCACGCATTACCCAATTTACTACTCAAAAACTCTTCACAGCACGCAACACATCACAATGGCGTTTTACAAATCACCAAACGCGCCCCAATCAAACCCCACAATTATTCTTTAACAGCCCTTTTGTTCCTGAAATCGCGTGAAGCCCAAACACCAACATATGTAGGATATGACCCAAAACATACCGCCCAAAGTGACTGCCGAATGCTAATGCGCACGATTGTTATCTTTTCCCTGACCTGACGCGTGAGGGAAAATCGGACCACGCATAGCGCCGTAAAGGTAACCCTTAAACTATCTGATAACCTACCACCACCACCCACCAGTCTACACTGACCTCCCAGCCCTCTATGATACTACTAAGAATTAGACGATAAAAGAGAGAAACTGTTGGTTAACAAAGGTCAAGTAAACCTGGCAAGTTTCAGACATGCGACCATTGAAATATGTGGAGTGACGTCACATTTATGTCGGCCAATCCATTAAGTGTTCTTATCTAGGCTTCGGAAATTTTCGTGTGTTCGTCGAGGCGCAGTTAAACGCCGGTTAAGTCGGTTGGTGCCAACCAGCTTTATGGGGATGGGACATGGCATACTGTTTTTCGGCAGACAGTAATGTATGCGATGCGATAATTGTATAACTTTGTCCTGAATTAAAAGGGTTATTTGTGGTACTGATATGCTGAATCAAACGGCGTCGTCGCAAGTTCAGAAGGGGTAAAAATATTTATGGATTTGCGTCTGTGCGTGACCATTCGTATGATATTTGAAAAGAAAAGGATTTCTAAAAGATGGTTGATTTAAATGTCACTAAATACGGCCGTATTTTTTCAGTTTGGTGGTTTTAATTATAAGCTACACTTCAAGATAGCTTGGTCTATCCATCCACCACAAACCACTACTCTTCAACCGCCCGCCCAAATTTCGCAGACCTAAAAAGTCGTTATTACCCAAAACAACAGCGCTTCCCAAACTTTTAACTAGTTGAACATATCAGAAAACGAAAAAAAAAGCTCAAGCGAAACGCTGCATAAACTTGCATATCGTGTGAATGAGCTTTAAACGAGGCGCTCGTATCCTACAGTGGGGAACACGTTCTTATAACTCTTTTTAGGGCTAAATGCAGTCTCAAATGAACAGCCAAAAAAGGACAGGTGCCTCTCCGTATGGGAATAACACGTAACGTGATATGATGTGTGTGACGCTGTTAAGAATTCGATGGAAATACTTAATTAATCCTCGTACGCTCAAGTCAATAAATGATAATTTTCCTTTAAATATTAGAAGTAAAAGTAAAAGGTTGTTACTTTTTTTAATCCTTCGGTGCAGTGATATAATAACTTTTGTTAGAGTTCTTGTGCATCCGGACCTCGGGGGATATTACTTACCCCTATTTCAAAAGGGCCAGATTTATTCATTATTTGTGGTTGAGTGTGGCCAGTTATGTTTTATTTTTATAGGCGAGTGAAGTTAGCGATTATTGTATGAATGTAATAGCCATAAACGTGGTATGGAGTATGAAAATGGAAGCAAGATTACTATTATTACTAAGTAGTTAAAATAATATATTTTTAGTACCTACTTTATAAGTACTATACATATACTATATTATACTATGTAGACAGAAATTAATAATAAAGAGCTTCCTAAGTATAACGGTGAGATGAATAGCCGACATATATGATCAATATTCTAATCATACAATATTCTGTCCGTTTATGATTCGATAAACCCAAAATCACGCCTTTTCCCATAGAAGGTGACAGAGGTAAAGTATTATACTTACCACATCCACCGATAAAATTATCTTCTTGCAAGCTAACTCTGAGTTAAATGAAACAAATTTGAAATTTTAGCATATGCTTAGAAACAATGATGTTCTAGGCTTTAAATTTCAAAATAGTTTCGTGCATCTCAGGGCCTAAGTATGAAACAGCGCACATACCTGCTGAGCTGAGACTCCGGCGGGCGAGGAACGAACGAAACGGGGCAAAAACATTGAAATTTTGGAGCTTATCGCACGGAGTTCAAAACTTTTATTTTCAAGCCCGAAAACGGCCCGCTCTGGTGGCATAGAGCTAGGGTATTTTTAGATGTTTGCAAACATCGTACTTCAATCATTTAATCGTGTTTAATTATTGCGTAGGTTTTATTGTTTGAAGTCCGCGGTGCTGGCTGCCTCTGCACTGTTGAAAATACTGAAAGTATAAATAGAATAAGGGCGTTCTACATAATGCCGACACTTAAAGTGATACAATAGACATTGTATCAAGCAATGGCTGTTTGGCAAATAATGGACTACAGTATTATTTATAAGCTGAGATAACTTCTGTTCTTCAAGAATCACACAGCCTGCCGCTCAAACTTCATTCCGGCCCGCACTCTGGTCCATCGAGCCGGTCATTTTATCTAACCACGCCATGTCTAGCCGTTTTCGTCTCTCCCACTGCTAGGCACGCGATCGGCCGCCGCCGCCGCCGACGCCCCGCCGCCGCCCCGCCGCCGCCGTCCGCATTTCGGTCGTATGTTCTCACACGTCCGCGATAACACACCTGATTCATTGCCCGGCTGTGGCGTTGTACAGGCCGTGTACAGCCATTGTACAGCCCTTATACAGCTGTTGGCATGCATCAAACATGCCAAAATGCTGGCCGCGAGATATGGTAACGGCGTGTGAATGGTTGTATGCTTTGGTTTGCAATGTTGGTGTTTCTAATCCGGGTTTGGGTTTATGGTTGAAATGGACAATTGAGAAATAGACTACAACTGAGTATACGCACGATAATTAATTACCGAAGGTATCCTCGATGGTACCGATATCCCTGATCCTCAATCAAAATTCAATGCTAACAATTCTACAAACACAGAACTGGTCTTTTCCAAACCACCCAACAATAATACCTCAAGAAAAATACGTGCACTATCTTTTAAGTATAAATAAACACGGATCTATTCGCAAACGATCATACACTGAAACAAATATGCGTACCGTAACTAGATAAAAAAAAAAAAGATACGCGTGTAGCACCGTACACGTGTTAGAAGTAAAACTTCTGTAGCTAGATCATTAAGTGGTACCTATACTATACACCTATACCTACCTATACTAAAAGAGATTTAAATTTCCAATTTTGAGATCCAAACTCTGCTTCAAGTTACTTTTAAGTTTCAGACGTCCGATTATTTGAAATTATTTAAACTTGTACTTACTTTTAATACGTCATGTCATTTATTTCCCACCATTCCTTATCTACAATTTGTCGCGCTCGTGGTGATATACTTAACTCATTCAATAGTGTCACTACTATTGTTCTGAGGTCACTACTATTTGCATCTCGCTCAGATTATATACCATCTGACGTCACGTCTTTTAGCCGTCTCGCTCAAATGTATGCATTGCTTTGCTTGTTTTAGAAATCCATATCGACCCGTGTGACATTGATGAAACTCTTTTCTTACAAACTGTATGGATCGCATCGCACAGCTGTCAAACATAAGTTCCGGTTCCAACAAAGAGGTTGAACGAAGTAGTTTTTGGTCACGTCACTGGTTTTGTTTATCCCAGCCAGCGGCGGCGGCGGCGGCGGCGCCATCTTGGCCATACCGAAATCAAGAACTCGTGGAAGAATGCTTAAAATAATTTTTATTTCTTAACGTTTCATCAGGTTTTTCTCTCACTAATTAACATTCTTTATTGTACGAATGTATTATTATCTTATCTGATTAGTTAAAAACCGTATTGAAAATAGTTGCGGTTTTAAAAGTCTTCAGCCGACCCTGACGTCACCGATTCCAATTTCCGTTACATTTCTTAGCCACTCGTGATAGCACCCGGCTAGCAGCAATTGAAAAGCAAATATATGAATAACCCACAGTTGAGAGGTTAAATAAATTTTACCCCCGTGCCCCAAGAAGTTTTACTTCAAAATT